>CM077201.1:22375912-22968412 GCA_039654625.1 Rhinogobio ventralis
ACATCGCATTCTGTTCTTCAGCTTGTACTCCTCATATCCCTCTGATTTCCCGCTCCTCTCTCATCCCCTCATCCCCCTCTTTAACCTGTCCTCCTGTCTCCCCCTCCAGTCTCTGTCCTTGGCAGAGCAGTGTGTGGTAATCCTATTACTCTTGTGCGAAAACCAGCTGAGAGAAAGAGAGGGAGATGGAGAGAGAGGGTGAGTGGGAGAGAGGGATTGTCAGTTCTGTTATAGTGGTGAGCAGACAAAAAGCGCTTTAAACTATGGAACATGACCCTAAAGACTGGAAGAAGAATACAGAGAAGAAAGAGGAGGGGCACTAAAGGGAGATGATGAGAGTCCTGACAGTTGGAGCGCCAAACTTGAAAATAAACATGTTCTTTGATGACAAAGAGCCCATTGACATGCTCTCTCGTCCTTTCACTCTCACACTCTCACACAAAGATAGAGAAACAAAAGCAGACAGGCCCGTCTAAAACAGTTTTGTTTTTCGTGTAAATTTGCAACTTGAAAAAAATAACATTTATCTGTCATTATCAATACATATAACATTCAGGATAAAAAAAATATATATATTCTGGCCATGTGGGCCAGTTATGTTGTCTGGCCGACTACTTTCTGTTTCTACACAATTCATATATCATATAATTTAGTAATTTTTTGTTCAGCTTAAAAATACAATATGAAATGGCAGCATGTGAAAATGAGATTCTTTCCCACAATTTCTACATTCATCATTATGGAAAGTTACTGCTATGAAATTTAAATAAAATAATAATAATTTTAGTAGATATTTGATGTCCAGTGTACATAATTAAACATTATTTGTTCTATTTTCGTGAATATAATTCGCAATAGCTACCAATCTAATTTTAAAAGCGTGTAGCGTGATGCACGAGGGCAGCATTGGCCTCTCCTTCCATCCCTTGTTTTTGAGGAATCACTTCACTCTCTCTTGCTCTGTCTAACAGATCCATCACATTTGTGTGCTTCACTCCACTAGAAGGCCAAAAGATAAAGAGCTACAATGAGGCCCTCTTAAACAGAGTACTCTCTCTTTTACCATCTAACTTGACAGTGCAACAGCACTCATGGGTCTTACAATGTGCAATGCATGCTAGTATGTATATTTTTAAACACCTCTGTTTTAAATCTGTACTCAGAGCTCTAATTTCTGAGAACAAGCGGTGTCACTCGGGACATGACTGAGTATCGTGAGCATGTACCTTCATTAGCAGCAACACAGAGGGAGGAGGAACGGCTGAAATGTGCAATGGTGCTGGAAAGCACTGTATCATTCCGGCATCTGTCTGAAACTCCGATTTTAAATGCTGATCATCTCATAAAGAACAGGGAAATTGGGGTGGGGTAACAGAAGAGGGGGGTTTTCCCCATTATGCTGCAACTCAGACACATGAAAGAAAATCACAGAATTACATTAAACAATGAAAAAACACTGACAAGCTCATTTCACAGAACATGTTGCCATATCTTACATTATTTCTTATTTTAAACTTCATCTCACAATCACTATAGTAACACTTTACATTAGTTAATGAATTAACTAAAATTAACTAACAAAGTATTTATTCATCTTTGTTAATGTTAGTTAATAAAAAATGTCAGCTCAGATCCATTAAATAATATTAACAGATACAATTTTTGATTTCAATAATGTATTAACTTACATTAAGATGAATAAATTCTTATTTCGTTGTTAGTTCATGTTAACAAATGTAACCTTATTGTAAATTGTTACCCAGTCAAGAATAATGTTTACTCTGAGGTGGGAAACGGCTTCCATACAGTAATATACAATAGAGTAGGTGACTCCAAACATGTTTCTCCAGTCACTCCAGCTTTTACCATGTTTGTGGAAGCAGGTAGAACTTGGTGAGAGTGCTGTTGGTAATACCTGAACATAAACACAACTGTGGCGGTGAAAGCAAGTTGTGTGACAATACATAAACACATAACGTATGAGAACGAGAAGAGTAAGGAACCTTTCGGAGAAACAGATAACCTTGAGTTTACTGTAAGAGACTTGATACAAAGTGAGTGGAAGATATTTAGGAGAGCGGAGGACGTGGAGGAAGAGAATGTTGATGGTGCTAAATAATGGTGTGGATGAATAATACAGAAGTGAAGGAAACAGTACAAGGATGAATAGGATGAATCAGACAGCAGAATGAATTGTGCTTTGGCAGAGAGATAGTGAGCGTAAAATAGTGATTTAGCAGAATGAGAAAGATTTAGTTTATTTTGGTGTTTAACTTTCCTATTTTATCAATTATGAGCCTTTTTTTAAACTCCCTTCAACTTGCCAATGCTGTTGAAGACATTTCAGCACACTAGGAAACAGATAGACATAAGTGAAGAGAGAAGTAGAAGAGAGTGTGAGAGAGAGGAAATGAAAAAAGAAATTGTGTTTTTGTAAATACAATAGACTGTATTTATTGTCTCTATGGTCAAAGGAAATTGCCCATCCCACTGCTCTTGTTTTCTTTCCTGGGGGAAAGAAAACAGGGGGTGCCTCGGACACATGTGACAGAACTGGATATTTCCAAAACACACACACACGTTCACACAGACTGCAGCAGCAGCATTATGGAGCTGAGATGCTTATCTGAGGTACGTCTGTTTCCTGTGACCAGAAATGCCTGCTGTCACTCTACAGCCTGACTAGCACAAATAACAACAAGCACAATCATGAGAACCACTACAACACACAGAACAGCTCACAGCACAATAACAGCGCGGTTTCCTCCCAAAGGAAAGGACAATTGATCAGGTTATGGCTCATAAAACGCAGGCCATCCTGTCAGTCTTGCCTTTATCTTCCCATCACATACTCAAGAAATTTGATGAATTACTAAAAAATATTTTATGTTGCGCTGGCTGATATGACAGTCATCTTGGATTTAGTGACGCCTAGTGGAAAGAATGCAGAATCATAAATTTTTCTCAAAATGACTATTTCAATGGGATAGAAAGCTTTTTAAGGACGGATAATATCACGTAGTGCAACTTTAAAGTTATTTTGTGCCAGCCCTTCTCAGCCCCCGGTTTTCTAGCAGTAGGATGTGCTAATCTAGAACAGGAGACATGCTACACTGCTCATGAGAGACACCACATTTACTCAAAAACTCTTCATGAGGGAGGGAAGGGGGTCCTTTTATGGTTCAGGTGCTCAGCTCTAACACAGGATGTATATGCTTTAGCAGATGGATCACATTCAAATCATACAGGAAACAAACATTCACACACATACACATTTTCTCACTGGCAGTGCCACTGCAATATTCTCAATTCGTTGTATGAGTGCATGCTCATGCACGTGCCAGCAGAATTCAATGGATTGTGGTCATTAGGTCATGCAATTTTTACTGGTAATCTGCTTGTAATCATTAAAAAGAAAATAAATAGAGGAAGAAAATCAGGAAGGTCATGTTATGTTTCTGATTGAATATATACACTCACCTAAAGGATTATTAGGAACACCTGTTCAATTTCTCATTAATGCAATTATCTAATCAACCAATCACATGGCACTTGCTTCAATGCATTTAGGGGTGTGGTCCTGGTCAAGACAATCTCCTGAACTCCAAACTGAATGTCAGAATGGGAAAGAAAGGTGATTTAAGCAATTTTGAGCGTGGCATGGTTGTTGGTGCCAGACGGGCCGGTCTGAGTATTTCACAATCTGCTCAGTTACTGGGATTTTCACGCACAACCATTTCTAGAGTTTACAAAGAATGGTGTGAAAAGAGAAAAACATCCAGTATGCGGCAGTCCTGTGGGCGAAAATGCCTTGTTGATGCTAGAGGTCAGAGGAGAATGGGCCGACTGATTCAAGCTGATAGAAGAGCAACTTTGACTGAAATAACCACTCGTTACAACCGAGGTATGCAGCAAAGCATTTGTGAAGCACAACACGCACAACCTTGAGGCGAATGGGCTACAACAGCAGAAGACCCCACCGGGTACCATTCATCTCTACTACAAATAGGAAAAAGAGGCTACAATTTGCATGAGCTCACCAAAATTGGACGGTTGAAGACTGGAAAAATGTTGTCTGTTCTGATGAGTCTCGATTTCTGTTGAGACATTCAGATGGTAGAGTCAGAATTTGGCGTAAACAGAATGAGAACATGGATCCATCATGCCTTGTTACCACTGTGCAGGCTGGTGGTGGTGGTGTAATGGTGTGGGGGATGTTTTCTTGGCACACTTTAGGCCCCTTAGTGCCAATTGGGCATTGTTTAAATGCCACGGCCTACCTGAGCATTGTTTCTGACCATGTCCATCCCTTTATGACCACCATGTACCCATCCTCTGATGGCTACTTCCAGCAGGATAATGCACCATGTCACAAAGCTCGAATCATTTCAAATTGGTTTCTTGAACATGACAATGAGTTCACTGTACTAAAATGGCCCCCACAGTCACCAGATCTCAACCCAATAGAGCATCTTTGGGATGTGGTGGAACGGGAGCTTCGTGCCCTGGATGTGCATCCCACAAATCTCCATCAACTGCAAGATGCTATCCTATCAATATGGGCCAACATTTCTAAAGAATGCTTTCAGCACCTTGTTGAATCAATGCCACGTAGAATTAAGGCAGTTCTGAAGGCGAAAGGGGGTAAAACACAGTATTAGTATGGTGTTCCTAATAATCCTTTAGGTGAGTTTAATTCTTATATGTTATAGGTATGAGGAAGGTTAAACAGCCATTATTTAACAGCCATATATATATATATATATATATATATATATAGTGGTTAAAGTGGGATTTGGCAGGTGGGGGAACCCTCAAATTCTGTGTAGGTGCAACAGGGAAAAATGACTCACCGTGGGACAACATATTGAGCATCGTGGTATAGCAATACTTTTTGGGACAAGGGTGTCACTGTGGCACCAAGTATATTTATTTGATATTTTAATGGTTTTATTTTGGTCCATCTACATCTACACTGATATGATGGTGACACTATGTTAAAATTTAAATTTAACACAAACTTGTTTTTCACAATGTAAATTCAAACATAATAATGGGAAGTTTAACAAACCAAAATTGCTGAAGACACAACTATAACAGAAATAAATCACAACCTAGATAGACCTATTGCAGAGTCAATGTCAAAATGCAGAATCAAAAGTTTTGCTGTATAATAAAACATAAGAAACAATAACAACAACAATGCATGATGGTCCAAATATTGTGGCTATTCTTACATCCAGTCAAAATAGCTCCCATATTGACTGGTACTGTGACTTGATTTGTCCTTTTAACTCCACTGCAACCAGGCCCGGATTAAGAACACATAGGGCCCTGGGGCTAAAACAAACCCAAGGGCCCCCATAGTAGCTGATCTTGGTGCCACAACGTTTTCTACCACAGAAATAATTAGTATTTTAAAAAAAAATCTTCAAAGCACAGAGATACAATGGGTATATACTGTCTGAATATTCAATTTTAATATTAGGTAGGCCTATATATAAATATTCCAGGCTGCAACACATTACCAGCATAAATGCAATTAAAGTAGCAGGAAGTAGATTATCTGTCATACCTGCTCTCTCCACCACTCTCTCATTTCTAACACTCTCCTCATTTCCATCACTCTTTCATTTTCTTTTTCTCTCAGTTTCCTTCTCTTGCCCTGTCTCTTCCCCTTCTAAAGCTGAGCTCTGACTGATAGTCTTTTCATTTTCGTCTGTGTCAGTGAAGAAAGTAAACATAGGGTCAACTTATATTTAGCCTATATTTAAGCATTTTCTTAGACAGTTAGTAGAAGTTAATTCACTGAAGGCTACAAACGCTAGGTAAATAAGTTTAATAAATTAATTCACATTATACACACATAATCATTATCTTATGCCTAATCTGATGAAATCGGCTTCGTTAATGTATTTGTTTTATTCAAAATGGCGAAATTAGACAAAATTGTCTTAGTTTGCCTAATTATTTTTGTCGGTTGTTTAACATTTCTATCCTCAAACAGCTGTCAAATATGAAATGTTTAGTTTAGCTACTTACATCTCGCACTGTTTACTGAAGCTCGCGCCACTCGCACTCAGCAGCTTCTGTGAACATAAGGCCCACTTTAATTTGATTTGTCATCTCAAATATTTTAACATTGACAAGGTGACAGACCACAGGCAGGGCAGCTCAGATAAGATATTCTTGCAGCACTAATAGTGTTAATACTCTATTAGTCAATTATTTCACATCATTAATATATGCACCTCTGAAAAATACTGAGGTCCGGATCCTCAGTGACCTCATAGCTGTCCTATAGTTTACCTCAACACTTCACTTTACATGGTCGGAGCTATTCAGTCTATATATATATAAAATGTATATAGGTATATATTAACATTAATATAAATTTAAAAACAAAATGACTTGAATGCTTCTATGAATACATATTTTCAGTCTCTGAATTAAATATAATTTTGTTCAGAGACTGGAACAAATTTGTTTTAAAAAAGGATTCACATTTGAAAAGTCTTTGTACGACAAATCAAAGTCCGTGTGGCGAGAAGAGGATCCCTCATGACTGTGTCAAGATCTTTTTTATTATCATCACTTATTTTATGAAAATGTTTATTCAGGTCAAATGTAGCTAGAAATAACCCTATAATAAAACGTATTGATGTTCATAAGTAAAAATGTATGATATTCATGAAATTATGTATATACTATAAAAAATATATGTTACCTTATTTGTCATATAAAACATTTCCACTATACACCTGTAGGCCCTTAGAGTTAAGTCTTTGATATTGCGTGGTAAATTCCGGAAATCATTATTCACTGCACTATTACCTCTCGATGGGGGTAGACAATTATCATTAAATTAAAGAGAAAGAGGGCTAATTAACTCGAAGAACACTTGTTGCTGACGTTCACGGGGGCGATGACGCTGAATCTCAAGTTCTCTGCAGCTCGTAGGACGCGGATGTGATGTCATCACGGACAGTGGCTACGGCGGTCTCCATAACGACGCCTCGTGCTGCAGTGACGCCAGCCCCGGCTCGTGGTGAGGGGGCGTGACTCAGCCAATGGCCGCCCCCCCCCCTCTCCTCATTCCCCTCCTTCCCCCGACCGTGTGGGCGGCCCCGTGCGGCAGCAGCGAGAGAAACACGACACCCGAGAGAGAGAGAGAGAGAGAGAGAGAGAAATGGGGGGAGGAGACAGCGAGTAGTTTCAGACTAGGGAGAGTGGAGGAAGGAAAAAAAGTCGGTGTGAAAGAGAGAATGGGAAACTGACTGATATACTGCGAATGGCGAGCCTCGGGAGAGCAGATGACAAACTAACACAAGGATAAAATGTTGCGAAAACCATCAACTGAGGACAAGAGCGCGCATATGTAACAGGGAGACGCTGGGTGCTGCTTTTCTGCCGTGTTGGGATTGTATCGATCGTTCCCGGGACAGACGGGAAAGCGCTGTTTCGGAACTCCGTTGCACCCCGTCCCGTCGCGCCAGTGGAAGTAGCCTACTGAGCCGCTTTCCAAACTCTGCGCTGTCGGTCGGGGGATTTGGAGGAATCGTGTAAAGATACCAGACATAGTACAGCGGGAGCAACAAGAGTGCTGAACATTGGACAAAAGTTTGGCCTTTTGGAGACGGGGAGCGGGAGAGGCCGAGTCTCGCCACTGCTGAACTGACAACTTAACCCAGCTTGCTGTGTGTTAAGGGCAGATAACTTTCACCATGAAAACCCCGGGGGACTCGGGTAAGTTACCCAGGCATTCATTATCAAGTGCTGCCACAAACTTCTTTGACTTGTGAGTTTTTTGAGCCAGTGTATCAAAAGTAAAGATTTTACGACACTTCAGTCAAATCAGCCTTATATATCATTCAGTGTCAAAATTGATATTAGTTCACTGGCAACTGTCTTTTACTTTTAGAAAAAGTTGACTGTTTTTCCAGGACTTCTTACTCTGACATACCAACTCTGATATGTTTTGTTTCTATTTTTACACTATCAGGTCAGCTAATATATTTGTAACTCGTGAACTTGAATGGCAGTTTTCACTAATAAATAATGCGGTCCATTCATTTAAATAACCTCAAGTGTTGCAGTGTAGTCTACTCTAGACAAGTAGCCTAGTCGAGCTCAGCGTGTCCATTCTAGTAGTTCTAAGGTTAACAAGTTCTCAAGTTTGCGGTTTTACTTTAAATAGTTACATTCACACCTAATGACCGCTTCATTACTGTTTCCTCCAGCACTGTCAGCGCAAAACGCACTCAACCTGTTGAATGGCTACTACTTTAAAACAGCAGCTTGTACTTTTGTCGTTCCTGTAAATATGTCGAAATCGATGTTGTGAATCTCCCACAAAATGTTAAAGAACCCCCCCCCCCCCCAAAAAAATTTTCCTCCTCGCACTCTGCGCGTGCCAGCTGTGTGCAGCTCAAGCGCGAGCTTTGAACGAGTAGCATGGCACATTCAAAATGGAAGCCCCGCTTTCTCACCAGGGTATTTAATAAACGTTTTCATTACTTTGTTTCTAACTAGACCACTTTACAGTCGGTCCAGCTTCTAGGCATTTTTAATATAGGCATTTAAGCTTGTAAAGTGCAGTGAAGCCTAATAATACAGGGCTGCGCACTAATTTCCCTTCAGGCGGTGAATCGCCTACTTTTACGATGAATGCTTTCCAGTAGTTTGAATTCACTTAAAAAAACTGTTAGCATACTTGCCGTAAGTATTTATTTTGTAACGTGTATCCACTTGTCCAGTATGTACTTGTGAAGTTTTTACTGTCCCGTCAACTACAGGAAGTTTCAGTAGCCGTGTTCAAGAGGCCTATTGTGGCATGTTTGGGAATCCATGTTGAGTCTCTCTCTCTCTCTCTCTCTCTCTCTCTCTCTCTCTCATACACACACACACACACACAATCAATCACAATCAATTCTCTCGCATCATGATTTTCACTGCGGCAGTACCCCGCCACCCACGTTGCTCTTAGTTTAACGGACTTTTAACTATTACATTCTATCAACACTCGAGCGCGCGACGTCATAAACACCAGTGTGTGCGCGAGATGCGTTGTAGTGTTGTCTCGCGCTGCAGACTGGGCTTTATGAAGTTCGTCGTGCGCTGCGTGAAGTCTGAGCACGTCATGATCAGACCTTTTATAAACCCTGCCATGAAAAAAAGGTATTACTAAAGCTAAAGCAATACTTTATATGTGACCTGGACCACAAAACCAGTCATAAGGGTCAATTTGAAATTTATGTTTATACATATAAATAAGCTTTCCATCGATGTATGGCTTTGTTAGGATAGGACAATATTTGGCCGAGATACAACTATTTGAAAATCTGGAATCTAAGGGTGCAAAAAAATCTAAATATTAAGAAAATCGCATTTAAAGTTGTCCAAATGAAGTCCTTAGCAATGCATATTACTACTAATTATATTTTTTATACATATTTATGGTAGGAAATTTACAAAATATCTTCATGGAACATGAGCTTTATGATCATTTTGACCCATACAATGTATTGTTGGCTATTGCCACAAATATATATGTGTGCATTGAAACTCACTATAGTGCTAGTCTTTGCCTGGCATGTACTTAAATAGCCTGTAAAAAGTGCTGATTAGCCCAGAATGTGTCCCACAAGCCTACAAGGATCAAGTAAATTTTTTTTGGGACGGGCCTGAAAGAAACGCATTACCTCATAATTTCGTTACCTAATACCAATGTCAACACTTGAAAACCACATTTCACTTTCAGCTGTGATTTGTTTAGACAATATCGTCCAAACTTATCCCTGTATGGAGTGCATTTTTAACGAAGCAAAGTGTGTAAAATCAAAATTTTATGAAGGTTTAATGGGGACCTCGACCTGCTCTAATAGACCTAAATCATGTCACACATCTTAAATCCACAGACAGTGCAGATTTGTATGCTGACTTTATGAAGCTGAATGTCAGGAATGAGACGGGATGCAATGTTGCTTTAAGTCAGGTGGCAATAACTACTACAAGTACCTTGTGGTTTTATCAGTCTACAGCTGTGCAGGCCACATTCTGACCTCGATAGTTACGAGGTGAGCTCAGCTGCTGAGTATGCAAGAGAGCGAACAAGAGACGAAGATACAGTACTGAGTATAGGATGTGGTTTCCAAGTGCTTCATTCTCTGTCAGATTTGAGTATCTCTTCAGTCTGTGTTCTTACCTGCAAACACCCACAGCAGTATATATTCGTAGTGCATTTCGGTGAGAGAACATTTTCTCTGAAAGCCGTGGTTTGTTATGAGAACAGGAGGTGATAGCAGTGTCAGTATAGTGTGCATCCTGATAAAAGTCATGTGTGTGTCTGTCAGTCCTTAACACTGACAATATCAACAGCATCAAAAAAGCTCTCGCCACATAAATCACATTAGATAAGAGACACAACTCTTATCAGTTCCTCACTCTCTGACTGCCACTTTGCATGAATTCAGAGAATGATACGCACCTCTTCTGGGTTTCTTTTCCTGGTGGTGTGTGTCTGCACAAACCGGCATTAGCTGACCCTGGCTGATCTCATTTCCTCTGTAACATCTGAAAGTGTCTGTGGTTCCACTATGGTCTACCCATCAGGCCTCAGTGTGTATTTAGTACAGCATTATCCTGAATGGCTAACCCTGTAATTTGTGTGCTGTCTCATGAGATGGTGGTTAAAATTTCAGCTTTAATTTGTAATGTTGGTTTGTTGTTTCTCATAGAGGTAAGTGTTACCCATCAGTGTCAGAAATGTATTCAATTTAAAGTTGTTTTTTTTAACCTTTGAGGTACTTTGTGGCATCCTTGTTTATTTTAATCAATTAATCTGCATAATAACAATTAACTACATGTACTTACTGTAGGGTTAGGGTAGGATTATGGTTTGGTTGAGGGTTAGTTGCATGTAATTATACACAATTTACTGTTATTACTATGGTAAGTACATATAACGTAACAAGGACACTGTAAAATAAAGTGTTACCTAAATTCTTACTCTGAATAATTACATAAGCTGTTAACCATTAAAATAAATAAACATCAACTATAATTTAATATAACCATATAACCAGTGCTAAAATAAAATATTAAGAACTATATCAGCTGTCAGCGTCAATAGTCTCGTGGGCAGTTCGCATGACATATAGCGCCGTTGTGATTTGGGCGACCCGAGTTTGAGTCCCGGCTCGCTGACCTTTCCTGACCCCGTCCTCCTCTCTCTCTCTCTCTCTCTCTCTCTCTCTCTCTCCCACTTTACTCTTCCTGTCTACATATTGTCCTATCATAATAAAAGGCAAAAACGGCAAAAATAAATCTTTAAAAAAAAGAACTATATCAGATTATTTGCCTAATTGCTAGTGTGAAATTGCTTTCTCAATAAACAAGTTAATACATTTACACAATATTGCCATTTACTTTATTTAGTTTTGTCTGTTTTGTCTAACAGTGTTTTGTTTTTGTTTGAATCAGTGTTTTAAACAAATCAGTTGAGTGAATGATTCAATGACCTGATGCCTCCCTAGTTAATTTCGAACCCTGGCTCAGTTTTCATTGTGTTTTGCTTTATTTCATTTAACATGATTTTTATGAGTGTGTCATTGTCATGCTCACAGTTAGCCGGTTTCCATGTAGTTGTAATAGATTGTTAATTGTGAATAATTAGCAGCCTTTTATCGCTCGTTCACATTGTCACACAGGAGACCATGTGCTTTAATTTAGTCAGTGTTATGCAGCCGCCTCAGTTGTTCAGGTCTCTCTGGAACCAGTTCAACATCAGCAAGCACCTCTCTGTGTTTACATGCTTATGTATCCTGTTCGGCAGCATGTGCGTGTGTTTGTTCGAGACAGTCAGCGAGCGAGCGTGTTTTGTATTTTCCACACTGCCTGGTTTCCCATCAGGCCCATCAAACGGTTGCTCTGTCATGCTATTTCTCTGAACACAAATGGAACGCCTGTAAATGTCACACACATTGGCAGGATTTTTCGTTGACATTGATGTGTGAGACTGTATTAAACACTGCAGCGATACAGTATGTACCTTTTTTTTCTTACACTGCTTGCCTTGGGAGAACTTGTACCTTGATTTGGGAGCATTGGGAATAAATGTTTCACTGGAAGTGTACGGATGGTGTATTTCTAGGGATGAATGAGGTCCTCAGGGGTTGAATAGTATTTTGTTTGTTTTTACCCCTGGAGAACAATAATGGTGTGTCCACCAACAGGGGAGCACAGTGGTTTGTGTGTGTTTGCTATGTCAGTGGGTTACGGGGGCAGCGTAGAATACGAGCGAGAGCGTCCATGTGTTGGAGTCATTTATGGACTGACAGCAGCACAGAGGCCCCTGTGTATGATCGGGGGGAGGGGGGAAACGTGTGTGTGTATGACCCTGACCTCATGACCTTCCATAGCTGCACCCCTAACCCTGCATTCCACAACACGCCCCTGCCCCCGTTGGTCACATGCCACGCAACCAATGGCATGAGGACATGATGCCATCTCCTCAACCGCATATGATACTCTAGAATAGCGTAAGAACCACGTCAGCCTGGTTTCATTTCCTTATCTAATTTCCTAAATTCTTCTGTGTAATTCCCCATTTCAGATTTACAATATTTGATTAAGGTTCCGGTTCGCTCTAGTTAGTGAGGTCAAATGTCATCGCTCTCACTTTCCTTCTCTTCTGTTCTGTTTTTCCTCTTCGAGCATCAGGAGAATGTTAATCATACAAAGCAAATGTGAGTTTTGTGCGTTCCCTCTTTGTACCCACCCAGTTTTCTAGCACACAAGATCAAGTTGATGATTGAAGTGTCGTGCAGAAAGAATAGTTTAACCGATGCTCTATTATGTGGTTGGATATGTCTTTCACAATAGCATACCTCACATATCCGAAGAGCCTTCAGAAGGATGTTCATTAACATGACAAACCACTGAAGATTGACTTAGAGCCAGAGGCCTATATGAAAGCATTTAAAGCTGTCAGGGTGCTCATTTTTGGGTATATTCCCATCAGTGCATTTTGGTTTCCATTCAAGCATAAACCAATCGATCAACTGATTTTTCTACTTGCATTTTTAAGGATAAGTTTGTAAATTTTCAAACAGCATTGTATTGTTACAGTGTCATGTATCCCTGCCCACAGACAGTCCGATCGAGCCCAGTGCATTATGGATGTTGAAGTTTCACTATCTTTTTAGCAAAAGTGATTGCAGCAGCCCCTTTTCAGTTTTCTCAAGACATATAGCACCAATTTAAAAGAAAAATCGCCTTTCTACTGCATGGTGAGGCAAGTTTTATTAACTTGACAGCGGTGAATCACCCATACTAAAAATGAATTGAAGAAAAATACACACAATATTATTTCACATACTTTAAACTAGGGCTGGACCAGAATATTCGAATATTCGTTCGGTGGGTTGGTATTAAATTTTCAATTTTGGGCTTCTTCCTTGCGTTCCCTGCAATGGAGTATTCTCTGTCTAGAGTGCACAACTGCATGAGCTTATATGGAAGAAGCGCATGCCTGAGCTTGCATTTTGGGTTAAGCTTGGTTTGACATTGTGGAAAATAGAATAATAGAATCAAAATGTATTAGCCTTTTTACTCGTTAGGGATGTGACGGGCAAGTGATGTAACCGGTGTTATGCCTGAACACCGGTAACACCAACTATCGCAGCAAGACTCTTACCCATTATTATCAATCTAAATGAATCTACTGCGAAATATAGGAGCTTGTTACTGGGATGTAACAGACCTGTGTGTTTTGTATCACTAGTGCAGTGTCCGTTGTTGGATCATAAGCCCTGCCCGCGCGACGTGTGCCATTTCTTGAGATTCCTGCCTTTATTAGAGAGAAGAATATTTTCAGCCCCTCCCTCTGAAGCTTCGAAGCTCAAAAAATGGTATTCGGACCAGTCCTACATTAATGTGTATGTTTGTTTTTTTTTGTACCGTAGCTTTATTTTCTTTTTTCATGTTTTTTCTAGCCTGGCCTCTTAAATAGTTATGATGGCTATTCATATATTCTGTAAACAAATTTAAGAAAACATATACTTGTTTCTAAAATTTTTTGTAATAAAATAAAGCCTTTGACCTCACAACCAAAAACACACTTTTTTAGTGACATTGTTGATTTTGTGGTCTCGTTGTGAAGCTCGTTGATGGGCCCGCTCTTGCTCTTGCTCTGGTTGACGTGTGTGCGCCCATCCAGGATGCCGTCATACAGGGCCATACTCGAAAAAAACTTTCCGAAACTAATTCGAATCCTGAAGGAGTGTATTTGACACAGAAATACTGTCACAGAATTTTTCTTTTTTTTTTTTTTTTACATTTTGGCCATGTTTAGCATGAGAATCCAACTCTTTAACAGTGTAAATAAGTCAGAATGCATGAAATAGCAGTAGACTACATCACCCACCCCCCCCCAAATTTTTTTTAAATTCCAGTGGTACTGGTGGATTTCCACGGGAAATTCAAGTATATCTTTGCGTCATTACGTCACATCTGTACACATAAATAAGGTGTCCCGGCTAGTAGGCTATATTGCGTGCGAGGATGTTGGAGTTGGAGATGTATAGCCTTTTCTCACAGACAGCAGCACTTGATATAATTAAACTTATCAATTTGATGGTGGCTCCAGAAAGGTTCAAACGACAATCACCAGTGACAACTGGAGATTCATCCGTTGTAAAATGCAAAAGACTTCGGACTTTCGGAGTGGCTACAGAAAAAAAGAGACTGCACCGGTTTCATGCGAAAACAAGGATAAAAGGCTTTTGAAAGGTGGCGTGAACTCCGTGTTTTGAAGGGGTTCAAAACGGACACAGAGACGTTTTTTTTTCAAAGTATAACTTGCACGGTTTGACGTGATATGATAAGTGATCGTTAGATTTAATTATCATGATTTATTGCAATGCTTTTTTCCCCTTAGTTGGTCAGAACAAAAGTGGATGTTAGCTACTTACTTGTTCAGATGACATTTTCCGGTGAAAATTCTTATGTTGGTCATACTTTCAAAAAGTAGAATCTGTGACTCCCAATGGCAGTATCCAGACCGGCGCGGTGACAGACAGCCGCACATTCTCCTCAAAACATTGGATTCATCTGCGCTGTGCCGTGCCGAGGCACAATTCACGTAAAGTTGATCATTCCGCGAATAACTGCTATTGCAGATTTCGAACAGAGATGGCGACAAAGCTTTAAAGAAATAGTTTTTGAACGATGGTGGCCATGTCCATCTAATCTCATAAACCTGTACCTTTTTTTCTTTTTCTTTCTTTTTGTTTTTTACAGTAAAAGGTAATTTTTAAAAAATATCACAACAAATGATTTTACATTACGAACCAGGGTTTGATATTTAGCCAAACCCTGGTTCACTAGCTTAAAACAAAGTAACTTCAATTGATTTAGTTAATCTGTCACTTTACCTTTCTATATTCAATTTCTTAATTGAGCAACTAATCTGAAAAATCTGACATCTAAAGACTCACTATCAGTCACTACTTTGGCTGTTCTTCCGGGATCAACAGAAAAAGAGTCCCAAGACTGCACAGAATAATAGCAAGCCTGAAAAAAATTACAATTCATTGAAAAACTTGAAGGGAAAAATACCTTTTAATTAAATTTTTTTTTTAATTAAATTCTGTGTCTGTGAATGTTAATGGGCGTTTTATTGAGATGCTAAAGGTTAAGTGACCTTTTCTGCTGATTTTAAACACCTCTTTCCGACCAATGTTTACACTTCATACTGCAGCTTTCCATTACACTTTCAGAGAAAACTTCCATTAGCCTTTTATTAGACTTGCACATAATTGCACTGCGCAAAGAGAGTTTGGACATCTGTTTTCACTCATTTAGGACGCTGCAGAAGAGACGGTTTTTCTCTACGCTACATATAGTGAGCCACGTTTATTGATTTTAAATAATGGACAAAGTGTTGATATTGATGGACGTGCCATTGACAACCGATAATGGGGCAATCTTCTTATGGTTGAGCAAACACTCATTCTGTTAACGCTGACACACATGCTCTCACACTGGTTTGTTTTGCAGAAAAAACGTGGACCTCCCACATTCCTGCTCAAAGCTTAAATCACTGCAGCCTGTGTGGCATTACTCATTCCAGGAAAAGCATTCTGCCAAACACACACACTCATTTACTCAAGCACTAACTCTAACACATCGAATCACATTCTTGGAAAAGCTTGCTTCTTATTTCTGAACACGGATGCTTCAGGCCTTGTGCTTTTGAACACAGATAGCGCTCTACAGATGCGGTACACACACAAATGTTTAACTTTTAGGTCATGTCAGTCTTTTAACATAATTTGAAATCTTTTTCGCAGTAAGATTAAAGCTTCAACTATGTTTGTGGACTGTGCTTCCCTCTGTCACGTTGTACTTATTTGTTTTCCCGAGACGTTTTGTGCTGCTCATTAGCGCTATGCTGCTGTTGGATTGTGTGTTTTGGGTCCAGACTGTCATCAGGAGCTTCTGTGCTGCCTTGAACCTGATGAAATTCAGTCTGCTGTGGAAGAATGTTGCTCTGTGTATATATGTGTGTGTGTGTGCTGGGAGAGAGAAATGTAATACAGGTAAGTTTACAGAGGCTGCATTGTCATGAGCATGACTCAGTGTAACACCTGCATTGTGTGTATGTGTGTGTTTTTCTGAGCGCAGCATCCAGTGACGTTGAGACGTTAACTGATGTTAAGTGCTGATCACAAGCTCTTCAGATAAGATTAGGAGTGTTTTGCTCACAATATGCCCTAATATGAGAGACCATTTCCTTTTCCTCTGTTCTCCACCTTTGACTCACTCCCCGTGAATCCCTGGGTGACTGGTAAAACATGTTGGATTTTTTTGTGTTGTGATGCTACAAGGTGTGAGTAGGTCAGGTTTTGCCTACATTGTGCGGCCCAGATGCCCCTTTTTAAGGATTGTGAAGTCTTAAATTGTAAAAATAGGTTTATAAAAGAAATCTAATAAAAATGTGGTTTAATAATATACGATATTATATGTATATTAGATATATTCAAAACAACAAAATATTAATTCTAAAAAATATTTTAAGTTTTTAATATTATAAATAAAATTATAATAATTCACATTATTAACTCATAAATGAAAACATGAATGGATGTCAAGAAAGTCTCCACAGTGATAGAAAAACAAATAAAAATGTTAGAAAAAAAGTACAAATATTTATAAATATATATATTTTTTTACATTTTAGAAATACAAAAACTTAGTTTGTAGTGATTATATTAATTAAAAAACAATAGATGTCTGGGGTATGACCTTATTTAGCTAGTTATAACAGTGTATGAGTTTGTGATAATGCTATTTAAAGACAAATAATAATGAAAGCCAGCGCACACACACTTCTATTCATTATATACACACACACTAAACCTGTGTGTGAGAGTGTGTGTTTGTGTGGTCAACTGCCGGGAATTCAAATGCTGTCTGGCGCCACTTTAACACCCCACCCCACCCCCTCTCCTCCGTACCCCGTCCCCCGTCCCCTTTCCTTCTCTTCTGAGGAATGCAAGATCATGTTCTCTCTCTCTCTCTCTCTCTCTCTCTCTCTCTCTCTCTCTCTCTCTCTCTCTCTCTCTCTCTCTCTCTCTCTCTCTCTCTCTCTCTCTCTCTCTCTCTCTCTCTCTCTCTCTCTCTCTCTCTCTCTCTCTCTCTCTCTCCCTCTCCCTCTCTCTCTCTCCATGTGTTTAAACCTGTTCAAGAGTTTACTGGAGTTTGTTTTGAACTTTGAACCAGTTTGTCACCGGCATTTACGGCACTCACTTTCTAATTCATCAGTTAGGGTGTGTATGTGTTTAGTCAAGGGATGGTCTGTGTGTGTAACGTATTGGATATGAGCAGGCGAGTGTGTGCATGTGCACCTGTGCACTAACTACTGTTAATCATATGAATGCCTGGATGGAAGACAGGTGGAAAATGTTGTGAGAGCTGTGAGTAGAGGATGTCCTCACGTGTTGCCCGCTTGTGTTTGAGTTGTGATATTCTGTTACACGTACACAGAACCCAATATTACAAATGTTCAGTGAGTTTTTAAAATGTTAAAGTATGTAATTTATGCACCACTACACCGAATAGTAAAAATAATTACATTAATATTTTTTTATTTTTTTTATTTTTATATTTAGGCATAGATAATATCATTAGCTCAGTATTAAACTGTCAGCATATACTTTGGGAATGAAATTGCTGAAAAAGTTGTCATTCGGTTTGAATCTAAAACATTGTTTTAGTGTTTTTTATATATATATATATATATATACAGGGAGTGCAGAATTATTAGGCAAATGAGTATTTTGACCACATCATCCTCGTTATGCATGTTGTCTTACTCCAAGCTGTATAGGCTGGAAAGCCTACTACCAATTAAGCATATTAGGTGATGTGCATCTCTGTAATGAGAAGGGGTGTGGTCTAATGACATCAACACCCTATATCAGGTGTGCATAATTATTAGGCAACTTCCTTTCCTTTGGCAAAATGGGTCAAAAGAAGGACTTGACAGGCTCAGAAAAGTCAAAAATAGTGAGATATATTGCAGAGGGATGCAGCAGTCTTAAAATAGCCAAGCTTCTGAAGCGTGATCATCGAACAATCAAGCGTTTCATTCAAAATAGTCAACAGGGTCGCAAGAAGCGTGTGGAAAAACCAAGGTGCAAAATAACTGCCCGTGAACTGAGAAAAGTCAAGCGTGCAGCTGCCAAGATGCCACTTGCCACCAGTTTGGCCATATTTCAGAGCTGCAACATCACTGGAGTGCCCAAAAGCACAAGGTGTGCAATACTCAGAGACATGGCCAAGGTAAGAAAGGCAGAAAGTCGACCACCACTGAACAAGACACACAAGCTGAAACGTCAAGACTGGGCCAAGAAATATCTCAAGACTGATTTTTTGGTTTTATGGACTGATGAAATGAGAGCGAGTCTTGATGGGCCAGATGGATGGGCCCGTGGCTGGATTGGTAAAGGGCAGAGAGCTCCAGTCCGACTCAGACGCCAGCAAGGTGGAGGTGGAGTACTGGTTTGGGCTGGTATCATCAAAGATGAGCTTGTGGGGCCTTTTCGGGTTGAGGATGGAGTCAAGCTCAACTCCCAGTCCTACTGCCAGTTTCTGGAAGACACCTTCTTCAGGCAGTGGTACAGGAAGAAGTCTGCATCCTTCAAGAAAAACATGATTTTCATGCAGGACAATGCTCCATCACACGCGTCCAAGTACTCCACAGCGTGGCTGGCAAGAAAGGGTATAAAAGAAGAAAATCTAATGATATGGCCTCCTTGTTCACCTGATCTGAACCCCATTGAGAACCTGTGGTCCATCATCAAATGTGCGATTTACAAGGAGGGAAAACAGTACACCTCTCTGAACAGTGTCTGGGAGGCTGTGGTTGCTGCTGCACGCAATGTTGATGGTGAACAGATCAAAACACTGACAGAATCCATGGATGGCAGGCTTTTGAGTGTCCTTGCAAAGAAAGGTGGCTATATTGGTCACTGATTTGTTTTTGTTTGGTTTTTGAATGTCAGAAATGTATATTTGTGAATGTTGAGATGTTATATTGGTTTCACTGGTAAAAATAAATAATTGAAATGGGTATAAATTTGTTTTTTGTTAAGTTGCCTAATAATTATGCACAGTAATAGTCACCTGCACACACAGATATCCCCCTAAAATAGCTAAAACTAAAAACTACTTAAAATATTGATACAAAAATATTCAGCTTTGATATTAATGAGTTTTTTGTGTTCATTGAGAACATGGTTGTTGTTCAATAATAAAATTAATCCTCAAAAATACAACTTGCCTAATAATTCTGCACTCCCTGTATATATAATGTATTAATAATAATATATATATTTTTTTTTTATTTAGCAAGTTTTTTCATGTAGATTTTAAGTAAGTTTCAGGTATGAAATTAAGTAAAATAAACAAAGAAAAATAAATAAATTTAACTTGCCCAGTTAAAGTATGTTGAGTAATTTCTTTAAAATTTCATTTTAAAATGAAAATGATTTTTACTTGTAACATCTAAGTAAATAATGGAGGTAGATATTGTGTAAACAAAGTATCTGCATAATAGAAGTAATGTGGGACTCACCCGAACACAGAGACCTCAATACTTGGTACAAAATACACAATAACAGTAACATTCACAAAACAGCAAGTTACTAAACCTAACAAGAAAAGCAATGATTAAACCGTTAAATACAGCTGGAAAACAGTGAAAAATGCATCCTTATTAATTATTCATGCCCCAGTGCATGATGGGAGCACCAGTATCAGAAAATTGTGTAAGTTTTACTTAATTTTATAACTGATATTTACGCTTTAATTTCTACAAGCTTAAATTGAGCACTAATATAGAATTATTATTTTTTTTATTCTTGCCTAAACTAACTGCATTAGTAATACTAAATTACATTAGTATTTACGTCACCACAGAATAGGGCTGGACAATTAATCGAAAAGTAATCGAAACTGAAATTCAGAGCATCGAACCGACACAATTTTCCCATGTTGGTCGCGAGCCCTGAAGCCAGATCACTTTCACTTGCGTCTTCACTAAACTTTGTCAATTGTGTGTGTTTTAAGACTTTTAAAGCGATTTTAGACCATCGGATGTGTATCATTATATTAAACTACTGCGCTGATGCATTGTGACCGATTGTGACGCGCGAACACTCATACATACAGCATCTCACACATCACGTGAAGATCGCGCGCACAGAGTAGCGCAGAAACTCATTGTCAGCGCTGTCCTGTGATATAGCCTACCACTAAAGTAGCTTAGAAACTCAAAAGTTATAGCATATATTTTTCTACTTTTGAAGTAACTACATACAACGCACAGCCAGGGGTGGGGGTGGTGGGGGTGCTGGGGCAGGTTTCACAGGATTGCAAATGCAATGCAAATTTTTGTTCATTTACATTTATTCATTTTAGCATTAAGTAATCTATGTGTTGAATTATATATTTAAAACATACATGAGGTCATATTGTGACCGTTGCCGTGTGCGTAGAAAGAATGCGTAGAGCGGCAATAGGCTATTTCCTCCAGAGTGGAGAGAGCCTTTCTGGAGATTCTGTTCATTTCTAAGGTGATGATACACAGGACAACTTTTTGAGCAATGTTGGTGGGCAATGTTGTCGTCAATGGGCAACCAGGTGAGACGCAAGGCCCATGACCGATCTAAAGTATCCAGATAGAAATTTGTTGCCCATTCTCAATGGAAAAGTGCCCAAGCAACATCGCTCGGCAATATTGCCTGGCAACATTGCTCAAAAAGTTGCCCCGTGTATCATCACCTTTAAGCTCAACCCAGAATGCCCTTTGTGATATATGCTGGTTCGAATATAGGCCTGTCTGAAATAAGTAGCTAGGGCTGCCCCTAGCTTTTTTCTAGTAGTTGTTCATTTAAGCCGTTGTTCACGCGGTGCCGGCACCTCCATGTCATTGTCTGCTATATTTGCTTATTATTTATTAAATCCAGGCAATTGGTTGATAAAACATTGATTAAAATTAAGATACAATTTATACAAAACGAAATTCACTTTAAAGAAAGGCTTTCAACAAAACAAAACTTAATGAAGTGGTCAAAATAATTTCTGTCCCCCATGTCTTCTGACATATTGCGCTTCTTAAGATGTGTCCTGTTCACTTTTCATAATCAACGTAAATGGAAAAAAAAAAAACCATATTATTTAAACATGAAACTAAATACGTGTTTTAATGGCTACAGCAAGTATAGTACAGTACAGAGGAATTTCATTTCGGAGCGGGGTTGAGCGCACGTGGTTTTACCGGTGAGCTGTTCATGAGTGGAGCTCCGCTTTGCTCACATGCTCTGGTAAGGTAGTAGGGATCAAACGGTATGAAAATTTCATATCACGATTATAGTGACCCAAATTATCACGTTTATCAATATTATCACGGTTTTGTTCAAATGAGATGAAAGTGTTCAAAAAGAACAGATCCACACACTGAAAACATTTCAACAAACAACAAATAAAACAAGCAGCTCTATGCACTTTTTAAGTTATCACAATGGACGCGCTCTCTAATTTCATTCAAATGCATCTTGCGTCTTGCATCTCCGTTTGTATTGAAAATGAAATCGGAGGACTTTACTATTACTACTACTATAATTATTACTATAACTTCTTGTGATCATCTGGTCTGGACGATTGTTTTGTACACTGTACCAAATGGATTTATAAACAGGTAAGATTTAAAACATTAATCTCAATTCAATATGTCCCCGTAATTATTCATGTGGTAAAGAAAATCTGTGTAATAAGTGTACAATGAATATACATTATTATTCGTTAAATGTCACCTTCATAGTCTTGTCTGAACTTGTTTGTTCGTCTTCGGCTCAAAGCCACTTGCTGCGAACTTTTCTTTGCGGAAGCTTCAAGTTAATTTTAAGTGGGTGAGATAAAATATTTCAACTCAAAACTGTGTCCAATTATTTCCCATACGTAGTTTTGGTATTGAGGTCAAAGTCCACTTGGCTTGCGTTCGCTATACAACAGTGGGTGGTCACAAAAACGACTCGGCAGATTTGAAGTGTTATTTGCCCCATAGCAGCGACTTTTTTGCATGTTCTGCAGACAGGGTGACCATCCTCGATTAAGTTTCCCTCAGGACTTTTGTAAAAGCCAAAATATGACCACACCTCAGAATTGGTCCTTTTAGAAGACTGAAAAATCTCCCGAGTGCTGTCACGGCTTTCCGCCATTTCTTCTCATTCAAAAAACAACGTTGCGTGCTGCGCCCACGGCAGAATGATGCTGGCTGGACAGGATTTACCGCGAGTTTTCAAAATCATGATAATCAAACACGGTTTTAATGATAATTAAATTTTAAACGATATTACTTACCGTCAGAACATTTTATCGTGAAACCGGTAACCGTTCCATCCCTATAAGGTAGGCAGGTTTTTTGCGTTCATTTTTATTTCCTGTCGCTGTGCATGCTCTTTCATAGTATATGACAGTGTAAACAGCTCAATAACCCTTTTATTTAAAGGTTTAATGTAGGCCATAGTCCATTGCATTCCTGGTGTGTATGCTGTTTAAGCGAGTGTTGTCAACGATATGCTCGTTGTGCTTCGTGTTTTATATACTCGATATTGTTTCTTATTCAAATGTGGTGAGAACCCCCCCCCCAAAAAAAAAAAAAAAAAAAAAAAAAAAAACACACAGCACCCCCAACCTAAAACATCTTCCCGCGCCCCTGCACACAGCTTCACAATTAATAAAGAGACGGTATGACTAATTCACACACGCAATCACTCTTTCATTAATGCATTCAAATAACTACTCTCACGGTGTTAATTTATTTACAAAAGAAATATCCCACCTTTAATAATCAAGCATATTTACAGTACATACCTTGTCAGTGAACTATTAAGGTAAAAATAAATAAATACATAAAATAAAAAATAATCGTTCATTAATCGTAATCGAGGTGAAGTGTTCAATTCGAGGTTTTGATTTTATGTCATATCGTCCAGCCCTACCACAGAATCATTTTTATCAGTGCAGGCTAGAGACGGGACACGCTAAAGATGGATGCAAAGAGGAGAACAGAGACATGCCAGAAGAGGAAATACTATAGCTCACTGTTCGCAATGCCTAATATATTGGAAGAAAAATATAAATATTTAATTAGAGTTGGGGGTGTATATGAATGTATCTCTAAAGGGAACTGACTGTCTTCAGAAAAGTTTCGATGGCATTTTCTTTTCCTCTTACCTCCGTATAATGCCTGTTTATAAGCGCAGCGCTGCTGTACAGCGGCAACCGAGGAAAGGCTTTAAACGCCACCTACTGTTGGAGAGTGATTTTGCATTTTCATTCAGTCTGTCAGCTGTTTTTGTTTTGTGCAGGTGTGTCTTCTGTATCATAATTTCACAAATCTAAAGTCAGACCATACTGTTTTTTCTTTAAATCTTGAAATTATACTTTAAAAACAACTTCTTGTTCTTCTTGTGTTGCATCTTCGTTTAGATCATGATTCAATTCAGTGTTTGCCTCTAATTTCAAATGGCTAAAGATATTTCTTGTTTAAGGCCAGTTTGGCCTGTTATAGACCAAATAAACAACAAATTTGCTAAAACAAAGGGAAACTGGTATCAGAATCAGCTAATGTGCTTGTAAAAAAAAAAAAAGGAGTCGACAATGAAAAATCATGATCGGTGCATTCCTAGAAAATACCATTAACTCTAAATATTGTGAAATACTGAGAAAGTCTTTAAAACAAATGGGTGCGTGTATGTCTTTGCATCTAATTTAGCTATACTTTACATCTAGACTTTTTTTTTTTTTTTTTTACTTAAGTGCGTAATTTATGTATCACTACACCAAATGAAATAGAAAAATTATTGTTTCCAAACAGTATTCTCAAACATTCCTTCATCTATCTCAAACAGAGCATCACAGCCTTTTCAGGGAAATATTTGTTTCGAGTATTTTAACATTGAAAAAATGACACTCATCAGGTTTAAAGTGCCATTTGACTTTCATTACAAACCTCTAACACTTCCACAGTCAGAAGAGATGATATTGGTGCTTGACATGTACTCTGTATGTGTGTGTGTTCAGATGAGTTTTGTGTTTCATAGTGAGGTATGAAAGAATAGTGTGTGTGTGTGTTTTGGTGCGACTGAAAACCTTTTAAACCATCGATTACACCTCCATCCCTCCACTCCTCTTACACACACACACATAACCTCTCTGTCACTAATCCATGCTGGAATACCCCAGGGGCAGCTCATCTTCCATCACTCTTTCTTTCTCTGTTTTTTCCCTCTATCCCTCTCCTGTTTTTAGGCCGGGTGTCGGTTGCACATGCTTGTGAGTATTTGAGTGATTTTTTTTTGGGGCCTGGTGGACTGCTGTGTCATCATCTCCCACTAAAGGCTGTAGCATTCAGGAAAAACTCCACAAATTCCCACATCTCCATTTCTGCGCTGGATGAAGTGATCTCTCCGTGTATGCAAGAAAACAAACCATTCAAGCTCTTAACACCCTTCTGCTCTCTTTTTACATATATATACATGGACATGTAATGTCTTGTGTTGTTGAATAATGCATATCCGACTGGTCTGAGAGCTGCTGTATTTAGGCGACTCTCTGCATCAAATGTTAATGGCATGTTTGCCTGTCACACACACGCGTGTCTTTGCTGGAAAGAAGTCGGGCGTCCATTAGCTCTATTATTAGTCTGTTCATTCATTGTTATATTCTCTCGGTTTCTTTCTGTGGCCAGTCCTTTAAAACATCACACGTCCTTTTTTGCGCTCTCAAATGTTTATTTCTGTGGTTTTGGGTGATATTCTGGGCTGTAGATGACATCAGCTTTAAGCTTCTTGTGTGTGTTTGTGATCCTGGCCAAAGTGCTTGCCTCATAATTGTTTCAACTGTACCATATTTAGCCTCAGACATGGTTTGGCTGATTATGCAATGCTCACACTTGCATGTGGGCCAGGTTTTAAGGGACGCGCTCGATTATTCTCTCCCTAAAGCAGTGTAAGGCAGTGCAGGGCAGCTCAGGGCTTGCCTGCATAACAGTTTGTGTTTGTTGTTTTAGGGGATTAGGGTTTATAACGGATCGGGGCAGAGACCGCGAGGCCCTCGGCAGAGCAGCCATAGTGCAGCTTTAGATTTCAGTCTGTCACAGGAATGGCTGCCCTGCCTCACACTGTTTTAGCACTTTGTAGCTGAAAGGTAGTGGCATGTAGCTTAAAGTGTTTTGCATCTTTTCTCAAATTTAATAAGCAGAGACAGTTATTAGTAAGCTATTGCTCTGGTTCAACGTAGCAAGTAGAGATTGAAATTTGAGATGGAACTGTTTCTAAAAAAAAAAACACATCTTAAGATGTACACAATTATTTTCACCCTCGTTCCCTTTCAGTCAGTACACTACGAGTTACGTCAGTTACTGACGGAATGGGGGCTTCTAAGCGAAACCCCCATTCTGTCAGTAACTGACGTAACGCCTACGTTCCTTTCCTTCAGGGAACGAGGGTTACATACGTAACCGAGACGTTATTCAATATCTTTACATTTTTGGTGGGGTTGCACCACATGACGTTATATTTTAAGACTTGACCTTTAAGACTTGACGTGTGTGTTAGTGATGCACGGTTCGCAGTTATATCCACCGATCGGGCGGGCCAAGTAATAAAAAATAACATTCCAATTAATTGCGGGTGGATGAGAGATAAATCATTGTGTTTGTTTGATAAAGACATTTTGCGAGCCCTGTGGGCAAATCATTCCGGTTGCCGTTTTCCCACACGCTTTCAAAACAATTCCTCACGTGTACTCACGGGGGAGCCGAAGCTCATTATAATATGCAAAGCATATCCAATCATAGCAGTGGGCATTTACTTCCAAGTCTTCAGTGCAGCACGCCCATTAAAACAGAGCGTTCCATGAGAGAGGCTCAAAACCAGGGTAGAAAATAGCCTATTACTTATTCATTATGATGTTTTGAATGTAAAAACCACACAAACGTCTTAAGTTGACCTCAGACAACAGTATAAAAAAATAAAAAAAGCCAGTTCATGACACCTTTAAGACTTCTTTCAAAAACATTTAAAAAAATGACTCCAAACAGTGATATTGTACATATTTTGTAAATTATGATGTTTATTCTTATCTCTAAATAGGAATAAACATTATATAGTAAATTTACACAATATGTGCAGTGATCACAAGAAGTATCTATTACACGTGTATTAACTGAAACCTAAACGTTTGTGATAGAAATTACACACTTCACCTGTAAATGTACAACAAGTCTCTACCTTTGGCATTTAAGATAAGACCTGATAAGTACTTTATTGATCACTTGTAGGAAATTGTGAAGAAGGAAATCTCCCTACTGGGGGAATTGAACCTACGCACTAAACTAATGAGGAAGATCTGACAATTTAATACCACGATTATTTCACAGAGAAAATGAAACATTCTTGACTGAGCGGCCATTTTGTGCTAATGTGTGGTGAGCGTTATTAGGTTTACCCTGGCCTGCTGCTCGGAGACTGTATGTTATTTCTGTGTTATCTCAGGGGCTCAGTTTGCAGCCTTGTGTTTGTGTTGTTGTGTGTGTGTAACAATTCATAAAGTGATTTGTAGAGCCCTCTGTAGCACTTTGTAGAAGATGTCTATGGTGTTTCAAGCATCCGTATGCTTGTAGTATTGGAGAATTGGTGTGTGTGTGTTTGGATGACTCAGCAAGGTGTGTGTTCTGAGAAATGTGCACTTCCATTGTCTCTGCCACTGGTACGGTAACTCAATGCCAGCTGCCTCAGTGTGTGTGTGTGTGTGTGTTTGTGTGAAGTCTAGTGGATAAAGCACTGTTAGGATAGATGTGTTTTTGGATGGGATTCCCCTGGGTGGGGTACTGTCCTACTATTTTCCATCCCATACTGTGTGTGTGTTAATGACTGCCAAGTGTGTGATGATGTTCAAATACTTATACATCATGTACACTCATTGTGTAATGTGTATTGTGTTTATTCACTCATGTTTATGGTTTAGTGACAATAAAGTGATTTGATTGGACAATTTAGCTTATCTCTGCCCAATAGACTGCATTGTGTGTGTGCATGCATTTGTATGTGTGTAATATCCTAATTTTCCCATTACATAATACTGTCCAACAATAATCGAGTTCGAAATCTCTGTCTCTCCCTCGTTGTAGTGCTAACCTGGTCAGTAGGTTAGCAATGTGACTTACTTTATTTGATAATGATGATGAAACAGCACCCAAATGTTTGTAAACTTTACTTACTTAGTTGTATTTTGCCACAGTTGAAATAAAGTAGTCTTGTTTTTGTGACCTAATCTTTGACCTCACCATTGTAAACATTACAGAAAGAATGGTAGTGTTAAGAGCCACAAAAAAATTCATGTTCAGTTGGTTTGCTTTAAAAACACACTGTTCGGTCATTGATTTTGTCAGAAGGTAGTGTTGCGTGTGTTTCAAGTGGAATCATGTTTAACAAGGCTAATGCTGTTACTATAGGAGTCCTTATGATGATGATGGTGGTGGTTGTTTTGATTCTCTACATCCCAGTAGCTGATGCTCGTTGCTGTGGTGAGACGCAGTGTGTTTGAGAAGAGTGAGTGAGCGTGGTTACATCATCAGTGTCTTGCATAATGTAGCAGCCTTTACTTGCTCTAGCTGAGGAGGGTAATCTGTCCCTGGAGGCAGAGAGACAGTGACAGAGTGAGAGACAAGGAGACTGGGACAGAGATTTTATTTTATTTATTTTTATCATCTATTTTATTTTGTTTTTTATTCCTTTAGTTCTATTCATTTTTATTATTATTATTATTATTATTATTATTATTATTATTATTAAAATTATTATTGCTTGTACTTTATCATAATTGTATGCATTTATTTAGTTTATAATGACAATGATGTTGATTATTATTTTGTGTCACTGCTTTTGTTGTGTGTTTTCATGCTTTGCAATCTCCCCAGCAAAGTACTTTGAAATTAAGAGACAGAGGAACTGGGACAGAGAAAGAGAGATATGGGACAGAGAGAGACAGGGGGACTGGGAGAGACAAACAGGTGATGGAGAGAATGACACAGAAGTAGGTGATTGGAGATAGAGAGACCGGGGTAGAGAGACAGATAATGTTTGAGAGCGAAAGACAAACAACAGGATGAGAGGAAGATGGATGAGATATGGACCCAAAACACTCTGCCCTGATAATACAATCATTCCAGCAATTAATGACGTCTCTCCCTGCTGTGTGTGTTTGTGTGTGTTTCTCCATCCATGGACATCAATGATCCACACACACACACAGCAGAAGATAAACACTGAATAACTAGACAGACTGAAGAGACAGTGAACTAATGCAGTGTGATCAGACACACACACACGGCGGTGACTGTAATCCAGGTCTCCTGTGGCGTGAGTGAGGTGAGTGTTATGTAATGACGAGCAGCAGGACTTTAATCAGCTTGAGCAGATCCATTTAAGCATCTCTCAGATACGGAGCACAGCCGTCCTGCTGCTTACCATCACACCACCATCACATAGAAACACGTCTGCCCGTGTGTGTGCGCGTGTGTGTGTGTGTGTGTGTGTGTGTGTGTTTGTGTGTGTGTGTATGATGGTGACAGGCGGTATCTCTGCATGTCTTCCAGCCCTGTGCATGTTTACCATTGGACACACACACAAACACACATACACGCTGTGTCCTGTCCTCTGTCCCCTCGCTCCCTCACACACACACACACACACACACACACAGGGTCTAAAATGAAGTGCTTGGAAGTGCCAAATCAAATGCGAGTAAAAATTGGCTTGGGTAAGTAAATAAAGTTACTTGCCAGTTAAAATTAACTGCAAAATATGTGGTTTATATGTGTAAGAATGATAACCTCACCCTTAGTGATGTAAGTGATGCGAATGAAAGACTTGTAAACTAATTCAAATGTCAGAGCTCATGCAAAGCAGAGATGCTTAAATCTGATTAATAATATAATTGACTTACTTATTATCATTTAATTATTTTTTTATATATATATACTTATTATTATTATTATTATTATTATTATTATTATTATATAATGCATAAAAATACTGCTAAATGGCCAGTCAATTTTATTAGTTCACCCACTATTTAGAGACGAGGCAACAAGGCCATTTTGGACCCTGGCACATACACACACTCTCATACCTCTTATAGAAGTTTCTCACCATCTCCAAGTGTTACAACTGTGTAACTTGGATAGAAACACTCATATCCCTGTTTCTCTCTCAGATTGTTCACAGATGTGTGACTGGCTTCCACCCCCCCCCCCCACCCCCCCCCCAACTATCTAAAATTAGAAAGAGGTAGAAGAATAGCAGGAAGAGAGGGAGAGCAGGACTGATGGAGGTGAAGGAAGGAGGGGTGAGGAATGGGGTGATGGAGATAAAGAAGAGGGAGTATTTTTGGCCAGTTACACGTCACACAGACGCAAGTCAGACTGTCGTACACAAACAAAGATGAGGAAGGTGATAAAAGCGCGCTGCTCGGGTGGGAGGGGGGCACCGTTTGTGTGTACACTTGTTAACCATTTAATGACAGTTACCCATTTCAATGACCGCTTTAACAAGACACAATGTTTGTTTATTAAAAAGTATGATTTGAATGCCCAATTACCTTTTAGGCCCATTGTATATACACCATATCATACATATATTTTATTGTGATTGTGAGCACTCTTTAATTCTATTCACATTCAAGTCAGACATAATTTAACACCTCTTTCTAATAAAGGGATAGTTCACCCAAAAATGAAAATTCTGTCATCATTTAAGTGGAAGAATGTTTGTAACCAAGCAGATCTCGGCAGCCATTGACTACCATAGTATTTTTCCCCCAGTATGGTAGTCAATGGCTGCCGAGATCTGCTTGGTCACAAACATTCTTCCAAATATCTTCCTTTGTGTTCAGCAGAACAAAGACATTTATACAGGGAATATTTTGGAATGTGTCACCTGAATGTATTTTAGATTTTCTATCTTATGTCAAGTTGAAATATTTTATATAATTATTTTAAATTATGGATTGTGTTATTGACCTTGTGTTTGCCATGTAAATAGCCTCAATGCTAACATGGCGTACATTTTTTTTAATAAACAAACAAACAAACAAACATTTATACACGTTTGGAACCATTTGAGAGTGAGTAAACAATGACAGAATTTAAATTTTTGTCTGAACTATCCCTTTAAATGCTCATGAGAGTTTTGCAAGCTCCTTACAATTTTCCAATAATCCATTTCATTCGGATGTCACAATACAGAAAAAAAAAATCTGTTGCTACTTTTGTTACATTGCTATTAATTTTAAAACATTATATTTCATTATATGTTTGCCCTCAGTTCCAGTCGCTAATCACAGTGTTTTGTAATTTATGTGTGACAAAAGTCTGTCAGACAGAAAGAGGTTTTATTGTGTTTGACTGATTTTATTATCTCTTCTTTATGTATTGGATTTATATTATTTCCTCTCCTTTCTCCACACAGACAAAGAGGAAATATGTGGTAGGACCGCACCGTTTAGATCAGGTGTGCTAATGAAGCATGTGTGTGTGAATCAGGTTTGCTCTGTCAGGATTGTAATCCAGTTAGGAATGCATAAGAGTGTGTTCATCTGGTTAAATTTACGAGAGCGTGGTTTCCCTTTAGCCCACCTGCTACATTTGAACAAGAACTTTGACTTTATACCAAAGTCAAAGCTAAACGAGAGTAGAGAGTTTTGTGACTCATGAACTTGTAAGAACATTTGTGGTCTTCACACACAAATCGATCAAATCTAATGATGTGGATTGTTTTTTTTAGGTTAAGGTTTAGAAGTTGAGTAAATATCAGTGTCTTAGTGTGAAAAACATTGCGGCTATAAGAGTTTTCACTTAGTGTGTGTTTGTGTTTGTAGACTCTGAGAAGTCTGCTTACTTCCCAGCAAGCTAAAAGTGCTGGAGTGCTCGAGAAAACTAACAAATACCTGTTGCTGGCTCTCTCTCAGTTTCTTTCATCTCTGCTCCTGGGCCTTGCTTATTTCTCTTGTGCGTCTTTCTGGTTCCTACCTTTTCTATTTGAGACTCATGCTCTGGTGAAAGGATTAATTGTCGTTTATGTTTTATTTCTTGTTCTCTTCATTTCTAGGGGTTTATTTTTAGGCCTGAAGTGTCTGGTTGCTAAGAGACGGTGTCCAAGAGAGAGAGGGAGAGAGAGGATGGAGAAAGCAAGGGAATGGAGGAGAGAGATTGTTTGCGTTGTGAAGGCTGAATTACAAACACGCTCACGCATTGAGTCAGCGCTGACGCACGCTCGCACACACACCGACACACACTGTGCTTGTTGCTTGTTTTTCTTTATTATCTTTATCACTCCATGTTGCGAAATGTTTGTGTGTCAGCCGGCGTGACTTTCGTTGAAAGTTTGCGACTTTCATCAGATCTGATTCAAATGAGAGGAAAGTGACAAATGTTTTAGCAGAGTCAAAATCTGTCACACACACACACGTGCACGTACATATACAGGAAGCAGAGATGTTGTTGTGGTGCAGAACAGTTGCTAACTTCCTGTACCGCAATGGTGACACATTCCAGGAAACACCCAGTCACACATACATACGCACACATACACGCGTACACAAACACACTTTACTGTAACTCCCTAGTGCGTTTAACCCTACTACTCCTGCAGCATAGGCGTTCAGCCACAGCGCTGAAATACTCAGTGACATAGGGGTGATACCTGTCAATTACACGTCAGACGATTGCGTCACTTGGCTGATATTTCTTATCTTCGATGTGATTGACTCAATCGGGGTAGATCAGAAGCGACAGTGTGAAAAGGGGTTCCCCAGGGGCAGGTAAAGGGTCCTCTAAAAATCTTACACAAACACTCACACACTCTGAGCAGTAATGTGTTAAGGTGGGAGGGCTGAACTCTCATTTTCTCACCTACCTGTCAGAACATTAACACTAACTGGAGAGAGGCTGTGTTTGTGTGCGACTATACTTGCAAGGGTCAAATTCTGCCCTCGCAAATGTATTAAAAACATGCCGAGAACCAACTTGTAAGGACATTTTAAGTGGTCCTCACTATTTGAAAGATTCACAAATCATGTTTTGTTTTACATCTAATAATGTAAATTTGTCAAGGTTTGTTTGAGGGTTAAAGGGATATTTCACCCAAAAATAAAAGTTTGGAATGATTTGAGGGTGAGTAAATAATGACAGAATTTTCAATTAATTTAATTAATTTTATTCATTACATAATTAATTTTCACCCCTAAATCCAAACTATCTCTTTAAGTTTGGGTTTAGGGGTAGGGTGTAGTAAATAGCATTATCTATGCATGAAATCCATCCAGTCTATGAGGGGTCTTCTCTACTATAGCTTCAAAAGTGTGTGTGTGTGAGTGTGAGTGAGTTAAAAAGAGAGAGTAGAAATGGCATGTAAGTGTTTGACTGCAGGAGTGTGAGAAGTTTGAGATGGTAATTTAAATGAAAGAGAGTGAGTGATGGGGGACGAGTGGCTCTTGTCTAGGGATTGAGCGAGTAAGTGATGTTCAGAGAGAGAGATGGAGAGGAGAAATAGAAGGGTAATGATCGGATGATAAGAAGACAAATATACTCTGAGCTCTGGGACGCGGGACGCTTCACCTCTCCTCTGTGTACCAATATTTTGCAGATTCTCAACACTCACTACACTTAAAAAGAAAGAGAGAGAGAGAGTGTGTGTGTGTGTGTGTGAAGAAAGATATGTTTAGCTACTTAAAAAGATTTCAGATTCAGTTATGAGAACCAAGGACATTTGGTGTTATTAATGCCAAACTTTGTGTGACACATTGGAAATGTGCATACACAAATGAGATTTCATGCTAAGATAATGACATTTACTATACCCTACACATCAGAGTGAAAGATTTTCAGTGAATAACAATTTGGTCTGATGTCACACAAATGATATAATAAGGCTTTGAAGAAATGGTTGGTTACGTCACTTGGCTGATATCTCTTACATTCTGCATGTTTGCGTTGTTTGACATTTCAAAAAGGGGTTCACTAGGGGCAAGCCCTGAGTCTGCTGTCAATTTTACAAAAACGCTAACTCAGTGAGTTTTCAGCGTATGGAAAAGAGCGACTTGGAGATTCCATGTGTCGTCTTCCACAAGTCCCCCCTCAATAGTTAGAAATGGCCAAATTGTCCCCCCCAATATTTGACATTATTGATGCTCTGCAGCACTCCATTACACTGTTATGTTTGCTATTAGGATGACAACATTTTTTTAAAAGTTATATTTTTAGGCTTGTCTGCCTCAGCGGTCTAACAGCACTCATCAATGTCAAAACCATTGAGATGGCCAATCAAATCAACGAAGTGGGCCTTAATGTTCACAGAAGACGTGTGAATTTTAGCACAATGCTTTAGTTTTAACAGTGAAAGAGTGTGTGTTAAGATGTAAGTAGCTAAACATTTAATATTTGACAGCTGTTTTACAGTAGAAATGGTCAGCGACCAGCAGTAGGCTAATATCCAGTGATGCACTCTATATATAAAATTTAGCTGTTTTGAATTAAAAATATGCTATAATTTACATAATACATGTATTTTTGCAAATGTTACCGTGATTTATTTTTCTTTATTCCCTTATATGCCTTTTAATCCTTTTATTATTTAATTACTTTAAATAAATAAAAAACTTTTGTTCAGCCTCCAGTATTTAAGACGAATGAATAAGATAATTTAAGATGAATAAATGATGGAAAAAATTTTTGTGGCAGGCTAAATGTTTTTTTTTTTTGTCGGAAATTTCGAGAAATTATGCAAGCGTTCTCTATTTTAATTGCATAACTCTCCACCCTTTTTCTCCCTCTATTTCCTGGTTCTTTGAAAGAGCTGTAACTGGTTGGAGAAGTATTGGAGTGTGAAGGAAGAAATTTACAGTGAGAAAGTTAGAGTGTGAAACCCCTTAACTTTGTATTTCATCCTTTGATTTGCTCTCTCTTTCTGTCGTCCCCCCCCCCCATCTCTCTCTCTCTCTCTCTCTCTCTCTCTCTCTCTCTCTCTCTCTCTCTCTCTCTCTCTCTCTCTCTCTCTCTCTCTCTCTCTCTCTCTCTCTCTCTCTCTCTCAAAACAATAACCTCAGTGTTTGTGTCTATTTTGGAGCTTCAAGGCCACCACTAACCTCCTAGTCTTATTTCTAAGTTCCTCAAGGCACATAATGAAACCACTCTTGTGTGTGTGAGTGTTTACAGTGGAGAGTTACCTTCTACTCTCTACATATGTGTGTTCACACTCATTCATTAGTACTAATACACGTTCTCTATTTCTCTAATAAATCTTAAATGGCATTATGGTTTCATTTTTTGCTTGCATTCATTGTTTTGTAGCCAGTAAAACCTCTTTTCTACAAACAGGTTGCCATTGCTGCTGTTGGACATTTTTGTATCTGATTTTGTCACACTGTAAAGTTTATTTTTTTAACAAGATCCACGATCATTTCGGTCTGAACGTGACAGTCCATTTCAGTGCTCTCAGGGATGTTTTGTGATCCAGTCACAATGTAATGCAGTTAGAAACTGTATTTACTGCAAACTCACAAGCCGTTGTTTGAGAACTGGAGCACATCTCAATTCACACACGAAGGGGGCATTTCAGATGCAGAAGCACATTTTTTTAAGCAGAAGCAAAGCTTTTCTAAGCTTCTTCTCAGAAATATTTCTCTTTGTGGCACAAAAACATTAACATTATAAGCGAAACGTATTAACGAATAATACATTAGAAATGTATATTATCCCTTTAAATAATGTCGTTACATCAGCTTGGAATGGCATGAATTAAATCACGTGACGGTGAAATTTTAAAACAAAGGTAGTGGCAAGAATCATAAACAAACACTGATGTTTGTGAGCAGGTTATGTCATTTTAAAGTAAAGTTTCAGTAGAAAGGGTATAAGACACTGTATCATCAGAATGTGTGTGTGTGCAAAGAGATTGGTCTCAACATGCTCGTCCATACTCACTCACAGATTCACTTTGTGCCCTCAAAACACACACTTTGAATGCTGACTTTGTGCTATATTCAGCTCTAACACTCACCTGTTAGTGTTAAACCACTGATGTTCTCTCTTCTTTCTCTTCACACTGAGTTATTTTCTATCAGTTTACACACACACACACGCGCACGCGCGCTCAGTCTCAGCAGAGTCTCAGCATGAAAATGAATGAATAATTGAATGAATGAATGAATGAATGAGGCATTTATATAGCGCTTTCATATGTACTACTGTACACCCAAAGCGCTTTACACTCATGTCAGGGGTCTCTCCTCAACCACCACCAGTGTGCAGCATCCACTTGGATGATGCGTCAGCAGCCACAGTGCAACGGCGCCAGTGCGCTCACCACACACCAGCGATAGGTGGAGAGGAGAGAGGGTGATAGAGCCAATTCAGTGGATGGGGATTATTAGGAGGCCATGATTGGTAAGGGCCAATGGAGGGAATTTGGCCAGGGTTACACCCCTACTCTTTACGAGAAGTGCCATGGGATTTTTAATGACCACAGAGAGTCAGGACCTCGGTTTAACGTCTCATCCCAAGGAATGAAAATGACCAGGTCACAGGTCCAGTGTACGTACATTACATGAAGATCTACTGCCACTGAAATCACAGGGAATTAAGTTTTTTTTCTTGAGTCCTGCTCATCCTGTTTAGTTCTGTTGGAAACAGAAGAAACGGCTTCAGAATCAGGAGTTTTGGAGAGCGGCATAGAATGGTAGCCTTTGAAAACGTAATGAATTTGATTTATCTATCAATCCTCTCTTTCCAAACTTTTTTGGCAACTCCCATATGAGAAGAGAGGAGACAGAGGAAGAGCTGTCTTTTGTTGTGCTTTTTTTCCAGCCAACAGCTGAATCCCTCCTCTGTGCTGCCTGACAGAAACTCCTTCAGAACTGTTTGATAAGTTATTTTGAGTCGCTCTCTCTTTCTCATCTCTCTCTCGATTTCAATTTCAATGCTTTATTGGCATAGAGTTTTGCTTAAGCATCAATGCACACACGAGATTGTGAAAAAAAGGGATTTAATGTTAATTTAAATGCTTAATGTTCATTTAAAAGAATGTTCAAAAGTCAAAATGATTTTTGTAATGATTTTGAAAGAAATCTCTCACCAACAGTAAAATTGTGAAAAATTGCTATATATTTTTTTAATTTATATTAAAATAAGAAAGGTATTTTAAATTAAAGTGAAACTTAAGTGTCACATGATTTATCAGAAATCTTTCTAATATGCTGATTTGGTGCTCAAGATTTTTTTTTACATTTATTATCAGTGTTGAAAACCGTTGTGCTGCTTAATGTTTTGTGGAAAGTTCAAAAGAACAGCATTTGAAATCTTTTGTAACATTATAAATGTGTAAACCGTAACCTTTCTGAATAATAATGTTTTTCCAAAAAAAAAAAAAAAATCTCACTGACCAAGGGAGTAGTTTTGGTTTAAACATGGGAGGGTTTGAAGTGTGAACCATTTAGTGGGGTCCCGGGGCATGCTTCCTAATATTTTGTTTGTTTGTTTGTTTGTTTAATTTTGCAAAATGGTCTTCTGTGGTATCATCCACACATGCATTGATAACATAACTGCAAAAAAGTAATAGCCTAGTTAACAACTACTTGTTTACATAGGATATGATGTATTTGTATTTTATTTAAGCACCTAAAAACTTACCAAATTGACAGAATTTTTTTAATTAAAGTGCTATGATAGGTCAAACTAACTACTTAAAATTTTCTTATATTGAAAATGTTAATTTTTTGTTATCTTTTGGAATATCTGAAAGCCAGGTTTACCTAATATATGTCATTATTAGCAGAACACATTTTACACTTTTTAATTCAAGAAGGTCCTTTTGATTCTAACGTGTACTTGGCCTTATGAAAAAGTAACAAAGTTCTTGTAATTGTTTAACTATAGCATTTGTTACAGTAAGGAGGTAGGACCATTGGTGACTCCTCAATGCTAAGGCCAATGTTAACCTTTTCTTTTTTTTTATATATATCTATAGCATTTGTAACAAAAAAAATTGCAACATACAGGTTTAGAAACTATAGCTACAACACGCTACAGTTGTAATATAAATCTTTAGTGAAAATCTATTCCCTTAACAGATTATCTTTTATAAATTTAGTCAAGTTTTAGTCAAAATTTACCACAGTAAATCCAACAGAACGTGATGAATTCTAGTAAAGGTGTTCATGAGTAGTCTTTTTAGTTCATGTGGCTGTTCTAAGTCACGTTCGACTTTCTCCATAGCGTTCCAAAACAATAAATTCTCAATAGAATTTGAATTTTATCAACAGCGTCACGATAGGAACTGGTCGCGCAAATCTTGTCACACTTTTATAGCGCGCTGGTGAACGCGTGCAGAGTTTACGGTGATTGGCGCGTCACTCACGCACAATTATAAACCGGGCTTCAGTTATATTGCGCAGATAACTGATCCGTTCAGTTCTTACAGGAACTTAGTGCTTATAAAAGCTTTTAACTTTTAAAAAGCGTTACTTTTAATCATGCACAATTTACTGTTATTACCATAGTAATTACATGTAGTGACATATAACTATGTCATCTTAAAATAGTGTTACCAAAAATAGCAGTTTGAAATAAAATAAAATATAATAAACATAAAATACAATAAAAAGACTGTCACTTCATATTAAGGCTACTCTGTTGTAGAGACAATGGATGAGCTACAGATCAGAGCATTGCTTGGAATCTGATGGTGTGCAATTCACATTTAAATTTGGCTGTGACATATGCATGTCTGCCCTCCTCCAGTAACACCTGCATTTGATCTCTTTCAGACATTTAAGGGAAATATGGAGAGGTCTTGAAATGTATTACAAAGTGTGAAAGTCTGTCACTCTCTCTTTATGTTTGTCTCTTTCCATATGAACAGAGCAGAGCAATAGTTTCCTCGGATGCTCTGAATTCTTCAAATACTTCCTATGTAAAGACTAAAGTGCTGGAGTGCCTGAGAAATTTACATTCTTGAGTGCAATCGATGCCTCAGAGAGGGAGAGGGAGGGAGAGAGAGAGAGAGAGAGAGAGAGAGAGAGAGGCAATTTGACCTGAGTGACAACAGACTACTAGAAGAGCTATGATCTCATCCCTCTCTCTCTCTCTCTCTCTCTATCTCTCTCTCTCTCTCTCCCCATCCCCCTTTCCCTCTCTCTATTGTATCCTTCTCTCCCACTCCCTCCTCAGGCCCCCTCTTTTCTTTTCCTTCTTGTCCTCCTCTCTTTTCTCTTCTGTTTCTTGTCTTGTCTCTCCTCTCTTTGTCATCTCACTCTGTTCTTATTGCTAAGTTTTCTTCTCTCTTTTTAGCTCTCACACACTCAGGCGTCCCAGGACAGAGAGGATATCTCCCAAGAAAACACACTAAGGCAGTCAGGTTGTTGCATTATTGATGCGGTGTGTGTGTTTGTGGGTCTGTCTTCTCTCCTCTGTAATGGGGATCTAGTGTCTCCCCCTGGGGGGGAAGGCGAAAGAGAGGGAGAAAAGAGGGGGGGGGCGAAGGTCACAAAGGTTAAGTAGGGTGGGGGGATGAGGTCATACACTCTCACACAACACAGCATGTTATTAAGACACTCGCACAGCTCCTCAGGACACACAACGCATTACGCACGTGGATTTCACATTTATTCACATTCGTATAATAACCAAGTATAAGAAGCTTTTGTTCTGGGAAGATGAAATGCTGCATCAGAACGACCTTAAACTTTGTTGTTGTCAATCAGTTCAGTGCTAGTCTTATTTTCTGTGGATGTGCACTATGAAGAAATTTGTAAAGATTTTGTTTAAATTTGGAGTTCATGACAAAACGTTGGTTGGTCTCTTTTATTAAGATGTTATTGTAAAATAAAACTTGGCTTTTACACTTGCGTGAAGGTCCCTGGGTATGTTTGTTTGCACTGTGTAAACGTACCTTTTTTTTTGTATATATATAAAACTGCAGATGCATCATCCGTGCAATATTTGCAGGCCACACGGCACTTATCTATATTCATAATGTTTTATTCTGCATACTGTATATAGGTTCAATAATCCAAAACATTAATAGTGAATTTAAAATTCACTTATATTATGTATTTTGATCAGATAAATGCACCCTTGATTGAATGCATTTTTAAAAATCTGACTGACCCCAAACTTTTGAACTTTTCAAACTTTTTGAACATCTGTGTGTGTTTTTATGTATCAGTGTGCATTTCTGAGAAATTCAGAGGTGCCACAAGATATGATGTGGGTGTGAAACATAGGCCATTACAGAGCATTGATGCTGGAACCTTCTGTAATTGCCTGTAACATTATTAATAACACAGAAACACACACACACACACAAGTGCCTGAAGAGGTTTCATCCTAAAACATGAGCTCACTGCCGTTAGAGTTTTTCTGCATATGTAACAGCCGCCCACTCTGAAACACACAAAGATCAGTCGACTCACACAGCAGGTTCATTGAAATCACACCTGAATCGGGACACTCCTGGATGAGCTGAATTATGTGTGATTTTATGTGTAGATCTGAATGTGAATCAACATTGACTTTTGTATGCGTGTTGAGAGAGAGCAGTAACTGTATCTGTGCCTGCTGGTGAGTGAGTGTGTGACTCATGGTGTCTCCTCTTCATTGTTCATCAGGGAGTTTGACAGACGTATTGAATTTAGCTCAAACTTCTTAGTAAGGATCCTTTTCATGTGTGTGTACGTGTGTGTGTGTGTGAGAGAGCGAGAGCGAGAGAGAGAGAGAGAGGCAGACAGACAGACAGAGATAGAGAGAGAGAGACAGACAGACAGAGATAGAGAGAGAGATAGAGAGAGAGATAGAGAGAGAGATAGAGAGAGAGATAGAGAGAGAGATAGAGAGAGAGAGAGAGAGAGAGAGAGAGAGAGAGAGAGAGACAGAATGTGAGCTGTGAAACCAGATCCCTGTCTGCAGTTCCTGAAGTCCGCCTTTGCTCTCTAGTGCATGGTACATTTGACCTCTTAAAGGAGCAATCAGATGTACCCAAGAGTGTGTGTGTGTGTGTGTGTGTGTGTGATGTTTTGAGAGCCAGTAGAGGTTATAGGATGTCCTTTGTTCAATAAATGTATTTTTCTTCATTTGCTGAAGGTAAAAAGGTAAAAGTCAGTCCAGGTGTAAAAACACATTCACATTTATTTCTCAGCTGGATTCTACTGGATTCCTGTCTTGTAGAAAGAAAGAAAAAATCTGGTTGTTGGCAGGTAGAAACAGGAAAAACCATCACTTGAGTGTGTATTTGTGATCTGAGTCACCGAGAGGAAGTGATTCGTCCGTTCTACGAATCAGTAAATTGTCGGAAGTTGTTGAGTAAAGTGCTTTGGATAATTTTTAATAAAAACAAAACTGATTCAAGATTGATTTAAAAGTTTCCATAGTCTGATCTAAACAGTTAGCAGTCCAAACAGTAGAGCACGGTGCTAGCAATACCAAATATTTTAGGTTTAATTCTCAGGGACAGCATGAACTGATCAAATTTAAGCTGTCTTAAATACAATTCAAGATAATAAAAAATTATCCCAAATACTATGCACAAGGATAGTTATACCAGTAATTTTTCACCTTGTGGGGACATTTTATTGGTGCCCATAAGGAAAACAGCTTATAAATCATATGAAATTAAGTTTTTTGAAAATGTGAAAATGTTTTCTGTTATTGGTAGGGTTAGGGGATAGAATATACAGTTTGTACAGTATAAAAATCATTATGTCTTTGGAAAGTCCCCATAAAACATTGAAACCAGTGTGTGTATGTGTGTTTGTGTGAGTGAAGGGCCTCTGTGTGTGAAACTGAAGGTAGAGTAAAGAGGATCAGCTGTGGAGGAAGTGTTAGAGTCACTGTTAGCAGTTACCCTCTCCGACCTTTACCAGCCTCAACTTAAAGCAACCCTGTCTGACCACACTTCACCCGTCCTCACCCTCAGTGTCTAGATACCCTCCATCCTTTTCTGTAGCCCTTTCAAATCATTTTTTGCTTCTAAAAAATGCAAAGAGCTTTCACACATCAGATTGTGTTAGATTGAGAGTGAGGTTGCTGGTAAGAGTGATTGATGATAAGAGATGTGATGATATGTATAGAGAGTGCACAATATTGTGGACATGCCTGCTGAAAAGGATGATGACAGCAATGAAAGGGGTGATCATTGGCTTTATTGGTCAATGAATAATATTATTAAACTTTGCATGTGGACATATCAACTAGAGTCTGATCTCTCTTCTTTTTGCAGGGTTTGCGTTCCCAGACTGGGCCTATAAACCAGAGTCCAGTCCTGGCTCCAGACAGATCCAGCTGTGGCACTTTATCCTAGAGCTGCTGAGGAAGGAGGAGTATCATGATGTGATTGCCTGGCAGGGGGACTACGGGGAGTTCGTGATCAAAGACCCTGATGAGGTGGCCAGGCTGTGGGGCGCCCGCAAGTGCAAACCTCAGATGAACTACGACAAACTAAGCAGAGCTCTCAGGTAAGACTGTCCGTCGTTTTGTCACTGCCTTTAAGCAGGTAATTTAATCTGGAGCAATTTACAGTACACTTATTTCAGGCACAATCCTCTTTGAGCAGCTTGGGGTTGAGTGATTTGTGTTAACAGGGTTTGAACCTTTGACTTTTAGGTTACCAGGCCAGACCTATCAGTACTAAAGCCAGGGTTTTTCCTGCATAGATAATTACGAGGTGTACGCCTCTATAAATTGTTGTGCCGCCTCCATCTGTCGACAAAACTCAGACAGGCAGTCACTTGCTCAGATTAGGCCTGTCGTGATAATAAAATAATCATCAGAAATATATATCGTCACATGATCCTTCAGCAATCATTCTTATATTATGATTTGCTGGTACAAAGTCATCTAAAGCCATTCCATAGCTGAATGTGAGGGACAGAAGTATATTTACATTGTTAAATTAAAGTCTACGGAAACTCGTCTTCCCTCCGCTGCAGCTGTCAATCATTCTCCGTCCAGCATTCAAACAGTTCAGACTGTCGATCTAGTTTATCTAGCTGTTTCTGAACGATGTTGTACTCGCTATTGGGTGACAACACAAGGCCTATTAATTAGCATCACGCACAATAACTAATTTAAAACTGTGAAGAAACAAATGATCGGTAAACTGTTGGACAGATATACATTATAGACTAGGATTTGTGCGCTCCACATCTCTTCTCTTTGTGCCGTTTCAATGTGCACTCGCTCAGCGCTGCTACTCCATGTTGCTTTAAGCGCATCATTCTGCTCCCGGGATGCGCAAAAGCGGTTTGTGCCGCTCTGTTTTGAAGCGTTTCACATTATCATAGTTTTGTGCACTGAAAGATTATTAAAAGCCTATCTTGTTCTCTCGTATCTTTGTTGCCCCATTAAAAAGCTGCACATTACATGTACAATAAACATCTTGTAATTGTATATTATTTGTGTAGGCCTATATAGGCTATATAATTATTTACATAATAATTATTTACAAATATAATAATATAAAAAAATTTCATAGAACACAAAGTAATTTGTACCTTTTTATTAGCATGTTTAGATTTTATAAAATTAGTCCTATCCACTCACCTAGTTTAATATATATTTTTGTCATAGCTTATGATTATATATTTTTATTCAGTTATTGTTTTCTCTATAATGAAGTAGTGTGTACTTAGTGGAATCTGGATTGTGTTTAACAAATAAAAGAGTGACCATTAGTTCCACAAACACAGATGTATAGATATTCTATACTGATGCAGAAATATATGAATGATACATTTATAACCCTTTTATTTGGCCAGTTTGTTGTGATTGTTTCAGTTATTTACTGAATTGAATAAATACTTAAATATTTAAAGGTGTTAGCTGTAATCTTACACTGCAAAATGATAACTTAAAAAGGATTAAATTCATAATTATTTAATGATTGAAGCACACAAAAAATGTATGACAAAGCCCTAAAACGGACAATTAATCGGCATTATCGCGGGCCGCGGGTCGGCCGGGCCAAGCAGGATTTTACCATCTCCGCCTCATTTTGAGCTAGGAAAAACCCTGCTAAAGCAGGCCAGTTACTAAGGCTCTTTTAACTGACTCAATTAAAGCAACCACCATTTTGAGTGTTACGATTTATCCCTTTAATTATTTTACAAGTTGCCTTTCTTTTCCTCCTCATACTATCTCTGGACCAAGCAGAATAAGCTAATTATTACAAAACATGGTCCAGCTTTAAACACGTCCAAACTTTTAACCATTTACTATTTAAATAGTGAAATGCTGGACCGTTTTAGTTTGACCAATAAAGACTGAGGCCTATTTCTGCTCAGTCTAAATGTAGAGGAACAGAAGCAGCTAAATCATCCAACTCTTGTGTTGCGTTATAGGATTGACCCTGTCGCTGGGGAGTTATAACTGCGTAGACTCTGATCTCTCAGTAATCCCAGTCCATTTACCTGTGCATGAGCTGATCTCATTAGAGGACAGACTGGCGAATGTATTCTAAGCCGCCGACGGTTTTAGCCTTCACTCCGTTTTCTGACCTGGTCTGCATTTGCTCATTTGTAACTTTATTTTCGTCTCTGACTCACCTGCTTTAGCAGATCAGCACTGATCCTCAAAGTGGATGGAGAGTGATCCACTTTCTGCCTTTATTTTGATGCCTTCTCAGGGCAGACCTCATATGTTAGCTGAGTTACACCACACAAGGGTTCTGCGCTGAACGTAATCAATCATACACTGTATTGATCACCATCAGTTCATGATCCAGTGCAGTTAGACCACTACAGTGGATGTGCTATTTGTTAAAGGGATAGTAGTTATGTTATCATTTACTCGCCCTCATGCTGTTCTCTATGCATTTCTTTCTTCTTTGGAACACAAAATAAGATATTTTAAAGAACATTGAGGTCCAAACAACACAGAACCCTATTGACTTTAATCATATGGACAAAAAACAAAAAAATTGTAGTGTACCTCAAATCTTAAAGGGATAATTCACCCAAAAATGAAAATTCTGTCACAAATGAAGATCTTATTGATAAAATCTGAGAGCTTTCTGTCCCTCCATAGACAACTGCGTAACTGACACTTTGACATTTCAAAAAGTTCATAAAGAGATTGTAAAACTAATCTGTATGACTTGAGTGGTTTAGTCTAAGTTTTCTCAAGAGTTTGCTTTAGCTATATGATGAACAGATTGAATTTAGGCTTTTATTCACATATAAACATTCATCAATTCACACATCAGTTGTGGTAAGCGGAAGCTTAAGCTCAAAAATGTTCGCTTGACATGCGAGAACCAATGAGGTTCATTCGTGTTTTACGCAGCACGTTTGAGCTTCCACAAGAACCAATGAGGTTTGTTCTCGTGCATCAAGCATGTTCGGTTGAGCTTCTGTTTATGTTCACTGATCAATGTTTATATGTGAATAAAAGCCTAAATTTAATCTGTTCATCATATAAAGCGATCGTGTCTCTTCAGAAAATTTGGACTAAACCACTCAATTCATATGGATTAGTTTTACGGTCTCTTTATGAACTTTTTTGAAGCATCAAAGTGGTAGTTGCATAGCTATCTATGGAGATTACAAAAATCTCTCAAATTTCATCAAAAAGATCTTCAATTGTGTTCCGAAGATAAACGAATGTCTTATGGGTTTGGAATGACATGAGGGTGAGTAATTAATGACAGAATTTTCATTTTTGGGTAAACTATCCCTTTAAAAGAATATATATTTTTAAATTGTACTTGCAGACAATACAATATTAATTAAATAAAAGGCCTTAAGTGTTCTTAAAGAAGAGCACACTTTAATGGCTTAAGTACATAAACCATAAATTACCATAAATGCTTGTCAATATATTTGGTAATACACTTTAACCATATTTCAAAGACAGTGTTGCTTGTTTAGTTATAAGGCTCAGAAAGAAGGTTAAAAAAACGAAGTGAACTAAACAAAATGACTGTTTTGATGCAAGAAACCTTAACTTCAATTGTGGCTGTTTAAATAATTATTTATTTGAATGTGCTGGCTATGTTGTTTAACACATAATTGACTAAAGGAATTATGCAAATCAGGTAACTGCACAGAGACACCCAAAAATGAGTTTGCATGGTGCAGTTCCCAATCTTGTGGGCCGGTTCTGAGTGTGAAGTTGTTAATGATGCTGTAGACTACCACGACCTGGTGTAGTTTTCTGATTTATTGTTAATTAACACTTGTTACTTACAATAATGTGATTCATTCATATATAAAGTATTTATTAGTATCATTAAGTAGGCCTTCATGAGTTTTACTGAACACAGGAGTAAAGCCAGACTATGCAGCAATAGTGTGTAATGTTGTGTTATGGGATTTGGATTTTAGGAATCACGTCATGTTATCCAGGGCAGTTGGAGACAGTTGGAGCTTTTGTTAGAAAAAGAGATTTTGCATGATTGCAAACATTTACAAGATCCCATGTTAACAGTGTATTGAAGGATTAACGCATGTGGGTGGGTGGGTGGGTGTGTATGTGTTGCTGTCTTTTTTTCATCACTTATCCAGAAGACATAAACGCTGTCTTAAAAGCTCTACCACTTATGTTGGATAATCCAAGTTATACTTCTCGTCTTCTCTATTTTTAGCTTGTTGTTTGTTTTTACCAAATCAGATTTTGAGCTTAAATGTATTCTTTTACAAAATAGAAAGTATAATGAGAGTGAAGAGTAAACTGTTTACATGCAGAGAGCTGTGCTAAACTATGATGTCACCCTTCCTCTTCACTCTGTTATTACAAATGTAAATGTGTGCCCTATTCAGACAAATGCGTATTTGTGTTAGAAAGAAAGTATAACTATGAAGCCAAGTTACTTGTTGCTGTAATTTTAAGTGATACTGTCCCCATCTGCCAAATTGTTGTCATTCCAAATTCTAATTAGAGCGTAATTGCAACTACTGTACCTTTTGGTTAGGTGAGTACATTTTTTTTGTCGAAGGTCCCAAAAACATTCAGAATATGGAACACAGCGTATGCCCAAAGTGTAAGCCTGTGCTGGGTTTTTAAAGGGTTAGTTTACCCAAAAATGAAAATTCTGTCATTAATTACTCACCCTCAAGTTGTTCCCAATCCGTAAGACCTTCGTTCATCTTCGGAACATAAATGAAGATATTTTTGATGAAATCCGAGAACTCTCTGGCCCCTCCATAGACAGCTATTTAATGAACACTTCCAAGGTCCAGAAAGGTAGTAAAAACATCATTAAAATAGTCATAGATCAACCTTAATTTTATGAAGCGACGAGAATAATTTTTTTGCGCAAAAAACAAACAAAAATAACGACTTTATTCAACAATTTCTTCAGCCGCAGTTTACTTTGGTCAGCTCCTGCGTCAGCATCATACGCATGCTTCATGGTGCTCACGTAAACAGCAACGACCAATAGTAAGCTGGCGTGCTGGCATAGCTCTGACGTAACTCTGAAGCACTGTACTATATTTACTACATCAGCAGCGCAGGAGACTGACACAGACGTGAAGAAATTGTTGTTATTTTTGTTTGTTTTTTTTGTTGCAAAAAGTGTTCTTGTCGATTCATAAAATTAAGGTTGAACCACTGGAGTCACGTGGACTATTTAGCCCCGCACACAACATTTGAGGTCGGGAAGTTCGGTCTAGACTTGATCCGTTGTGGAGCAACTATGCCCGAACAGGAGCTGTTCAGACCAATCAAATTGTCAGAGTGGGCTTTATACGATGATGGACAGATGATCAACAGTAACGTAATTATCCACGTCATCAAAGAGCGCTTGGGTTGAATTCGTTCTAATCCTAAACTGAGAACTTATGAATATACATTCACCTTTACTATTTCTCTCAAAAATTATGGTCGTGTTGGCAAGTACTCCGTGTATCCTTAAATTCTTTTTACAACACCGGCAAAAATCATTTACACTCATCTTCTTCTTCTACTTCTGCCAGCGTGCGTGCAGTTGAGTTCTGTTGACAACTATGCATTCATCGTGTTGTTCATGAACAATTTGTTTTTTTAGAAACTATTCTTTAATATGACTCGGGAACAACGAGTTGTCTCAGAGAGCAATTTGTTAATTTTCTGTTGACCGTGCATGCGCTACATGCCATCGGTTCTGTACAGGATCTTCTGCATTCAGCCTATGGAGCTGTGAGTTGGTGAACGAATGACTCAAACCCAAAAGACTCGAGAGGTGAACTGATCAATTCTGTTTTCGGGACTGCATGCATTGCATATGGGGCTGTCACGGCCCAGATCAGACATTGATGACGGAACTAACGACTCGAACCCGAAGACACGAGAGGTGTACTAATCTTTCCAGGGAACAGACGTGATTAAATGTGAAGTGACAAAAGAAAGAACGACTCAGATTCGGAGGTGAGGTTAACTAACAGACTGCATAGCCTGAAGACCCAGCTAAGCAATTCATGAATCATTTCTTTCTTAAAGTTTGGCCTTGGCTGCATTAGCTTATAATTAATTTTTTATTCCAAATGTGATCAACGTTTGCATAAGTACTAGATGTGTTGGGGAATTTAACATGTGACATTTTAATTATATTCTGCTGAAAGGAACGAAATGACATGAAAAAAGATTTGTTCATTTTGCTGAACGAGATTCAAAGATCCGAGTCTGTAAAATGATCCGAACTTCCCACTGCTACTATGCGGCGCTCAACATACATAACTTACTCCGTTGCTCTGATTGGTTGTAGGTCTATCCAATTGAGTGCAGAGGCATTTTCTTTCCTGGTTCGGTTGGAACACACCCCATAATCACAGCCCAATGGAGCAGTATCAGACTCCTATTCTGACTAGAATTGAGTATGACGACGTCAGGCTAGTAAAATGTGCCTTTAAGGAGAAAATACTCTGCAATGGTGTTGTTGACTGATGAAATTGCACACGGTTTGTCTTAAAGCATATCAAAAACAACATATATATAAACAACATTAAAAACTTATCACCACAGGGGGTCTTTAAATTCTTGTTAAGTATAAGTTGCATGTATGGAACATACTGGGGAATTTGGCTGCGCAAATTTTCTGGACAGCACTGAACAACCATTCAATTGAATTTCTTCATTATATATTTTCTTTAAAATGTGCTCAAATCATCATAAAAGAGTTGGTCCACCTGCCCAAGAACATTTTTCGCAATTCAGTCGAAACCAGCCCAATTTGGTGAATTTAAACTGTTCAATCTGGCAACACTGCACACAGAGTGGCACAATGTGAGTTTTGAAACCTAAACCTGGTAATTGTTGGACTGGGGTGGACCGTCATTTGCTGTCAGATAAAGACCTTGTCCTTTGATCATTCTCAGCATGAGTTCCTCTCTGCGTTCTGGGCAGGAGATATTTGCATTGCCCTCGTCAGAAGGTCAAGCAGCCGCACATAACTTCTCATTTGAGTCCTCTGTTCTCTCTCCTCTCTCTGTGGACCTTAGTCAGAGTAAACAGCACATTACTATGATACGCTTACAGTGGAAGTCTACAGGGCAAGACATTAAAAGCGTAAATGTGTAGGTTGTATTTTTGTTAAAGTGCTTGCATTAATACTTTGGTACAAATATGTATTTATTTGACCTATAAAGTTACCTAAATTGTCTCCTACGTATCATTGACTACGAAATATTGACTAACTTTGTACAGACAATGTGATTTTAAGTCTCGTGAGTAAAGTGTGTATTGTAATTTTTATCCCAGTACAAGAGAGACATCCGGTCCTAGAGACTTCCATTGTAAGAGCATTATTGTAAACACAATGTTTGTTTTTATAATAATATTTTACAGCAAGTTTCAATACATTAACATTAGTTAGTTGCAATGAAACAGAAGTAACAAGAGATCTTTTCTTCTGTATTGTGATGTAGAATCCGGACATGGTTCTATCCATTGGTTGTTAATTGGATTTTGAAATGTAGGCTTTGCACTCAAAAATAAAAGTGAGGGTGTGGTTTAAGTGGACTAAATGATTGGAGAAGTCCTGCATACATCAACAGAGAGAAGTCTCACCGGAAGATTGAGTTGAGACATTTTGATTACACATTACAAGATCAAGAAAAATATTTAAAAATACAACACATACATGGATAAATCATTCACACTAAGGTCTTGCATGCATTTACAAGAAAGGTGAATTTTCATTTCATGCCATGTTAGTATCTAACTAACAATTACAAATGCTGTAAAAGTATTGTTCAAAGTTAATGTTAATTTCTACATATCCTAATACATTTTTACATTTCCAGTTGTATAAAATAACACTAACAGCTAATGCATTAACTGATATTAAGGAATTTAACCTTCATGTATTGCTGTTTTTTTAACCAAACAAGCCGTAATTATTTTCTGTTAATATAGCTTCAACTACATTGAACATTCCTGTAAAAAGTAGTCTTGTTCCTCTCTTCTTTTTTCCCTGTCTTATTTCCTCTCTTCCATTCTTTTTTTCTCTTATGTCAATGACTCACTGCCATTCCTCCACATCTACACCGCCTCCCTACCCCACAATCCCACACTCCACTCCTCCATCTGATTCATACCTTCAATCTGACACTTTTCAACTCACAACAGGGCTTTCACATTCAACCCTGCACATTTGTCCCTTTATTCCAGAACAAATGCTCCTTTTCAGACCTTTCTTGGCCACTCTATGGCATGTATAAAAGTCTGGGCTAATGCTCTAATCTTGACTGGAATTTGACTTGATGTTGATGGAGTTAGGGGTGTTGTTTCAATTATGTTCTCCTGCGGACGGCCCGCTGAGACTCGACTCATCACCTTCCTGCCACACGCGTGTGGAAATTCTGCAAAAATGGAATTCTATTGTCCCACTGTTGATGTTCCCCTGGACGTCAGAACATTTTCCGTCTGGCTCTGGGCACAATGAACGCCCAACTACTCATTCCCTTCCTTATTAGATTTCATCCCACTATTGTCAAAATTGTCCCAACTAAAGAATTCCCCAGAGCCTGTTTATTTAAACTCATAGTTACTCCATGCTAAGAATTTTTACTTTACAAAGGCAACTGAGTGAAATTTTAGTTATGTGATCAGTTTGAATGCAGTCTGTCATCATTACTTACCTTCATGTCTTTCCAAAACCATATGACTTTCTTTTATTCTAGGGAGCTCAAAAGAAGATATTTTAAATAATCTTTCAACTGTTTTTGAGCATATAATGAAAGTTGATGGGGTCCAAAACAATGTTAATGCCCCCTTTTTCTTCCTTCAAGCTTTTCTAAACCTTTTTCCTTTCATTGCTAACAGGAAGTCATAGTGTTTTGACAAAGTCTGGGTCTCTATGTCGTCATATTAAACATGTCTGTGACGTTATTTTGATGTTGACACTCTCAATGCAGTCATCAGAACCGATGTGATGTTGATTAAAGTGGCCGGCCATGATTTCTTCTTCACTCTTTGGAGATTTGATTAAGATTGACTGTGTGTGTGTGAGTGTGTGTACTTGTGGAAAGAGTGGGTCAGAGGCCTTGTCCTACAACAGCTCTCTTTGTTTGGAGGAGGATGACGACATGCGTGTGTGTGTGTGCGCGTGTGTATTTGAGGGCAGTTTTGGGTCTTATTGTCAGGGACAGAATGAGCTCTTTATTAGCTCAGTGGGTGGAGATACACACATACACACGCTAGTGCAACAGTGACACGCGCTAACACACGCAGCATACAAAACATGATGTTTATCTCTGGCTTCTCAATAGAGCTTATGGATGGAGTGGATCTCACTGTCCGTTTACCATCCGCCTAGAGCCACACAGGCCCATTCGTACCCCACCCCATCGCTTCACTTTTTTTTGCCACTCTCGCCACCGCCTCCTCCCACACACGTTTACTATCCAAATGAGGACTTCTATTCTTTATATAGCTAATCTTAAGAATTGTAAACCAGCCCTAAACCATACCATAACCCTACCTTTAATAGAAAACTCTTTTGATTTTAAAATGACTGTATTTCTTTTATGAATTGTTTTCCGAATGTGGATGTGCCCAAATGTTCCCATAGTGAGGTTTTGTCATATTTACAACTTTCTGGGGACAAATTTACCCCAGAAGTATAGCTAATACATAAACCTGTATATGTGCAAGGGCCTCAAATTTACTTTCATGCATTTGTGAGATTGTGAGAATTTGTTTTCAGGAATTTGTAAAGACATTTTCTGATGTTTTTGAGTTTTATTTTTTTAGACATTTGTGAGGATTTTTAAAAAAAAGTTTCTATGGATATATTCCGATTTTTGAGGAATTTTTTTTAGAAGTTTGTGAAGATGCCTTTTTAGTCATTATCAATTATATATAGTTTGTGAGGTTGTTTTCAGACATTTGTGAGTCAGTATATTTTTCTAAAGTTTGTAAGGATATTTTCAGAAATATGCAAGGAATGTTTGTGAGGAATTTCCCCTTTGGTCCTCACAAATATAGCGCAACAAGTACACACACGACAGGGAAAAAACAGCACAATGTACATCATCAGCATCTGACTGATAATCCTCTTCCCCTCTCTCTCTTTCCTTCTTTCTGTCTGTCTCTTTTATATACCAGGTTGTAAAGGCCCTGATTTGCAAGGAATCGCTGTAGTATTTGTTCAGCTCCTGTATTCCTGTCAGTCACAGAATATTGACTCTGAGAGCTTTTAATAATCTACTGTTTAATCCAAGTTATAACCCAGTCAAATCTGATTGTTTCCTGGAAATCTGCTTGACTGTACCACCTAAAGTCATTTAGTCACCGGAATATATGTATCTGCCAGCATCTGTGCAAGATTTGGTCATTTTATAACCTATCCTTTAAAAATTGGTCAGCACTTACTGTTTCTGTTAGACCAGCCAGCGTGTGGGTTCACAGGTGTGTAAGTGTGTGACAGAAGGAGGGTCACTGCCACTAGATGCAGATGCTCAAAGAATCCTTTCTTCTGCTTTGAAGTCAGTTCAAATGCTCTTTAAAGTGTGTTTGAGAGAGCGGTTACACGTGTGTGGGGTGGGCGACATTTCTTTCACACACACTGTACATTTGTACATAAAACAACAATTATTGGAGTACGTTTACTACTAAAGAAAATACTATTTTAGTTGTTAGATTAGATTAGATTAGATTCAACTTTATTACACAAGTACAGGTACAAGGCAACGAAATGCAGTTTAGGTCTAACCAGAAGTGCAATAGCAGCAAGTGCAGGATATACAGTGGTTTCATAAATGCAGGACATGAATATGTACTGAATATATATAAAGATGGCTATTACTATAAATAGAATTTTACAGGTTAATATGTACTATGAATATAATATACAGATGGCTATTACTATAAACAGAATTTACAGATAGATATGTACTGAATATAATATACAGATGGATATTAATATAAACAGAATTTACAGATAGATATGTACTGAATATAATATACAGATGGCTATTACAATAAACAGAATTTACAGATAGATGTATATAATGATATGTTAGGCTAAGTTGGGCAGTATAGCAATGGACGATATAGTGCAAATGAGCATATTCCAGTTAGGTATAGTAGTGCAAGATGCATATATGTACAGGTGTTACTGTAATAAACAGTCGATAGTGCAAATGAACATCCAGTAGTGCAAATAACAAAGTGAAGTCAGATGTGAGGGGGGAGAGGAAGGTTAGCAGTATATAAGGGGAGTGGGATCAACGAGGGTTAGAGTTCAATAAAGAGACAGCTCTGGGAAAAAAACTGTTCTTTAGTCTGCTGGTCCTGGTCCGGAGGCACCTGAAACGCCTACCGGTTCACCAGTATAGCCGAGGATAGCTGATTCTTCCTCAGTGTCCTCAGGAAGAAAAGACGCTGGTGAGCCTTCTTGACCAGGCTGGAGGTATTGGTTGTCCAGGACATGTCCGCCGAGATGTGGATCCACAGGAACTTGAAACTGGAGAGACGCTCAACAGCCATTCCATTGATGTGGATGGTGTCATGTGTGCCTCTTGACTCTTTCCTGAAGTCCACGATGAGTTCCTTCGTTTTGGTGGTGTTGAGGAGCAGATTGTTTTCAGTGCACCATGTGGCCAGGTGCTGGATCTCCTCCCTATAGGCAGTCTCATCGTTGTTGCTGATGAGTCCAATCACCGTAGTGTCGTCCGCAAACTTGACGGTGGAGTTAGATCCATACACAGGCTTGCAATCGGAGGTGAAGAGGGAGTAGAGAAATGGGCTTAGCACACAGCCCTGTGGTACACCAGTATTAAGTGTGATGGAGGTGGAGCAGGTGGAGCCTGATCGAACATTCTGGGTCTGTTGGTCAGGAAGTCCAATATCCAGTTGCACATTGAGGTGTTGATGCCCAGGTCTCCAAGTTTGGCTATTAACTTGGTTGGGATGACAGTGTTGAATGCTGAGCTGAAGTCAACAAACAGCATACGTGCATACGTGTTCTTATTGTCCAGATGTGTGAGCACAGAGTGCAGTGCCAAGGAAACTGCATCCTCTGTGCTCCTATTGCTACGGTAGGCAAACTGGTGTGAGTCCAATGTGGATGGTAGAGAGTCTTTTAGATGTGCCAAGACCAGCCGCTCAAAGCACTTCATAACGATGGGTGTGAGTGCTACAGGGCGGTAGTCGTTAAGGCACAACAGGCTAGAGTGTTTTGGCACTGGCACAATGGAAGTGCATTTAAAGCATGTTGGTACAGTTGCTTGGGCAAGAGACAAGTTGAAAATGTCTGTAAAGACCCCAGCGAGCTGCTCTGCACATGCCCTGAGTACGCGTCCAGGGATGTTGTCTGGTCCAGCAGCCTTGTGCGGGCTGATTTGGCACAGTGCATTGCAGACATCTTTATACAATTTTTTACATTTAATTCAATGTGTTCTTTGTAACTGTTTACAAGCCATTTACTAGCCATTTCTGAGTGAAAATTGTTTCTAGACCAATTTTTTTGTCAGTGAACTGTTATCATAGAGTATAACTTTTAAGATATATTGTTTGTAAACAAGTCATATTATGCAGTTTGCGAAACTTTTTGTAAATTTTTTGCAAGTATTTTACTCACAGGTGTTAGGGTCAAGTAAGTGTGTCTAATAAGATTTTTTTTAAAAGAAAATATTTTAGTTTTAAACTCGCCAAGTTTGAAGTAGCGTAGTCTTTGTTTAAAAAAAAAAAAAAAAAAACATATTAAAAAATTTAATGTCGTGGTGTAACCATCAAGTTAAAAGTAATAACATATTTTACACTTTAAATGTATATACAATTTAATCACTATTTTCAAAAAAATTGTTCAAATTTGTGTTCACAAACATCATGAATTTTTTTATTCATAAATATCATTACATTTGGGGAGTCGCACCACATGACATTTTACAACCAAATCTAACCTTTACTTGCCATAAAAGTCAAATTTTAAGATCTTTAAAATTAAGTAAATTGACCTTGATACACAGCCAGAAGGGTCAGCAGTGGTCTATTCTATGATGTCCCGTCTTTGACTGGGTTTGGATAGTCTTGCTTTTTAGGCAAAACATTGAATGGTGCAATTTGAAGCTGGTATTGTGTCTTGCATGATATTAATTGCATCGTGTTATTCCTAGAAATCACAGATGATGCCATCATAATAAAACTTACATAACTCTGCTGTACAAATTGCCTTATATCCGCTCTAGAAATCACAACGGAGGGGTGCAAAACTCAATTCCTGCCCTGCAGAGTCCAGTTCAAACTTTACTCTAATACCTGTAGTTTTAACATATGCCTGAAATACTTGATGAGCTGAATCAGGTGTGTTTAATGAGGCCTTTTTTCTTCATTGTGATTTTTTTTTTTTTTTTTTTTTTTTTGCATTTTAATGCATTTTTTTTTTTAAATAATCCGGGGAATGTCTTCGTGATCATATCACGGAAAGTGCAAACTATGACAATTCAAGAAAAAACCCAGCTGTTACATACTACACTGACTGGTTTTCACCTCAGAAAGGACAATGTGCTGCAGTTTAAGGAGGTTTAACCTGTGCCTAGGAGACCAGCCCCACGATATATAGAAAGTACATTCAATGATGACATTGTGTAACACTGACTTTTTCCCAAGAACCAGTCATCTCTGACAGCCACAGAAATAAGTGTTACTTTGCCTGGCCTGTTGATTGGAACGTCACAGTTCAGGAAGTCGTCATTAAAGCCTCACCTCTGCATTTTCATTTGTCATCCATCATATAAGCTCAGGTTACCACCTCCAGCCAAACAGTGCAGAAGTAAGTGGATTGTGTGAGCTGGATGTCTATCCATGCAAACACTGCTGGTGCTGGTGTATTTGGTAGACATGCTAATCCACAGCTGTCTCAAGTATATTTATATCGCTGTGTGGCTCAGTGTTACAGTGGGTCATGTGACTGCTGATCACCTGCTTACATCTCTGTCTTTGTTAATGGTTATATTTAAGGTGCATTCAGCATATGCTGTGGTGTCCGTTGTCACACGCTTTTCATGTCTGGTGGTTGAAGGCACATACTTAGTTGTTAAAAAAAAAAAACGTCTGCTTGTCTGAACCCAAGAGGGAAAAAAATGAAATGATTTTGACCACAAATCAAACGCATTTACACACGCTAACATCATCTGACCACAAGACTGTATCTGTTTGTCTCAGCGTAATCTCTACAGACTGTCTGATTTCACACACACACTCACACACACACACACACACACACACACACACACACACAAACACACAGGGTGAGTAAATATATCCTTATGTATTTAAAAAGCTCAGTGTCAGCATTTTCCCTGAAACATGTCATTCACTGAGAATTGTGGCTCGAAGGTTATTAAGTGCAAGATGAATTATTGTCACAGGGATTTACACACACACACACACACACAGTTGTGCAGGTCTGTAAGAAAGATGCAGTGTTATTGGAGTTACATAAATGGATGGAGGGTTGTGAGGAATAGAGAGATGTTATGTAAAGAGCTGGGGAAGGACAAAGGTTAATATATAGATAGGAAGGGAGAGATTGGGATTATATAAGGAGATTAAGGAGGAGAATTTATCATTCGGTTAGCATTATATGAACTGGCACTAGAGTGACCAGTGACGTCCTGACAATACCTCCAATCACACAAAAAAATATACAAACACATATTTTAATATTTATTTTCCTTCCTTTCTGCCTCTTTGCAATGTATCAGCATTAAACTGATTAATTAGAAATTTTGTTTGTACACTGCACTGGTGAAAATTCTATATAAATGTATGTGTACATATTAAATATGTATATTTTTCATTTAAATTATATTATCATCATATCAATTTGAGTATAAGGTTCAATTAAAATATTTAGGTGAAAATGTCTTAGTATTTAGTTTGTCCCCCTTTTTGTATTTTATTGACAGCAGCACTCAAGCTGCATGAACTCTACAAGTTTGTCAAACCTGATGTTCATGTTCTTCTGCATGATTTAAGATGATCCAAAGATGATCTTCAATGGAATACAAACATATGGTTGTCTGTACAAAGAGTTCACATGATCAGTGTCACATACGTATTTACTTATTTGATTAGTGACCTACAAATAGATTAGAATCTGGAATATTTTTATTGATTTTACATCATGATGTTTCTTTGTTTTAAAATGTAGAATAACTTAATACTTTGTTTATTTCAAGTTTTAAATTTGATTTCAGTGTGGGCTGATGTGGACTGCTTGTCTTTGTGCAGGTATTATTACAACAAGAGAATTCTCCATAAAACTAAAGGAAAACGCTTCACCTACAAGTTCAATTTCAACAAGCTGGTCCTGGTCAACTACCCTTTCATTGATATGGGGTCTGCAGGTACAAAACAATCACACACACATAACATATATTTATTTACACAATAAAATACAAAACACAGCTAAGACTTCCTTCCTGCTGTGTTTGTCTCTCCGCAGGAGCGGCTGTTCCTCAGAGTGCTCCTCCAGTTCCTACAGGTCCCCATTTCCGTTTCCCTCCATCCACTCCATCAGACATGCAGGTGTCTGAGGGGCTGCGGTCCCCCAGCAGCGAGGAGCTGCGCAGTCCTGGGATGTTCAGCGGCCGCCGCATTGCCCGTGGGTCCGTCTCCGACTGCAGCGATGGAACTTCCGTCAACTCTGAGATTGAAGATGGGAACGGAGGTGCGTCAGAGGAGAGAGTGACTGAAAGAGTGGCTGAGAGAGCAGGAGGCGGCGGTGGTTTTAGAGGTGCCGTCCACCCTCGTTTGTCTCATGAAGCTATGTTCAGGATGTACGGTGGACACGGCGGTCACAGAGGTCATCGAGTGTCAGAGGTCGGACACAGGGTTCATCCTGAGCCTCTCTCACCATTCACTGTTTCGCCTCTGCCTGGTCCGGGAGGGCCAGGCCTGTTAGCGCCACCTCTCTCACCAGCACTCTCCATGACCCCAGGCTCTCACCTGGCCTACACGCCCTCCCCTACCCTGTCACCCATGCCTGGCTCCATCTTCTCCTTCAACCCAGAGGACATGCAGCGATACCTGCAGGCTCATACCCAGAGCGTTTACAATTACCACCTGAGCCCTCGTGCCTTCTTTCATTACCCAAACATCATCGTTCCTCATCCTCAGCGCCCTGACAAAGGCATGCCCGGAACCCAGGCCTGTGATCGCGGCCCTGCCGAGAGGCCCTCGGTGCTCAACAGCCATCACTCCAGCCTCCCGCCGCCTCACGGCCACCCTATTCACCACCACCTGGGGGAGGAGCAGCACCATTCTCCCTTCAAGTTCAAGCTCCAGCCTCCTCCACTGGGCCGAAAACAGCGCGATAGTCAGGGTCGACAGGGCTCTCTTTCCTCCACATCTACATCTGGGCTGGGCTCCTCATTGTCGTTTGGCAGTGACCTCAGTTCAGCCAGTGGATCGGGACTGGTGTCCAACTCCTCCTCAACTGGCTCGCTAAACAGCGCTGGCTTGCCCAAGATTAAGGTAATAATGTTCTGTACGATTACATGCACAGTTGTAATTGAGCTGCTAAAAAAGTTTGCCATTCTTTGTTTTTCATTAGTCCAACTTTGCAAAAAAAAACAGCCGTTTACATTATGTTTTAAAACAACGAATTAAGGGCTGTTCAGACCAAGGGTGATGATTACAACTATACAGTTTTAATAATCATTTTAATTCTATGAGAATAGCAGAGTCCATGCCACAGCTGTAATGGTAACGACAGAGGAACAATATCATTACAATCAGTTTCCAAACAAGTTTTTCCAGCTGATGAACGATGAAAAGCCGACGAACTTTAAAAGCCAATCAGTATTCACTCAGCTTTAAAGAGCTTAAGTATTTAAAGCAGCAGACGACACAACTGCAGTATGCATATTATAATAAACAGAACGTTATCGTCCTTTGGTGTGAACATTAATATAGTTTTTGTTATAATTATAGTTCTCTTTCTTGGTGTCAATGGCCTTGACTGTTTTAGTCCAACTGAAATTTAACTTTTAAATTGCATCTAAATGTACTTTTGGTTGTCCACACTGCGTAATAAGTTCTAATAATGAATAAATGTATCTCTAATAAATCCTTGTCAAGTCTATATATTGAACTAATTTAATATTTTGAGTGCTAGGTTGAACAATGCCAAACAATCCATTCAGCTAATCAAACTTTTTTAAGGAATTAAAAAGAAAAACGGCATCAGACTAAAATTGTGGTTAAAATATTTGAACATTTGATTTTTTTTTAATAATATTTGAACATTTTACTTTTCCGTTGTATAGTCGTATCAGTTCCCACAGTTCAAGCAAACTTAAAAATATTGTGTCATTTCAAAACTCATTTGCAAGTCTGAACAACTAAGAAATAAAGTAAGGTGTAGTTATGCTCAGTTATAAAGTATTTCCTCTCTTGGAAATTACGCTAGTAAAAAAATAAAAAATCCTTGTCCAGATAACACAAATGTCTGGGAAAGTCATGGACAGTAACACCCAACTCTGTTTTGACACTATCCATTCTGTCTCTCTCTACAGGTTGAGCCCATATCTGACATTGAATCAGAAGAGGAAGTCGAAGTGACCGACATCAGTGATGAAGAAGCTGATGAAAGAGACGAAGAGTTTGCCGTTTTCCCCTCTCACTACCATAAATATCATCATCATCCCCATCACCATCAGCATTATCCTCACAGCCAAAAGCACCAACAGCCCAATGGCACTGATGCCCGTCTTCACCCAGATGAGGACTTGGAGGAAGAGGTGTTTAAAGCCCCCGCCCCTCCACCCTTCTTCGTCCCTCCCACCTCTTCCTCAGGTGATGGTCGGCGCGGTAACCCCGTTGTGAAGAGCGAACCTGTAGAGCCTGCGGACATGCAGCTGGCATCCGGCGGACTGCCACAAATGCACTCCCAGTGTATCCCACTGAAGCTCCGGTTCAAACGGCGCTGGGACCAGGACCAGCATATGGAAGAGGCAGAAGACAAGAAAGTGAGAGGAGAAGAGAGGGGGAGAGAGAGGAACGGGATGGTGGAGGAGAGTGGGAGTGGAAGTGGGAGCGGAGAGGGAGAAAGCCCACCTCCTCTCGCTCATCACAGAGTTAGCGCCGAGCTCCACCGAGCCACGGCACAGCTGTCACTGGAGAACAAGGACTGCTGATACTCTTCAACACACGTAGACGACTGCTGATACACAACTCTACAACTGCTGATGGACCCACACTCAAACGTGACTCTTTTTTGATCAATGACTGCTGATACTGACAACAGTAATACTGACACATACACTGCACACTTAGAGTAACTGACCCTTGCTTAATCGAATCCTGCTCCCCAGACTACCCTCGTTCCAGCACACGTTCCAGTACATCTCAGTGTGATTATGAAGATGAATGAGTTCACCCACGTGCCCCAGCGACCCTCAGGAGTGATGAACTTTGACCTTTGGCACTAGAGAATATTTTATATTTTTAGAAGAGAATTTTATTTTGCAAAGTGCCTGTGAGCTATCCCTCAAAACCCCACAAAGAGACCTAGAGATGGGCATCAGAAGGACTGGTCTGGTTTGAGGGTCTTGATCTCCAGCAACCCAGCATTATTTTCCTCAGTGACAGACTGTGATCAGTCTCTATGTGATGTGGTGGGATACAAATGCACAGAAAGTCACAAACAGACACTGTTCTAAAACCAGCCTGGTCAGAAGTCCGAACCCTCAGGGACAAAAGCCCTCAACACGCACACATACACTCAGACATGATCCCTTTCTTGTTCCCTGTAAGAAGCGTGTGTCCGAGTTCCAGTGTGAATGTGTGTGTTTTTGAAATCTAGCGGTGTGTAAGTTCTCAGGATATCTCCCTCCTATCCTTTTCTATCTAAACCAGCTCACCTTAAAACTTTTGCGCTCTCTTCCATTCTCTTTTATTCCTCTGGGACCATACCTGATTCACTTTCGTTGGGACGAAATGACTCGGTGTAACATGCGGTTCAGAGACCATACTCTTAAATCTCTTAAATGGCTACTTTCTTAGTCTTTGAAATGACAGTCTGAAGGTGATGCACATTAGATAGTTTATAACAAGCTTCCCTTGTATAGTCAGCCCTTTAGTGTGAACTAAACCAGCAAATCACACACACACACACACACACAAGCTTGTACAGTGATTCACCAGGACTCCTTGTTCAACTATTTTGGCACTTGATGGACCCTTTAGAAACAAGAGCCAATTCTGTCCTTATTTACTGTCCACAGTCCTTTAGCCATATTACAACATCCTCAGACCCTTATGAGATCTTTCTGTGGACTGGGGAGGTGAAATAGCAGTTTCAATCTATAATCCCAAACATTTTAATACTAACTTAAGTATAGAAAGACAGTAGAAGGCATGTGCTCAGAAGTCGCACACATACACACATGTACACACACACACACACACACACACACTGCCTCTTATGCCTTGTTTTAATAGCATGTCTGAAAAGGAAAAACAAAAATCTTAAAAAAGAACAGTATACACTCAATATACCTTAATATATTATGTGTTAAACATACTATAAACAGAAAGCATAGCATTAACTGATATATCAATTTCAGGGGGTTTTGTAACAGATTTCGTTTCGAGGGGAAAGTTCACTCTTCTCCTCAGGGATAATGTTGCCGTTCGGGTAAGGGAGGAAAATGTTGCTTTTTTAAGTTAATAAAAATCACGTTAATAAAAGGTAGGGTAGAGGGAGTGTAAGACTAAATTCTACACAAGGCTCTAACAAAGCACGAGAGCTTCGCACCACAGATGATGTGGCACATTCGGTTCTTTAACCAGCATGCACCTCCTCGACATCCTGTTCTTACTGCCACAACTGATGTGTGTGTGTGCGTGTGTGCGTGTGTGCGTGTGTGTGTGCGTGTGTGTGTGTGTGTGTGTGTGTGTTTGACAGAGGCTGTACGTCTCTGTGCATGTATGTTAAACCACACCCAAGGCTGTAATTCTTCTGAATTCTTGCATTATGAACCTCATAAACCTGTGTGCACTAAAGCCATGTGGAATTTGAGCACAGGACTTGAAACATCAGTGGGGGGGCCAGTCGGACACTAGCCATGATATAATGCTTTTCCAGTGACAGGAAGTATTTGTATCATGTCTGAAATGTCTCTGATACCTAAAATGATACATTAGACAAAATTGGACTGGCAACGTTGTCACCTCAAATTTTTGAACTCTTTCTAGCTGCCTTACTCCCCCTTCCGCCAGGTTTGATTATGTTTAAGATCTCCTCCTGCTTTCTTATTCGACGAGTCAAGTCTTTAAATAGGGTGCACTTATTTTACGCCCGGCATACCTCATAATGTGAGAGGTGGAGCTGAATTTGAGAGAGGGTGAGCAGTATTGACCAGTGCAGTCTGTAAACTTTTGTTTGGGCACAAAGTGAGTGCATTGGTTTTCTTTAGGAGGGAAGATATTTGTTTTATCTTAGGCTGCTCTCATTGGTTATCCCAGGATGTCACTTTTTAATGTTGTTTTTTTTCCACCTGAACTGCTCCTGTTTATTTGCTCTCTGATGTCAATGTTGCTGTTCATCCTAATTATTTTTATTATTAGTTATCATTATTTTGTTGACATTTTTCCTCATGTTGTAGTCATGATAACATTGTATACAATACTGTAAGAGATCCTTTTAAGAATGTTTCCCAACCCCTGCCTTCCCACGAGCAACCCAACAGTGTGTTTAGTGTAACATTTAAAAAATTTTGTAAATGAACGTAAAACTGTAACTTTAATATGGGCGGTTATTGTGGAGAGATATAGGATGGAGGAAGGGCATTCAGGGGAGGATCGGGCTTATGAATTGTACTCAAGTCATGTCATGTAATTGTTATTTTGTAGTGTTACTGATTTCTTGCTCTTGTAAAAAAAATTTCATCGAGGGATTGTATGATTTTTAAAGATATATTGTGTATTGTTTTATTGTGTAAAAGTCTCTATCTCTCTCACTTTCTTTCTCTAAATTTATTTCTGTGGTTCCATAATTCATAATAACAGGTTTTAATACCATGATGTAACATTTTAATTCCTCTTTTATTCATTTTTGTGTTCTTTTTTTCAGAATTGTAATTAAAATGTAATCAGGGTCAATTAAACTGGTTAAAAGCCATCTGGTTTCTGCAACTTTTCTTCACAACACCGATTAGTCCATTCTAGCCATACAAGTAAAATTTCTTTTTCAGAGTTTTGTAGAGTCTCTTTCTTGTCTTTCGTGTATGTTTCTGTACCTCAGGTACAGGTACTGTACTGTACCTCAGATGCTTGCAATACAAACATGACAAAACTACTATTTCAAATAAATGTATGTAAATGAAAAGTAAATACATAGAATTCCATGCAAAGCAATATGCTTTAGTTTACACCATTATCATTTGAAGTCATGTATAAAGTCATGTTGTGTATTCAGCCTGTTGACATGATATAATGCTGTCTTCACTTGCTATCAGAATTATCGTAAATACTAGTTTCCTAGTTAAAAAATTGGACATCAAGTCAAAATTTGAATGCGATGAGCTCGTAATCACGACTTCAAAAGTGGGAAGTAGGAAATTTCCGATAGCACTTGAAAGCAGCATAACATAGACTCTTTAAGACTGACCTCTGCTGTCTGATAAGCAGAAGTACAAGCGTTATCAACCACATAAAATCATCACCATTGATTTTTTGAGACATCTCTCAAATCGTTTTGCTCACACAAATGATACTAAACGTTAATGTCCATGTAAACAATACTGCTAATTGCAACAATTATTACTATTATTATTTTATTTAAAATTTTAGGGATATAAGAAGATGATAATACATAATCTTAGCCCATCTGTTGACAAAAGCAAGAGAAACATTTTGTTCTATTGTAATTGTATTAATGGCACATATGTGTCACTTCTTGTCTACTAAAGGGCATGTGAACCTGGTTTAAATTTACCATTTTAAGTGAATTTTAAACTTGACATTGTCTGCTGACCTACTAGTAACTTATTGTATCCACTAATGATTTGACATGCATACGTTCCTCAGTCATTTCAATAGACCCGTTGTGTGTTTTTTAAATGAAAGTGTAATCATATTTCTGCTTCTGGTTCATCTTATCATCCCTGTCATGTTTTGTTTTGTCACATTCTCTGCCTGTCCTCGCCCTTTTTATTTCTTTTATCACCTCAGTTGTTGTCTGCATTTCAGGGAGCTAGACAAGTGAATGCGGTTCCCTGTGACACAGTGGGAGTGTGGGGTGGAGGGATAGATGTATGACAGCTGATTGACAGCATTGCAGAGTCAAAATAAAGGGGTCATCATCATGGTGGGGATCAGGTCAAAGGGCAGCACTCTGGGGAAAAGAAGTGCTAATAAAGGAGTATAGCACTTTAAAATAATTGAGTACTGCAAAACGTGGTTTTATTTTGAATGTACCATTTTCATGTTTATCAGTGAAAATAGCAAGAAAAATGTGCAAGAAAAACTTCACATTTGTTATTTTATTTTAATCTCTGTACTACACTACCACACAGTGGCGCGTACACGTACGTTGATAGTTTTGTGCATGTCAACGTAAAACCGACAGAGGTCGCTGTACATTGCTTTAACGTTCCAGGATGGTGCTTGAGAGTACTTGGTTCTGTCTACAACAGCGATTATGTAACTTCTTTGCTTCTCGAAGGAAATTCACAAAGAACTTTCATTCTGTGAATGTAGATGTGTACACTTCAATGCGTCCATGTGTCTAAATATTACGTTCTATATTTAACTAAACGTTTAAAGAAAAAAAAAAAGATTAAAAACGGTATTTGTATTTAAACGATTACAAAAAAAAGTATAGACCTACTAATTTTCCTACGTGTTATAAAACTGTATCTTTTTTCATCAGTCACTAGTATGTTGTCCTACTACGCATCAAGCATGGGGTTAGGCGAGTACGTCAGGCCACGCCCCTACCATCCAGCTGGTGGCAACATGCTTGATGACTTCATCGCTTAGTTTGATCATTGGCTCGTCGTCGCGGCCCTTCTGGCCAATCGCAGAGCGGCACGATGACGTCACCTCCAAAATCCTGCAAGGGTTGTATGGAAGGGGCGGGGCACAACGGCACATACGTTAGAGACAGAGAAATACGGCGCAACGATTGGCTCTCGCACACGAGGTGAGGGGCTGTTGCTGAGAGAAAAGAGAGGCAGAGTGGAAAAAAATCGAGAGCAAGAGCGTCAACAGTGTCCATCCCGTATTCATAGTAGTGTGGAAGTGAAATGGTTAGTCAGAGACCCGCTCAAGGGGAACGTTATTGTGATTAACCGAATCAGTTCAGTGGTTTTGAGTTTCTATTTCATCCTCGGAACTTGATAGACGACTAAAATTGTTTCATTTAGCAAACCGTATTAAAATGAAAATATACCAGTTGATTAACTTAGAAACATATCTTGCAGTTCAGGGGAAGTATAAAACTAGTGATTTTAGGGTGATATGTTGCGCTGTCGTTTGTGGTAAACACGCACCTTTATTTAGGGAGCGAAGACTCGTATCGCTTTATTGGCCAGCGCTTCTTGAAAACCTCCCTCTTGCCCGCCCACACCCTGTTCCTATGGTTCCCAGCGCTCTCATTGGATACTGTAACTTTTGGAGCGAGCGCCGGCTTGCTATCTAGCCTCATTGCGATTGGCCCAAAGCGCCTGCCAATCAAATGGAACTGAGCCACTGAGAAATGCCTCTGAGTTTGTGCTGTCACATCCATAGGCTACTGTATCTGCCAGTGCGCGCTGATTGGCCAGGCTGGCCAGCTGTTAGTGGTTCATTCACCATTTTGTGACTGTAGTGGAAAAGGGATTCATATAGTTTTTAATCCCTGTCTGAGTTGTTGTTGGGAGGGGTGCAAAGATGTTTTACGGAGGACCAATATAAAGTAAAATTCCAGACAGACAGAAGACATGGCTGGACGTTGCACGCCACCTCAGACGAAAGGAGAGAGCCCATCTGCAATTTGCACCGTAAATTAATCGGCTACCTCCTAAGTATTTCTGCTGTTTTGGTAAGTAGTTATTACTCAAAGGAAACCACCGCTAATGCGAGTGGCAAACCGTATTTTAGACATGACTGCTGTGTGCAAAGACAAATGGAGAACAAACCAGCTCACTAAAATATCAAGGAAGGACCTAGAGCAAGAAGAAGGGAGGGGGTGGGGATGCAGAGTTAAACTTCGTCAAATGTTTTAAAGACAACGTTCAAACCAAGCTTTTGGTTGATTCAAAAAGCCATTCCTTTCCGAATAGTTTTGACTGAATGGCATGAGTTTGAGCAACTTGAACAGAGCAGACTGGCACTCATGCACTGCGTTACGCACTGGCAGGATTACGCTCGAGGAAGGATTGCACTACCTACAGTACTAGCGAGTAACAACGTCACGGCGCCAATGTAAAAACAAACAAATTAATAGTTCACTCCGTATCCGACACTATTACTCGGACTTACTACGCGCTGCCATCGGCTCACTACTAGGACGGCTCATAAAGGTGGATAATCTGCAACTTTTGCTGCACGGTACGTCCTTATTAACATGAACAACCTTTGCGTAGTGTGCACGTAAGTACGAGTGTGTTTGAACACATTTGAAATCTTTCTTTTACTCTCTTACAAGGCCTTGCTTGTCTTATTTAGCTGTTGCGAGTCCTTGGCATAGTACTACTCCCGTGCCGTGACATTGCGAAGCGCTGCGAGTACTAGTACTACCACCGGCGGCTTTCGTGCGCACTCTGACGGTATACGCTTTTTATTGTTGTGCATTATTTCAGCGTCTCCTCTCACAGCCCATACATATCGGAATACGTCCCTACAGAATTATAATACAGCCTTTAATCCGAACAACAATTTTGTAATATTGGAATAAATATTTTAAAAGTACCATTCAGCCCTCACGGGCCTCCTTGAATAGAGTCGTGTTGACACAAGTGGGTTCATGTTACTCTGAGATTTTGTCATCTTAAGAGATGCACGTAAACATAAAGCACTCTGCTGTTAAATAGTGTGTCCATAATGATGGCTCAGTTTGCCTGCATGAACATCATCCGTCAATTCATTTTTCATCAGGTCATGGGTGCCACTTTGTATGCTTTTAGTAATGGTAGGTTTGTGCCACTGAGACATTTGCCACTTTTGGTCATGGTGGATAAATGAGTGATATGCTTCCATGTCTGACTGATGGTGGTGGAGTGTTGTTTTGGGCAGCCTTGCTTCTACGTCACTCACTACATGTACCGCTTCAGCATCCATACCGTACATGTTTTTAACTATTGATTTGAAAGTGTTTGAAGAACTCTTTTGCAGGGTATTTTTTTGATGCTCGACTGCTGATTTTTCAAAAAGCGTGACATGTGCCCCTGATGCCCCTGTGCGTGTCGTCTCTTGAGTTTCTCCATGTTTTTACTGTTTCATGTGTGTGACTGTAACACCCCCTTGGTGACCCAATTTAAAGTCCAAATAAAGCAGGTAATACAGTTGGAAATGGACAGGCTTTTTTGGAGGAAGGAAGTCATAGCACCCATGCATGCCCCTGAGCTGCACGGCACTGCACTGCTGCAGCCCTGCACCCTCCTGTATGCCCCAGAATGCACATTTGCAGAACAATCTGTGAATGAGCACAAAATGAGTGTTGATACGCAATGTGTTTTTGTGGAGTGGGCAGATCGTCAACTTGAAGATTGCACATATTGTGGTGTATGTCACTGTCGTGGGTGTTTTTGGTTGTTTTTATTTGGTAATCTGCATTTTTATGTTTATTTTGCTTGGTAACACTGCGGTGGAGCGATGCACTGTAAGACTTACTCTTCAATTAAATCCGAGTAGTGTGACAGGCTGGCATACTGGCATCACCACTGCGTGTGAGTCTGTGTCCCCCTTTTTCTGTTACCCTGTCGCACATCAGTTTGAATATATAGATAGGTGCTTTATTGACCCCTGAGGGCAAAGTGTATAGATGATGCAAGGTTGTATTTTCGTTTGAGCAAAGTCTTTTTGACACAAACAGTTGCTCTATTGACAACTGGTGCACCGTCAGGAGTGTGTATGTGTGATCTTGCGTGTTTGTGCATGGCATTGGTGTGTGACGCACAGTATATCTAGGCTTAGATAATTATTTTTATTATTAATAATTGTGTAATATAAGTATTAAGCTCAATATTAAATTCATAATATCACGTTTTAATCTGGGTGAACTGAAATATGTTCTTGCTCAATTGATTCACCTTAATAAATGTAAAGCTTCTGTGAATAATGACTGAGAAGGAAAAACAAATGGCTTCGTAGAGCCTTATAAAGGAGAAATATTCATTGTTAATTCTGAAATAAATGATTTGACCTTTTAGGATCAAGGTAGTTCAGTGACAGCTGAATGTATCTTGCTCATTTATCAATTTAAGTCAAGCGTATACGTATTTCTATTGTTTTGAAGTGGATTAAGGTTGTAATGAATACAGTTGTTGTTGGCCTGAGGATGAGGCCGCAGGTTTTACAACAATGTTCACATAACCGTATAACACAGCAACGTTTCAGCTGAAACACTCCGCTCAGAGTGTGTGCTTGGATTGGACTTCTGTCATATGGCTGACGTCAGAGTTTTTCTTGCTTTAGTTAGACCTTTAATACAGGTATCATGCTAATATCCAAAATGCTGAGACTTCGTTTGACCAGCTGTACTAGTCACATACATAAGAGTCAGAGCTGTCACAGTCACAAGTTGTGGACCTAGGAGTAGTGTGTGTGCGTGCTGTTTTGCATGACTATTGTTGCACAAATTAAATATCTGAATGTTTTATCTCATTTGTAATATAAATCTTTTCAAAATATAACCTTTCAAAATAACCTGTCTAGTTATAATTATAAAACATATAGATGGATATCACAGATTGCTGTAGTTGTAGAGATTTTTTTCATTTGATTACTGTATTATTAAGAGTAGGTCCTATGATATAAATTTAGAATCCTTTTTAGATACTTCATAATTACTACTTCACTAGTCTGTATTTTTTCCCATTTACCTAGAAATGATCTGAATATTTTTGACTTGAAATTTGTATTTATTTAGAAGTTTTGGCATGCCTTTATTTAATTTTTTTGAAAGGAACTTTATATTATTGCTCCAGTTTTTTGAAAGTTGAATGATGTTAAGCAATTAAATTGATATAAATCTACATTTAACTCGTGGAGAGGTACTGCAGCAGTGGTACTACTTCTAGTATCACTCTCAACTTGGCAAGTTGTCAAGCATGTACATTCCATCTAGTTAATACAGATTTGAAAAGCAGCAGATTTTTAAAAGCAAATTTCTTCTATGTGAAATACCAACAAAGGAAGCTATATAGGCCCGAGATGATAGTGATTAAATGATCAAATGTAATTTCCTGCTAATTATCTGTGGTTCAAATTCAAAAGACGTAAATCTCTGGCTAAATAGTGATTTTGTGGATTGTTCAAGGTCACATGTTTCCAAGATTGTAGGTTGTGCAGTTTGACATCATCCATGGAGTTTTGAGTTTCCTGAGCAGGAATTTCTAGAAGCTGCAGGGTTTTCAGAATTTATGCAATCAGAGCAACACTTTTAAACAACATGCTTAAGCTTTACAGCTGAGAAGAATATATATGACCAAGTGATATTATAGGTTGCTGTAATACATTTCTGATCACGGGCATGGCATAATTTGCAGAATTCTGTCAGCCTCAAATAAAAAGTTGAAAAATAGTTTGCGATATTAAATTACAGGTTTACACCATGATTTTTATATTATATAATTTGAATATTTTCCTTGAAATGTGTAATAAAGAAGTTTTTTGAGGTGAAATTAGGGTATGTTGCCAGTGAACACATGCAAACATTTGTGGCAACTTGCTTTTTAAAGATTGATCATGTAAGTATACGAGTTTATTACCATATAGGCTTAATTACTTTATTTTAAATTGACAGTTTCTTAGCGTGTTTGTTTCATTTGAGCTGTTTTAGTTTATGAATCAGGTCCGGCCCTTAGGTATTTTTTTGCCATTATTTGCTTACCATTATTTCTTTGGCTACTCACTGGCTACTCATGGACACTCACACATTCCTTATTGTTTTAACATTGCCAAGACCTTCTGACTCATCAGTGAGAATACAAGGAGAAAACATGATATAAAATTACACTGAGGAGAGAAAAAAAAAGCTGATAATAGTGGAATTTACTCTGAATCTGGCTTAATTGTTTGACAGTTGGTACCATGCTGACTCTTACATTGTGTTCTGATGTGTGCATTTAAGTCATTAAAAACTATACATTTTTTCAAATAAAATAAAAAATACCAAAATAATATGCTGTCACAGTCACACTCTGAACTAACCATTTAAACTTTCTCACAAATTCACCATCTGAATGTTCAAAGATAGATTGTTTATAATCATGTGATCCTGAATTTTGAGTTAAGCCTAATAACATTGTTTTCTGTATAATATTCCATGTAGTAACGAGGAAGGAAATCTCTCTCCATTGCAAATAAACAGTTTAAGGTCACTAGGAACAGTGGGTGGGGTGTCTCTTGGAATGACTCAAAGAATTCCCCAATTCTCCTTTTAAAGCCATCTCTCACAGGAAAATCCTGTGCATGTTTTGTTTGTGTGGGAGTGTCTTTTTGCACATTTTTTGTGAGTGGGCGGGAGTGTGGAATAGTAGAGAGAGTGAGAATCTGAGTGAAGAGGAGTGTGATTTCACACACGTGTTTGTGTGTACGAATGCATAAGGACAGGTTGGTAAAGAAGCAAATGTTTGTGTTTTTTTCTCTTGCTGAATTCTGAGCCTGATTTTCCCCAGGTTTGTGTATTGCAGCATGACAGCAGATGCTAAATATGTCTGTGTGTGTAGTATGTGATGTGGGTATGGGAGAAGAAGCGCACACACACACACACACACACACACTGGGGCGCCCACAGTATCCCAATACGCAGAAGGATGCTAAGGATCCCCCTCACTGCATCTTCACATTATAGGACATACTACAATATTCACATCCCATACAAAGTTTTTTTAGTGAGGGCCACGTTATTTTAAATGTGACTGGTTGTAATAATAATAAAAAAACGATTAATTTGACATACTTTGAGGATTTTTTTTATGCTACCATATTTAATAAATGGGTGAGACAAATATGGACACAATTGAATTTTTTTTCTATTCTGTAGAATTTGTTTTGTATATTTTTGAAACATTAATTTTTTTTAAATGATAAACATTTATAGTTTTTAGTATATTGATATTTATTTCAAATGTCAACAGTGTTTTGTTTTTGACAAGCATTTTAGATTTTTTTAGTCATGTCAGCTAATACATGCCATGTTTTTCCTAATGATGTGGTCGTGGATTTAGTTCTTTTGGGCCCTTGTGACTTTGTCCCTGAGAGTGGCAACAGTGGATTAATATTTTTAAATGTACATTTGATAAAATTCTATATAATATGAAACAGCTATAACCTTGAATCTTAAAAAAAGCTATAACACTGACCTTCACCTACAAATTTAACAAAAACTAAAACAACATTATAAATACTGTTTCCCCATATGACGTGAAAATTCCCAGCACTATTTCAGAACAAAAAAGTAAAATAGGCAAAATATCTAGAAAGACTTTTATATCTTTTCTGCACACCATGGAGGTCATATGTCTATCACAATGCATCAAGACTAAATTTGCCATAAAATGTTATTCACAATGGCACTGAATGAAATGTGACTTTCACTTGACTTTCATTTCATGACATTTAAGAGCAGACATATATGCGTGTCCTTCAATCATTATGTTTAATTTGTTTAAAAAATCAAAGCATTTTTAACTTTACATGACTACACTTTGATCATCCAACCTCACTTTCAGAAAAGTACTTGAGAGAGTGTGCCCTTTGCTGAAGGTTTCCTCATAGTGTGTATTCTTTTCTTCCCAATCACTCTGTATTGATAAAAATGAAATGTTTTTTTTTATCTGTCTCTCTTTGACTCTTTTCCTTCTTGTTACAGGTTGTTGTGAGGAGAAACAAAAGAAACCACGAAAGAGCCAATTAAACGGGAGAAGCGAAAAAAGACAAAAGGGGGAAAAATAAATTGTTGCCAGACTAAAAAAAGATGAGGCCACCAAAGAAACAGAGAGGACGTTCTCCTTTATCGACAAGAGCAAAAGGAGCAAGAAAACGAGGGGGCAAGCTTGAAGGACATTCACAAACAACACCGCCTGCACCTTCACACCAGAAATGCACTCCATCCAAAGAAGATGGCTCTCAGGACAAGCATATCAACAGTAGCAACATCTCAAACAGTGAGGGGTTAAATAAGCAAATAAGAGAAAGGACAATGGAAACATCAAAATCTGAAGAGAATGCAGTAATTACGAATAAAGCAAAAAGCCCCAGGAACATTAACACTAACAATTTAACAGATAATGCAGACTCAATCAAGATAGCCAGCAACGCACATGAAAATTTACACAGTAATAGCACAGACATCTGTAACACAAACACACAAAACTATACTAGCACAAACAGTAAAGGTAGCGACCAACATGCAAACAGCACTCCTAGCAACACACAAAACACAAATAATACAGCCAATAGTTTAAATAAAATCCACTCTTTCAATGCCAACCACACTTCCACCACACCCTCCAGTCGAAAAACAGCCACTTTTAAAGCCAGGGTGCCCAAGAAGAAATACATGTTTGAACATCAAGCTTCCAGTACCTCTCCCATCAGTTCGATCCCTGTAGCCCAACTCACTCTTCATAGCAATCATCTAAGTTCTCCACACAACTCCATTTCTCAGAGTACTACTCCCGTGGTCAGAGATGATTTGGTTAAAGCAGATTCTGACAACAGTGAGAATAGTAAGAGAGAAATTGGCAAAATAGCAAGCACAGAAGCTCCAAAAGGAGATAGAACTAAGGGTGATATGTTGAAAAGTGAGGTGCCTTCTGAAGGACAAAAGGTGGTCCAAGCAGTGGAAGTAGATGGATATGGGGAGCAAGCCCCAAATTCTGTGCGCTCATCATCCACAGACACAGCCAGTGAACATTCTGTTGATCTGGAAGTACCTGAGCCCTCTTGTGTGCAGCTAAATTCAGGTAACCATTTAAGAGTGTCAAAAAAGTTCAACTTGTCCAACAATTCAACCCTGTCTGTCCTCCTGTCCCCCAATCACACACAAACTGAGCCGAGAGGGTCTGCAACAATAGCAGAAGCACTAGCTAAGGGACTGAAAAACCAAAGGGTGCTAGCACGTAGACGACCAAGAACAAATTTAAAGGAAGACGAGAAGCTGGTCAAGGAATGTGTATTTATTTGTGGTGTGGTGCGTGGGTCCAGTAGAGAGCAGCTGAATGTAGAGTTGCAGATTAATGGGGATGGGACACTGCTCTCATATCCATTTCATACTTTAGTAAGTCGCCCACACCAACCCATTGACCTCATTTTAGACGCCCCACCCCCAGGAAATGAACTTGTGGAGGTTGGGACGCGTGTTTGTGTGCCTTATGGAGGAAATAATGGTAGGGAGTGCTACAGAGAAGGTGTGGTTGCTCAGGTAGACTCTCATTCAGCTTGCCCCTACATGGTACTTCTGCAGGAGGAGAAGGAGAGGTGTAGCAATGAGGAGACGCAACGGACATTAAGTGCACAGACTGTATGTGTTGCCCGCCAGAACTTGCGCCTCCTTGTTCCGCCATGGGATGGGGTTATGAGAGAGAAAGAACGAGAAGAGAGAGAGCACAGAGAGGAGATAGAAGTGGAGAGGGAACTATGTCAGTTAAGTGAGGGAATGGAGTTGGTAACTGCAGGTACTCCCAGGGAGAACTGCAGATTCCCATCTCCACACACAGGGGTTCATCACTATGGAAGCACACATCTGTCATCTTCCACTTCACCAGCAGTTGTGATGGTAGCAAACAATATGTTTACTTTATCAGCTAGGACAGAGGATGATGGAACTGGGAATAGGGAAAGAGTTAGAGAAAAAGAACATGAGCGAAAGCAATTGCAGACTTCAGAGGTGGACATGGAGGTTTTGCGGCTTAACATGGCACCACTTAGAGATGGTGGAGGACACTTAGTCTCAGGGGGACCAAAAGCATGTGCGTCTAATCAGCACAGACAAATTTTTTCCAAACCTCCTGGGTATCTAAGTCCAATTACAGTGGTGCGCGGCATCTCCGGGACATCTTTAGGAAGTCCACAGCCAACCCCTTCACCTGCAATTTTAGGGTCTGATGGAGGAATCTCTCACCCTATGCCACCCTCTGTGCCTCCTTCCCCCAGTTCCAGAGGTTCTCTGACACCTCTGGAAAAGACTCCTACACCTTCACAGACCTCTACCCCAATTCCAGGGAGTTCTGCCTCTTCTTCTGCTTCTTCCTCAAGATCAAGGACACCTTTGTCAGCTGCCCAACAGAAATACAAGAAAGGCGATGTAGTTTGTACACCTAATGGGATTCGTAAGAAGTTCAATGGAAAGCAGTGGCGGCGCCTGTGCTCACGAGAAGGCTGCATGAAAGAGTCCCAACGTCGTGGCTACTGTTCTCGTCACCTCTCCATGCGTACCAAAGAAATGGAGGGAGCAGTGGGAGAGAGAGGGAGTGGAGGAGGTGGAGAGAGTAGCTCAGGGACCGTGACCCCTTCAGATCTGCGGGGTCGTGCTAGCAGTGAATTTGATTGGGATGAGACTTCTCGTGACAGTAGTGAGACAAGCAGCCGAGGTACTGACTCTCGTCCCCGTCTTGGCTTGCCATCACTGGTTCCTCAAGATTACTCTCGTTTTGACTTTGATGAATGTGAGGCTGCAACTATGCTGGTATCCCTAGGCTCAAGGTCTGTAACACCCTCATTCTCACCAATTTCAAATCAGTCCCCATTCTCACCTACACCTTCCCCATCAGCTTCACCACTTTTTGGCTTTCACCCTGCAAATTTCAGTCCTATTACTGCCTCTCCAGTCTTGCCTCCTCGCCGCCACAAACACCCAAGTGGTACCAACAGTGGTGTCCCAAAACATGGAACAGGAGGCACAGAGAGGGAGAAAGACAGACATTTGTCTGGTATTGTGCCATCCTTTCACACCAGTCTAACCTTCACTGTACCTATGAGCCCAGGCAAACGCAGGACGGATGCCCCACCTCCCCCAACTCCACTGATGCAGGAATATGCCAAACCCGATCAGGAACCAAGCTGTCGTGATCCTTCCCTTGTAACGAATCTCTGCATTATCTCTCCACAGACCACTACTGTCACACACCCCCAAAGACTGCCTTCAACCACTGCCTCTTCCCCACCAGCTTCTCCCCTAGGCTTAGAATCAGGTTCACAATGTACAGTCTCCCAGCAGACTTTGAGAGACTCTCCAGTAATAGTGAGAAATCCTGAGGTTCCTTTAATAAAGTTTACAGAACTCCCACTGGCTAGAGTTGCAGCGGTAGACAGGACTAGTTCCACAGAAAACAGCCAAACTGGTGTATATCCAGAGACAGGACTACAGGTTCCTGTTCCAATTAACGCTGCTTCCACTAATGGATCTGTCTTACTGCAGAATCCCACCTCAACTCTTGTACTAGTGTCTACTACCTCTTCCATTCCAAACCCAACCCCTGCAGGTCTACCTACGCAATCCAGCGCCACTTTAGCCTGCATATCAGTGCCTAGCCCTGTCCAAGGGCCTGGTCTCATTGGTGCGGGTGATGGAGGGGGACAAGATAATAGTGCTCCAGTGATGCTGCAGCAGCCTGTCCCTTGTCACCCTGCTCCTACTGCCCTGCTGCCGCTCATACTTCCCACAGAGACCTTGCATCCTGTGCCATGCAAAGACATCATTATGGGGCGACCTGGAACTGGTAAGATAATTCTATATTTACATTTAATGCTAACACCAAAGTTTAAGTTGTTATTCCCTGGGCAGATGTTGTTTTGCTTTAATTACATAATAACACATGAGAAAATGCCATGTCAAACCGATTCAATAAAAATGTAAAATCAAAACAATTTAGAGAATAAAGATATACCATTATTTAACAACTTTTGTCTATGAACACAAATTGTCAAAACAAATTGAATGTCATTTTTCAAAATGTGTTTTAAAGACTTTACCACAAATGTACTACAGATTTAAATCGTTAAATTAATGTAGAAGTTATTAGTTTATTTTTTTCAATGGCAAAGAGTTAACATTGCTCTTCTTGAACTCATGTAACTTTTCAGTAGCAAAACTGTTTTATTGATTAAGTGTTTTGTTGAAGTAAAATACTAGTAAAAATAGTTTTTTTTTTTTTTTTTTTTGTCACACAGAGTTACCACACCATTGGTGAATGTTTAGCAGAGGTGTAAAGAGTACCTGAAATTCATCCTTGATTAAAAGTACAGATTCCTTATAGGGAAAATTACTCCATTACAAGTTACAAGTCACCAATTCCAATACAACTTGAGTAAAAGTCTTAGAGCATCTGATTTTAACAGTAGTTAAGTATTTTACTCATACTTCATATAGGCTCAATGATGCACTAGTCCTTGACACCTGAGAGACATACCAGTGAAAATAAGAAAAAATTGATTTGTAAGATAAGAAATCTTATGAGAAATTGTATTTTCTAAAATCAAAATAAAACTGAACACCTCAATATTGCAATAAATCAAGGTCGACACAACAGCATCTTAAACGTCTACAAACTCTCAAAGTCTCAGTTAAGCTCAAGTGCACAAAAAGGCCATAAGTAAACCATATATTCTTCAAAAAGGTCTCGTCAGTATAGCAGATAAATAAAATAATGTTCAGTAAAATTAAATAGTCAAAGCCTTCTTGCACTGGATGTGCTGGTTTCAGCCTCATCACCGGCTGCAGTCATGACCTTATCTCATAAATCAAACACTTACGATTCATCAACTCCTTGCCAATGCACTCGCATTCATGTAAAGTAGCCTTGTTGACATGTTTGGGTGAGTAAAGGCAAAACGCACAAGATATAGTACCTTCAATGCCCTTAGATGGCAATATCGCTTCTTTATAGCAGAAACAAACTGCTGCAGAAAAAGTTGCCATGTAAAATGTATTGTGTAATTGCATTACTCAACACAAATGTATTGGAGTAAAAAGCACATTTACAAAAATGTAGTCAAGTAGAGAGTAAAAGTTGCTAATATCTTTGATACTCAGTACAACTACAAAGTAGCCAAAAAGATACTTAAGTACAGTAACTAATTACATTTACTCAAATACTTTACACCACTGATGTTTAGTTCTGATTGGTTTAAAGGTCTGATTGGTTTTGATGTTGTGGTGTTTAATTCATCTTCAGTAACTGCAGTAAGTTATAGAGTTTACTCAAAAATGTAAATTCTGTCTTTTGCTAACCCTCATGTTGTTTTAAACTGGTATGACTTTCCTTTTTCTGTTTTTTTTTTGTCCATAAAATGGAGGTCAATGGTAACCGAAACTGTTTGCTTACCAACATTCTGTTCCGCAGAAGAAAAAAAATCATACAGATTTGGAATGATAAAAGGGTGTGTAAAAGATGCCAGAATTTTTATTTTTGGGTGCTCTATTTAAGTTAGTGAAGATACTGCAGTTATTGGAGATTAATTAACACCTCAAAATCAAAACCAATCAGACCTTTTAACCAATCAGAACCAAGCATTCACCAATGCCGTGGAATAAGATCAATGTAATACTGTGTGTGACAAAAAACATTACTATATTGTAAAACATTCATTCTCATCAAATTTAGTATAAAACATGGCTCTCTAGAATACTGAGGATACTAGAATACTTGGGATTCTGAGTAGTTACTCATCTCATTCTGCAAAACGTTTTGTATGTATTAACAGTATGTTAAACTGTATAATTGATTGTTGTCCTATAGGCGAATGTGGTAGTTTCAACTATTCCTTTTACATAAAACTATTTCAGCTCTGTCAGTTTTTTTCTCTCTCAATAATGACTGTAAATTATTCCTTACATAATATATCTCTATATGTTTAATTTGCGTTGTAATATTGATGTTTCTTTGGTTCCTGGTTAAAGCACTTAGGTTTGACAAAAGAATATTCAAGAATGCTTTTTTTTCTCCTTCAGATTTTGTTAGCAGAGATAGATTGTAAATTATTTGAGAGTCCTGTCATGACAAAACAGTATATTTCTGAATAATAAGGATATTTTTAAAGAGGATATTTATGCTTATTGGCCCTAACTGGTTTCCTCATTATACTGAATTCTTTGTGATATTTTTATTTGAAAGCACTGAAAATTACAATTATATTTAACCTTTATTTTATTTTATTAATATTTTTCATTTTAAAAATAATAAATATGCTTAAAATATGTTTGCATAAATGTTTTGTATTGTTACAAAGAGGATCCGGCTTCAGTTTTTAAAAATGTTCATATTAATTATTATTATTAGTAGTAGTTTTTACATTTCCCTGTATTTTTCTCCAACCACATTTTAACATGAAGTTTAGTTTCTGCTGATGAAAAGCAGTCCCACACAATTTACTTTGTAAATCTATCGCCATTCCTCATATGGTATCTTTTTAATTGTTAATTGTTAGATTTTTGCACCACATATATTGCTTTGAAATCTGGTTTTAAGACTCTATTTTGGTCTCATTTTGCCACAAAATCTTTTCATACAGAGCTGCTTGCCTGGGTATTTTTTATTATTTATTTATGTGTTTTGTTTTGTTTTTTTGTTACACATTTTTACACTTAGGCCAGTGCTATGCTGTAATCCTGATGTGGTTGACCCATTCTCAGGTATAGAATTAGTGTACCTAAAGTTTAAAAGTAATTTAATGTAACTTTCATGTAATATCCTGATAATTTAACTAACAGTCCCCATTTGAAAATTCAGACACATTACTCTTTCCCTAAATTATGCAATTGTTTTACTTTAGCTCTTTGAAATGCTCTTTAGTCTTTATTTTCACAGCTGCATTTCAGATTCTCAAATTGCATAATGATTTTTTTTTTACATATAAAAAAAAATAATGACGTTATTTCAATGGATCACGAGGACCAAACACTTATTCAAACATTCCTTTTTTTCATGAATGGCACATCAAAAGTACGACTTCTCAGTTTCAGTGCTTGTAAAATTGAAAAAAAAAATATATCACAGAGAACTATGTTTCTCCATATTTAAGTGAATTTAAATAAAATCTAGTTTTGGTTTGAAAATGTTTCAGGACTATGTATTTCTAGATTAATATATATTGCCTCTTAAAATTGAGCTCAGCGTCTGTTTCTTTCAGGAATGAATGCTTTGGCATTAAAAGCAGGTAGTGGTATTCTGCTGGGTCTTACATTTTGCAGTGTGGTTGTAATCATCAGCTGCTGTAATAGTGGGTTTGTTTAGACGTTGCACTGGTTGTGGCACTTGCAGTGCTGTTTTTAGCACAATATTCAAAACATGGTCTTTACATGTTACATGGGAAAAAGAGAAAGTGAAGTAAAGTGACAAAAAAAAAACCTGAATTGAAACAGCCAAAGACTAACCTGAAGTGTTTATGAATTATTTACATGTGTTCAGTTGTGTATGTGCTATGTGTGTGTGTGCTAAGGAATAAGAATGTCAATTATACAGACATAACAGTGTCAATTATAGGTGGAAGTTGTTTGTATGTATCTTGTATGCTAGTGGGTTAAAAATATATAATTTGTGCTGTTTAAGCTGTGATCAAGGTGTGATAGAGGGAAGTGGAGTGTGTGTTGTGAAATGACAAGAGGGCCTTTGTAAAGATTTAGGCCTGATCTTGTAGGCCTGCCTTGACACGCAGGCTCGTAAGAAGGACGTTAACACAGAGAGACAACACACACAGTCTGTATAACAAAACTGCAGACCTGCTGAAAAGAAAAATAATCCCTAAATTCATAGTATCTTGTTTTTACTTTTGTTATCTGCTGTGTGTGTGTGGTCCTGGTAAACCCTATGTTATGGGGACAAATATAGTATAGTAATACCAGACATTTTTGATCTTGTGGGGACATTTGGTAGGAATTGGCTTTTTTGTTTTTTTGAAAATGTAAAAATGCAGAAAGTTTTCTGTGAGGGTTATCCTTAAGGGTTAGAATATACAGTTTGTTCAGTATAAAAGTCATTATGTCTATGGAAAGTTTCCATAAAACATGAAAACATGAAAACATGATGTGTGTGTGTGTGTGTGCTTGTTTATATGATTTATGAGGAAACACATTTGTATAATGACATGGGTATTACACTGGGATTACAACGTAAACGTTTATGAGGACATTTCCTGAGTCATTGTAATTAAAATAGCTTAAAACATACTAAACAATGTTTTTATTAAAAATGTAAAAATGCGGAAAGTTTTCTCTGATGGGTAGGTTTAGGGTATAGAATATACAGTTTGTACAGTAAAACCTATGAAATGTGCTCATAATGATAGGTGCACCAACGTGTGTGTGTGTGTGTGTGTGTGTGTGTTCTGAGCCATATTTTGGGGACAACCCCCGATGTGAGCTAAATCTAACAAAACCTCCCTAACCTTATTTTAGTACATCCTCATTTGTAAAAATCGGTATAAAAAAAAGAAAAATAACATTGTAGTTTTTTTGTTTTATTGTAAAAATGCTGAAAGTTTTCTGTTAAGTCTAGGGTTCGGTTTAGGTTATAGTATTTATAACTAGCTGTATATAAAAACAATAGAAGTTTATGGAATGTGCCTATTTAGATAGCTAAGTAAAATCTTGTTGTGTGTGTGATCTTATTTCAGATGTGTTTACGTAGCAAGTGAATGTGTTTCATGCAAGTGATGTTTAGGATGAAAGACAAGATAAGTCCATATATGCGTCACCCTAATCAGCTATATATGTTTACTGTTATTTTCCCCAAAAGTGCAAAGCTCTTTTTAGTTGATTTATTTCACAACTGAAAAAAATATTTTCTATTTATTTTAGAAAAAATACTCTAATACAATTTACCAACCCATCACTGCATCATGAGTGAACAGATCATATTTTACCAGTTATTGATGATATTGTACATTAGCTTAAAGGACATATAAAAATAAATTGACAATTAGTTTTATGCTAGTTACGCAATAATCATGGCCCAAGAAAGAAAAAAAAACCCTCCTGATTTAATTTTCTAATTGTGCAAAGGATGAATATTGTCATCATGACCGACCTATTAATAACAAGGCATATGTTTGAATACAGTGATTCTGAGTATGATGTAGAATGTAATTTAGAAGAAAAAAAAGACAAACAGATTTAGGAGAGAAGAAATACCATTCCCAAATACAGGTTTGAATGTACTAAAAATAATACTTGCATATAAAGAGAAAATATCCTTATATCAATGTATTTGAATCACAGAACACAAGAATTGCAAGTTTGTTCTCATCGGTCATTACTGTCATTTACTGCAAAGACCCCAAACATTAACAGTATCATTTAATCCACACTCTCTGCAAACGCAGATGTACTTCTCACCAGAGCCGTCACAAATACTAACAATATGCATGCCTTTTCCACTGGAAAATTGTACTATAACACTGATTCTGAGAACAGGTACTGTAAACATCAGATTTATGTTGCACATTTCAAACTGATAAAAGAGAGAGACTGTATAAATAGATACAGCATCTATCTCAAACTTTAACTCATCGCTTTAATTAAATGTATTATAGACTGTGTTTTTATTTTGAGCTATAGTATAATTTGGTCCTTATTTGATACAGCATTTCCGATAGGTCTCTGCATCAATAGCGCGTAGAACAGGATCTCTTCCATTTATGTGCAGAGTTTTGAGTCGCCATCTGTCGTATAGTCTAACTCTGCAATGTTTACCACTAATAAGGTAGAACAGTGTCTCCCTTTTCATCATTGCTGTTCTCTTTCTCTTTATTTTTTTCTTTTCATCCACTTATTTGTGTCAGCCTTTTCTACTCTTTTCCCTCACCTATTTCTCACTCTCTATCTTTCTTTCTCTCTCTCTGGTGCAGTGCAGAAATCTTGCTGTTCTTTCTCTGATCAGAGTTTTCCCGGGAATGCCAGCCATTCCCTCTTTGTAGAAGGTTTCTCCATGACAACACATACATGTATATATTTATATAAATGATATAATTACATATATAGTCAGCATGTTATATGTTTTTTTTATTACTATATTTTGTGCCATTTTCCCCTCACATTCTACATTTTAATGTGCATGTTAGTATTCACTGAAAGTTTGATTTCTATGTTATATCTCAAGGGAGATCACAGGATCTAAAAATTTATTCTCGTAAGACTCTTGCACATACATTCACATAAAAGCCCCCGTCTCTGGCTGTAATCTCTCCTTCACTCAATTGTGTGTCTGCCAGAGCTGTGACTGCCTTAGTTTTTTTTTTTCATAGAACAGTGCTGCCCCCATGTGAGAAGAGTGTGCTATTACAGGCACTCAAGAAACGTACCTGCATACAGTTTCATAACTACATTTTTTTTTTATCTGTGGTTCATTTCATGGACCTGAACCAGATTCTATCAGACGTTCCTAGCTGTGGTAAAAATATTATGTGTAAGTGAATCAACAGATATAAATACAGAAATCCAACATGATGGATTATTGGTTAGCCACCATTTTCATTTCTTTTCCCCTCCATTTGTCCTTTGGAAAAGAGCTGGAATGCTGGTACTGGCAGATGGCAGCAGTGATATAAATATCTTACAAAAGGGCAGTGTGTGTGTGTGCATGTGTGTAGATGCCATGGTCAGTGGTCACCAAAGTGGCATGAGCAACAGTACCCAAAAAGCTGTTGCCATGGAAACAGGGCTTTTTGAGATTGTCTTTTAATCACATAAAAGCAATGATTGGATAAGAGGAAAGGAAAGGTTTTTGGAGCACTGGGTTTACACTATTAACCCTTAATCAGCTTCACCCATGTCTGTGATAACTGTCGCTCACAACCGAATAACTGCTGATTTTTTATATTTTACTGGCATTTTCATGTATTCAGATATGTCAATTTTATTAAAAGTTAGAAGTAGAGTCAGTGATGTTATATTTTGCTGCGAGTCATTCTTGCTGGAATCAGCAAGGAAAGAGTTAAGAACTTGTTTACTATAATCATAGTCTGAGCTGGAAGATTTTGGACTCACCTCATTGGCTGTTGCCAGGAGCTCAGCGCAAGCTCAGTGGCTGAGAATGAGTTGCCCCTCCCATTGCTCTGACATTGTGTTATATAGAGGGGACATGTCTCTTGATAACCCATTCTCACTTCAGTTTGAAGTGCATGAATTTCAGTACATTAGTTGAGACAGTGTAAATATGTGTGCCCACATAATCATGTTTTCTAACATCCGTCCTTATTTCTTAGTTAATTTGCAGATTTTTTTGTCTCTCCTTTCCTGCCGTTCGATTACCATCTTCCCACATCTTCCTACAGTGAGCGAGGCCCTGTTTTCACAACTTTCACAACTCCCTCCTCCCCTCCTTCTCCATAGAATGACTCTTGTTCTATTTTTACTCGCCTGACTTGCACAGTTTCCCCTTCCCACCCATTTCCCCTCCCTTTTCTCAAACATTCCACGACCACTGTTTTTTTTTTCATCCACTTTTGAGTGTCTTTCTGTTTCATACTGGTGTATGTAATGTGTAGGATAATCTTCAGGCATAAATCTAGAGTGGAATGTATTACTCAGATGGTAATATTATAATATTATGTGATAATATTATTTGGACTGTGTTTGTGTGGAAAATGTTACTACGCTTATGTCTCCGTATTTTTTCTCTCACACACAAATGTTCCCCATTGTAGCGTGACTGTTTGTGAGGGGACTGGCTGACACTGGGCACAAGGCCAATAGCCCTCTGCCCCATACAAACAAACCAGTCACTGAACTCCGCACACACATAGACCTACACACAGGCCCGCTGACACTCATAGGCGCTGTGAGCATGCCCCTGTCATGCTGCCTGAGAGTTGTATACAGACACTGATAATAATGTTTTTTACAGTCACCTTTGTCTGTGACATAATCACTATCAGCCAATTCACTGGTCAATGTCCTGATGACAGTAACCATGGTCACAGAGTTTATTCTCTGACCTATATTACTGCACCCAACCAAAACAAAGTTTGCTGTGCTTTTAGTAAGTTGGGGAAAACACAATGGTATATGAAGAATGTGAACAATTCTGTCTTGTCTCTTTCTTAATTTGGCTTTTTTATTGCTGGTTTGCTTAACGTTTGTGATGTACAGCTGTATGGTCTCCAAGAAAACCTCTACCCAATGACAAATCTTATTTGTGTCCTGCTTTCTTTTAACCCAACACACTAGGCAATAAAGGCTAAAACCATCTTGCCCTCACTTTTCACTCCCCAGAAGCATAATAGCAGACAGGTGTTTAATTCACATGATATAAGCACAGCTGCAAGAAATTACAGCTGTCAATCGGCACAATTGTGCACAAGTCTGATGTTGCTATTATACAACAGTTCTATACACGATAAGTTAATATCAACGCCATGAACACAAACCAGCAGAGCGATACAAACTAGTTACATTCCAGTGCTGCTATACTAAATATCACTCTTGGTAATCAGCTCAGTCAATCAGATTTGATGACCGTAGATAACTTGTATATTGTGAACTATAGTGTTGAAAATTGCGGCGTGTAGAAAATGTGCAAAGTGCATTGCTACAGTTGAGTTTATTGTGTGAGTAATGAGATCAGTTTGCATTTGTTGGTAATGCTTGTGACCGATTCATATTGACTGTAGATGACGTGGCTTTAGTGTGAGAGGAAGTTTACATGTTTAGTTTCCTCAAGTTATTTTTTGCATTAGTTATACAAACATTAGTCTATGTATATTTTTAGCAAAAAAATTAAGTTATTTCAACACCAAATTTAAGTTAAATGTATTTTAGTTTACTTAAGTTTTCATTTGTTTTATTTACTTTTAATGTGGATGAATAGAATCTAAATTTGCCTGTTTTAAAAGTACTAGTAAATAAATGTAATATTTACGTGTTTATGGCGCCCTCTTCTTTAAAATAACCACAAAAATAGTATTACATTTTAACTACTGTTATGAAGAGGTTAGTGAGGATTTGTTGTCACATGCCTTTGAGTCTTATTAATCTGTCCTAAAATAACGCATTCGTTGTAACCCATAATAAACCCAAATCCCCGAATATGTATGCTTCTTTGCCTGTTAAGAGTACCGCGGCAGCGTCAACGTCACCGTAGGACCAAATATCACGAGAACCCACGTAAAGTCATGCCCCAGATTCTTTCGCGTATTAAATATTTATTAGTTCGTTTGTCAGCCGCGGCCAGTGAGACGGCGAAAGGCAAAGCTGGATTTGCATATGACTGACATTCCACCGCACGCTCCCACCAATCAGCGTATCGGATTGTCTTACGATAGGTTGCGTCGTAGACCAATCTAAGAAAGCATTCGAAGAGTAAAAGGCGGGTCACGGGCTGGGCGAGGTTGACACGCTGATAGAACGAAAGAGGGCAGCCTACTATACAACAGGAGGAAGAGGGAGGGAAAGAGAAAGAAAGAACGGGTTAGCGAAATGAGAGAGGAGAGCGAAATCGAGGGAAGAGTCGTGGCCAACTGAGTGATGTTATGAGACAACGACTTCTTTACTACGAACACCTACGGAAGAGCGCGCGCGTAAACCGCCGCGGGTCGCCTAGGATCGGAAAGTGACCCTGCTGCAGGAGAACCGCACTGGACTTTAGGGGCTGTTATTGCAATTAAGACCCGTCATTTCATCACAACAGCATTGCGCCGGATCACCTCTTCTCTGTTTTGTATTTCCCCGCCGTTGTCCGTGGCGGGTTAGGGCACGGCGTAGTTTGACCGTGTCGCGCACTGGTCATCTGTTAGTGGATTTCGTGCTAGTTTCACGAGTGTGTCAGAGCCGAAGGCGAGGAGTTTACTGCACGATTAGCCTTTTAGATGAGACTTATTGGGGCCGGGGTGTATGCGAGGGAGGGGGTGTCAGAGCAGGCATTTAAAAAGAGAAGTCGCTGCAACAAGAATTCAGTTTGAGGGAAACGTGCTTCGTTTTTAAGCCTGATTCAGATAGAACTAGATCAAGTGATAAAGGAGAGAAAGACAAAACGATGCGTTCTGCGTTAAGGAATAGAGGATCAGCGTGCGGTTGTACAATCTACAGGGGGTTCATTTTCTTTGACAATGTGAGATGCTGCTGTTATTCTGGATATAGTCAAAAGTGGAATTGTGTGGCAAACTAGTATTTATAACAGTGTAGAGCATTTCAGTGAAGCGAAGACTAGTTCAACATTAGGGGAAAAGGAAGATTTTCTGTGTATCAAGAACAGTAATTACAACAAACAGCTACAGTGCTACTACAGTGTAACTAATGATTGTTGGTCTGGCTCACTGCACAGGTGTTGTTTGCCTATTTTTCTGTCTTACCCGAGACCCCTGGCTTTGGTAGTTTCTCAGTGCCGAACACGGTCGTTTCTTCCTTTTTTTAAACCTGGGTGTTTTCGTGAAGTGCTACAGTTTTGCGCCGTGACATGAGGACAGGTTCTGTGGTAGCGGCCGGCGGTGCGGATGCGAGACCAGGGGCGTTCCCGAGGGGACGGACCCATCTGAAACTGAACTGCTGAAACGGGTCCGGATCTCCCATATGCAGCCCCTAAACCAAAGTGGCAGTACAGAAAGAGTCCGGTTGCTTGTATGTTATGCAGGATGTAATTATGCGTTTGTCAATCAGATATTAGTCGGGAAACCAGGCTTTGTACGCCAAACTGATGAATTTGGGTCCGATGTGAAACAGGATGTGGATCTGATAAAGTGCACTGACAGCCAGGGAGAATAATAGTGACCACGTGAAAAAGACAGATGTGTTTTACATATGGCCTTTTATTGTTAAGCGTTTGATACGTATCATATCCCTGCCTGATGGATATTATCTTTTGTTATTTTTTTTAAATAGAAAATCGCTTCCGTTTTGTGTCGCAACCCAAAGAATAAATTGCACTCGTACTGCGGGTGTAGTTGCACCATGGCCATGCTAACCTGCTAAATTGGCAGATTTGGGCTTCCCATTTTCGCGATGATTTACTGAGATAACCGTGTTCACGTTTTTAGGCATTGCTTACTTAATGCCTGTATTAGTCTTTTATTTTTATAAATTTAAATAATTTTTTTGTTGCCAAATTATTAATCGTGATCTTGTACATGTAAATCCCCTTGGGCTGAGGTGAGCTCAGGTCGCGGACTGTTGCACTACTCGAGCCCGAGGATGAACGAGAGGCCTACTTAACCCCTTAATCACCGCAGCTATCCTTCAATGTAAACAAGCTCTGACGAGGAGGGGGCAAACAGGACCAAAAATAAACTACATCATCCTAATAAAACCAAACCCGTTTCCGCATTTCGAACCTCAGCAGTCTATATAATAGTAACCGTGTACACTAAAGTGTTTTAACGCCAAGATCGTCATTTGTTATAATCGGCGCGTGCCTGGAGGTGGACCGTAGCTTTACTCTCTTCTGTGCGATACCTGATAGCACGCTGTCATAATTTTTACTCGAATGTGATGTGGTGTCTGAGCCAATAAATCTGAGAATACAGAAGGACGTGATCATGAACTAAAGATTAGTGTGAATACACGACGGCATGTCATAACAAGAACATTTGGTACCAACATGAAACTCCAGTAGACGGATGCTGGCAGAATCGATTATGGCCGCTTATTTTCATCGCTGGACTCAACATCACCTGTCTGGGAAAAGCGTCATGTGGATACTTCATTTTTAATCGCAAGGACTTGTTTTTACCTTATATCAGATGCACGTTTGAAACAGTACTTCTATTTAATATTACATCTTTGTGAAGTTTTTCCTGTTTAAAAAAAGCATTTCAAGCCTCTTACTCAACCATGTTTTCATCGGAAAGCCCGCAGTATCTTCGCCAAGGACTCAGCATGTTTGGTCAGTCGTTATTACTCAACGTGTGTGAATTTGTTTTCCATTATAGAAGGAAAAATGAACAGTTTTGCAGCCGAAATAAAGTATTTGTAAATCGTGGCTATGTAGTTGTAACGTCATCACAAAATAACTGCATGAACACTCTGTTGCTAAATCATTTTATTTTAAAGTTATTTTATCATGCACTTACTGTATTCATGACAGTCAGACTTTTTTTTGTAATGTGTGACACTCGTGAAACAAAATTGTGCTGAAGCTACATTCGTTTACTCGTATAATATTTAAATATGTATGATAGCTTGGTTTAACAACAATAATATTACTTGTTAGCCTGCATCTTAAATAATATGAGATGTTTTGGTCTGTTACCCTTGCTCTTCCTCCTTCATTTTTGATGCCTTTTGTAAATTTACTAATGGTTTAGATATTATGGAGAGTGACACTGTAATGTGTACATATCATCAACATTATAAATAAATATTGAGACATCTTTTTTATTCTAAGCAGCTAATGGGCTAATGGTACAAATATTATTAGATGCATATACATCTAGTCAGGCTTTGATTTGTCTGTTGATATGGTTTATTGCTTGGTGACAATACTGGCTTGAATGAATACTCTGTTATTTTCTCCTGTAGTGTGGACTAATGTTGAGCCCAGATCAGTTCCAGTGTTTCCTTGGCATTCATTGGTCCCTTTCCTGGCACCCACCCAATCAGATCCATCGGCTCAACCTGGTGAGGGCCAACAAACTGTCAGTCATCCGCAGACAGCTTCTCTGAAGAAAGGTAGTTTACTTTGCACAGCCATTGTCTGATTCCAAAATGACCTAAAATGTGTTAACCTTTTGAGATTATAAAAAAGTATTTGTGGTCGATATTAAAAACATTTGGAAGCATATTTCCTGGGATAGTCCGGATTCTGTTATGTATTTGGCCTCCCCTGTCACATCTGCAGCGACTCTCTGTAACTCTAGCCTCTGTAATTTAGCCATTACCCAGTGCAACGACTGACCCCAGAGGTTGCCAGATTGGAGGGATTCATTAAAGATGCTGTAATGAATAACTCGTCTTTCACTTTCAGAGTCTCAGAGTGGGTCAGTGCTGCTGAAGGAGATTATAGAGGGAGCACATAACCCTTCCTCACGCCCTACTCCCTCTGCTGATGAACTACCCCCAGAGAGAGAGAAGGATGCGGAGCGAGAGAGACCTGACAGTGAAACAGAAAGTGACGTGGATGATCCGTGAGTGTTGTGTGTGAGATGCGTCATTCTGTTTGAATGTGTTTTGTTGTTGGTATTCCTGTGTGTGGAAAGAACTGCATAATGGCACCACAAAGAAAGAGAGAACAAAAGCATTCCACTTTCTCCTGTGTCTGTGTATGAATGACAGCAGCATTTACATTAATGAACTGTCATCTGAATACACTCCCCTCACTTGTTTTTCCCTCTCCCCTATAATTCACATATAAAATTCTGCTCCATTTATAATCAAGTCATCTGGTACAGTTCCTGCTAAATGCGTTTTACCCATTAAGCTTATTGTATTATCTTTGCATTAAGGTGTTATTGACATTTGTGAAGCATTCATCTCTTTAATATTACAGACGTGCTCTGTACAGCTCTGTGCTTTCTGTTTTGGCGGTGGGCTGCAAAGCAGTGGCTCATTGACACTGTGCATTGCAGTTTTCAGTAATTGGCTCGGTGCTTTCTGCTGTATTGTTTCACGGCACAGTGAAGGGCCCTGAGGGTTGCAAGAATGAAATTGGAGGATCTTTTGAACCTGTTTTGGGCCGTAGTAGCTATACAGTTTTGACAGTGTAATAATTATCAGTTAGATAACACCAAAATGCTTGTATAATAGAAAAATCCATATTCAAAATCATGTGCATGCAAGTAGAAATACATCATTTTAATGTCTCTGCAGTTAATACAATAATTTGGATGATGATGATAGGTTCTCATGCTTGTTTAAAATAGGCAGCTGGGATCAAATGCTTCCTTTGCAGTGATGCTTGTAGTGTGAGGAATAATATTCCTTGTTGTAAACAAGAAAGAGAGTGAGCTGTTTGTATGTTTAGTAGAGATAGATGGGGATTATCAGTATAGTATTATACTGGGATAATCAATGCATACTTCTGGATCCCCACTGGTTGTTCTCCTGGTTAACATTTCATATTAACTGCGATTTATTTTTATTTATTTTTTGTCTAGGTTTTTCCCCGGTGTTCTTCCTGATCCACCAATTTCTGCATCTCCTGGAAAGCGTAGATCTCAGTCCCTCAGTGCCCTGCCCAAAGATGACAAAAACAGTCCTGGCAAGGTAAACGTTTACACATGTACACTATCGTTCAAAAGTTGGGGACGCTAAGACTTTTTAATGTGGAGGAAATAAATCTATTATGCTAACCAAGGCTGCATTCATTTGATCAAAAATACAAAAAATACTCTTTTCTATTTTAATATATTTAAAAATGTAATGTATTCCTGTGATGTCTCCAGTCTTAAGTGTTACATGATCCTTCAGAAATCATTATAATATGCTGATTTTCTGCTCAAGAAACGATTCTTATTATTATCAATGTTGAAACAGTTGTGTTGCTTAGTATATTTGTGAAATCCGTAAAACATATTTTTCAGGATTCTTAGACGAATAGGAAGTTCAAAACAACAGGATTTATATGAGATAGTAATCTTTTGCAACAGTGTCTTTACTGCCGCTTTTGATCAGTTTAACAAACAAAAATATCATACTGACCCTAAACCTTTGAACAATAGTGTTTGCTTGCATGTCTCACTCTCTCGCACAGCAACATTCACTCATTCTTTCTTACCCTTTCACTTTACAGAGGGAAAAAGACCACATCCGGAGACCCATGAACGCGTTCATGATCTTCAGCAAACGCCATCGTGCACTGGTTCATCAGAGACACCCAAACCAGGACAACCGCACTGTCAGCAAGATACTTGGAGAATGGTGGTATGCCTTGGGACCCAAAGAAAAACAAAAATACCATGACCTCGCATTTCAGGTTACTCAAACTGTTTTACACTTGCAGATATGCATATTTAGACACCTAAATAAACCCCCATTAAGTCATTCCAGCCCTTTGTAAATATTTCTGCCACACATTCACAGGTGAAGGAGGCACACTTTAAGGCACATCCTGACTGGAAGTGGTGTAATAAGGACAGAAAGAAATCCAGCAGCGAGGGACGTGGTGTTCCAGGGGGCAAAGACATCCGCGAGAGGAGCATGTCAGAAACCACAGGTGTGGAACAGGACAAGCAGTGCAGTGATCATTGTGTTAATGTGAATTCTAGTTCAACAACTGATGCTCTTTTTAAAGTAATTGAGATCTACTTGGTTCAACATTTTATAAGCCTTTTTAAGATAGCTGCAGTTTCAATGTTTCAAAATCAATATTTCCAAGAATCTCAAAGACAGCAATACATAGGGGAAAAATTATGGAATATTTGGCAAAATGTTAGTTTTGTTTTGTAGATTAATTTATTTTCAACCCATTCTTACTGGTACTACCAAGTCATTCTTTCAAGCTAGGTAATTTGACCTTTCAAAATGTTGGCCGATTTGCAAGTTTTCAAGGCATAAAATGCATATACATGATCATGAAATGTAAGATATAGTGCTGACCGATTAGGGCAAGTTTGGTCTCACACTGGCCCTGCCCCAACCTCAAGTCAGTTTTCATTCTAGAACAGTCGGGTTGAAGAAGTAAAAATTCATACATTTTTTTTAGAAATTGATTTTTAACGATAACCTACTGTGAGTTATGAAGTTGTTAATCAATTGTAAATGCTGTGTTAGTTCTAATGGTTTTAGTTTAGTTAGTGTATTAAATTTGCAATTTTTGTTTTGTTTTTTACCTGGTGGAAAAACTACATTAGCCATGATTGTGCTAAGATATCTCCACCAATAAGAACATTTGTGTAGAGCAAATGCACCAAAAGGGCTCTCAGCGACTGCCCACTCCCATGAAGCACTGCAAATGACATAACAGAGTCAGTCTCCCTACGTTCTCAAACTAATTCAATATTTGTTTAAATATGCATATTTAATAAAAACCTTGAAATGTTGTTTTTAAATACATGATCAACAACTTTGAAGTGCCCCTATTATACTATTTTAAAGGTTCCTAATTTAGTTTTGGAGGTCTCCTACAACTGGTTTACATGCATCAAATGTCAAAAACACTTTCATTTTTCTCATAATATACATTGCACTTCACCTCATTTCTAAAAGACTCTAAAAACGACTCGCCCGGTGATTCAGTCTCTCTAAATTCCTCCTTTCCGCGGGCCTGCTCTGCTCTGATTGGTCAGATGGCCCAGTCCGTTGTGATGGCTTACAGCAGAAACAAAACACCCATCACCATAACTGAATTTAAGCTCCGGAGGCTTTCTAAAGCTCAGCAATCGCACACACTGTAAAGACAGTAAAGATGGCGTTGATTTTACCGTATCAATCTGAGCGCAAGTCCGATGATGAAACATTGGAAGAAATAGTTATTCAACCCGAACCTTCATCGCAAGGACAACTTGAGCAGGACGTTTCTCAGTGATGGACTACTCAGTTTGACGTACATTATGAGATGTTGCAACTGTAATTCCTCTACATCAGCATTAACAAGAGTATGTCCATCAACAAACCGATGTGTATATTTCTAATTTATTGAAGTGCACATGTGGTAACTTTATTATTAACTTTATCAATAACGGTGCATACGGTTAGCTCAGTTAGTTGAGCACTAACGTGAATGACTGATCTAACATTAAAGTTTGTAAAACAAATCTTGCTCCATCCTTTATCATTACTCATAGTCAGAACAACATACCATTTGCATTATTTGACACAGTTTTAGGTAATAGTGGCCCACAGCAGATTTATTTCAGTAAGACGGTAATAACACGAGTTAGCCGGTTAGCCGGAGACATACACAATATAAAACACGAAACTACGTACTTTGAACATCTGGTAGAAAATATATACATCATAATTATTCATACTTAAAGGGTTGTGATTCAGAGGAGCACATTGGACCAAATAAAGTGGGTACTGTACCATCTTAAATGGATAAGCCTTTTGCAAATCCAAAGATTTGAGAAGGAATCGTCAAAAGTTTTTACTGCTGTTGTATTGCTGTGATAATTGTACCACTGACTCTTCACATCCTCATCCTTTGGAAGTGTTTACAAAGAGAATATGCTTTTGCAGTGTAGAAAACGTCATTTTCTCGATATGTCCACAACACAAACCAGTGTTTGAGGCAGGTGAAAGTAGACGTTGTTCTTGGGACGGACAATGAAGACCATAGATGGGAAAGTTATGGAAGTAAGACTTGTTTTGGCAGTTCGGAATCGATTCTTTCTTTTGGGAGACAATAACTTTTTCTTATCGTGCACTTTGATCTTTAAAACTTTGCAGACCTTTTACATTACATACTGCATGAAAGGTAATATCTGAAAAAGCATAATAAAGGAGAACTTTAAATTAATAGGTTTTTATTTCTCCATAGTCTTTTTTTTTATTTGTGATTGACATGCGCAATGCTTCATGGGATTTTAGCTATTTCCCTCATTAAAGCCATTAAGCGTGCCAAAGTTTGTAATGTTGTAGTTCACCTCATAGCTATTTGGTTTAGTTCATGGCTTACTAGGCTTTAACAAAGATATTTTTAAAAATCCCTATGGGAAAAATTTATGGGAAAAATTCTTCTAGATCCAAGACCACTGAAAAAGTGGACGGGCACTTTTGCAATCTATTGTTGTGGCCTGTTGTTTAGTTTTTCCATTATGAATGCACAAAATATATATCAAATTCTTCTATTTCAGAACCTCCATCTGTGTCAATGGGGATGGAGCTCAAAGGTGTGGGGCCTGGCATGGTGAGTGTGTCAGAGCGAGGCGGAGGTGAGGGACATGGTCAATTGCCCCGTCCTCGTGCCTTCTCTCAGAGTGCCATGCACAATCTGGAGAGGAGCGAAAGAGGCAATCCACAGGCACTTGCTGAGCTCGCACAGGTATTAGATGCACACTTGCGCAAGTGACACATTTTCAGAGATTTATGCTAAACTAACTCTTCCTGTATTTTTAGATGTGTGGTGATGGTGGTCAGGTTACAGGGCGGAGTGCTCTCCCTCAGACGCAGAGGGGGGTAAGTGAGGACATGACAAGTGATGACGAGCGTATGGTCATCTGTGAAGAAGAGGGGGATGATGATGTCATTGGTGAGTCATACTTCATTTTCTGTGACACTTTCTCAGGTCCTTGAATCCATAAGGGTATTAAAAATACATTAGTAAGTGCAGATGGCGTACATTTATGTTTTTAATTATTTATTAGCAATTGGGTCATTCTCTAACAGTTTGTTATTGTGTCTTATTCAGAGGACTCATATCCGGGTAGCTCCATTGACCTGAAGTGTAAGGAGAGGGTGACAGACAGTGACAGTGAAAATGGATCTGGAGATGAAGGAGAACGCAAGGTATCTCATATTTTATATCTGTCTGTATTCATTTGTACAAAAATGTGCTCCTTAAAGGGATAGTTCACACAAAAAATTAACATTTTGTCATCTTTTACTCACCCTCATGTTGCTGAAAACAATTTAGGGAAAAACTGCTTTTCCATACAGTGAAAGTGGAAGATGATTTTTACTGTTAACTAAATGGCAAAATTAGTCTGTACGACTTTTGTGATACATTTAAGCCAGTGGTTCTCAAATTTTTTTGGTCATGCCCCCCTTTAAAAAAATCTGGCACAACCCATAGCAGCTGTGATGCCGTTCGCTAAAGACGTGCTTTTCTGTGGCGAGGAACTTCTATTCAGCTTCTAAGTCAACAGTCTGAAGAAGAACGATTCAGTGCAACCCTCTACGCATACCATGGCACTTATGTAATTACAACTAAAATGTTACAGTGTATGAATGAAAATGTATGAATGCATATTTGTCATTTTAACAGAACTTAAGGCTGGTGGTGCTTGAGACGTTGATCATTCAGTGTTTCTGTAAAAAATTATACTGATTAATAATACTGATTAAATATATGCATATTACTGCAACATCTTTTTGTTTCTGACATGAGGTCAAACAGTATTTTTGGTTTCAAACGAGATTAGAGCAAAAAAATCAGCTGCATGGCCTATGCAAATGTTGGTGTTGGTGTTGGCATGAACAGATGTATTAACAGCCGTTCATTCAAATTAAAATGTTAATCACACTCAATTGTTGTCTTGGTTGTGAACAGGCCTTAAGTAAATAATTACAGTGAGTAAATAATGACAGCGTTTTGGTGAACTATCCCTTTAAGATGAAAACAGTCCCGCAAAATAGTGTGAATTGTAGAACACTTTGCTCTCTGTAAAACTAGAAAATTGCTTGTAGTCCTTAAGCTTTTTTCCAAAGTTAATTATTAATGAGGTTTACAGAAGGCCATTATATCATATTTATATTAATTGGTAAAGGATCTGTGTCACTGCATTTGCCTGCTGCCTGCAAATTTATGTTCTTATTTTTGCATGTGCCACTTTTCTCTGATTCTTTTTCATCAGAGAGTTTTTGCTCCAGTGATTTGCTCCTCGTCTTACGGCCCTGGTCATGGTAGGAGTGTGTCTCTCTCCTCCTACCCCTCTTCTAGACGCTTTAGCGAAACTTCCTCAAAAAGAAAACGAACAATGGATGGAGGTGATGGAGAGCGAAGAGAAGGTGAAGGAGGTGTGTCCCAGTCCTCTTTAGGTCAGTCCATCCTGGTCAGTTCAGGCGGGGGAATGTCGTCAGTTCTAGGAGCGGTGAGAGTGGCGTCCACTGTCGTCACTAATGTGGTGCGTCCTGTGGTCAGTACACCAGTGCCGATCGCCAGCAAGTCCCCACATGACCGGAAAATCGCTCCGCCCCAGACACAGTTTCTCATCGGCCCTGGTGCCACAGGAAACGTGGCGACAGCTTCAGCTGGAGGGGGTGGGTACTATTCCTCATCATCGCCCAATCCTGTTAGTGCATCAGCAGGTCAAGGGGGGCTGGTGACCAATCTAGTTTTGGGAGGCACATTCCAGGCTCCACCCACTGTACAGCTTGTCACACCTCCTCCACAAAACCCAGCCTCCCCGGCATCGACCCCGCTTACTCATAGTAACGGTCCGCTGCCTCTGCCCGTGCTGCAGTCGCACATTCTCCCCTCCGCCTCATTAGCGCCCTCATCAGGCCAAAAACCGATAACACAGGTCCAGTACATTCTTCCTACCCTCTCTGCCAACAATCCCAAGAGCCCCTCCCCTCAACAAGCCAGTCAGCCAACCAGTATCTTCACCCTACCCACAGCTCTGCCCACTCACGCATCACTGGCCAACGGGAAGCAGTCGGGGTACGTCTCCAGTCCTGCTGTAGGAGTGGTTAGCCCTGGAGCCAGAGGTGGGATACATACATTTAATAAAACATTGTGAGAACTGTAATATGTGTTAAATACATTGCCATATTATTAGTGTCCTGCAAGGATGACATAAAAACCTGGAAGACTAATTTCGCCAGTGATTCATTCGAGATATTCCTATGGGTTTTTGTAATGGGGTTTTTCAATTTATGAGTAAAATAGGGTCTGTGGTAAACATAACTTGACGATACTTTTCATTCTTCAACTGACATTTTGTTCTGAACTGCACACACTCGCACTTATTAAATACATACCTAGTTTTGGCATGAAACTCTAGATGGCACAGGTCTACTCTATCAGCATAGGTCCTTAACTCATTTGCTAGTGATCACATCATTATTTACATAGCGCAGTTGATTGGTTCCTGTTGCATCAGCAGCCAATGAGCTGCTTGAGGGAACCACTGGCGAATTATTCTTCCGGGTTTTGACGTCATCCCTGCAGCACTCTGTACTTTTCCATTTGAAAACAATAGCCACTTTCATACATGAAACCTGTTAAATTGCAGTAAAATTCTCAAATTAGCTTTTTTTTATCATCTGAAATGCTCTGCGACTTCTATTCCAAAGCAACTTGTATAATGCTATTAATGTCAAGCACGCAAAATAAGTAGGTTTTTTCCAACGTCGGGCCAAACAGTTCAAAGAATGGTATAGAATGGTTACAGTTATATTTCCACTACAGCACGGCACGATTACAAACCGTTCTCGGGCCGGAATTCTCAGCCTAACCATGCCAGTAGGATGCGTGTAGTGATGTCGCCACTCAGGATTGGTCACTTGACAGTTACCTGGCTACCAGTTTCACTACAGCTGGCCAAGCGAAGTAAACACAAGTTAATAATACAATTAAAATAAATATCTGATCGTCCTTCATAATGTGGTTGCTATTTTCATCTCTTAAAGTCTGTTAACTCTTTTATTACCAAGGCAACAACTGATGCATTTGTATTACATTCCAAAGAGCTTTGTTATCAGACCCACAGTGGAAAATGAAACCGGCATGGAATGGAACGGTTAAGCAACAAGAACGGTTTGGCCCGACGGTGGAAAAACGGCTATAGAGTACACATACATGCACACCAATACGGGCGAAAAGCAAATCAGTTTGAGTATAGGTGTCAGTAGTGTCACAGGAACCTACATACTTCACCTTTAATGAAATGAAGAAGACTAAAGGAGCTAATCGTTGGCCTGAGCTGGAGGAGAAAGTTTACAGAACAGTGCGTTGTTGTGTACAAGCTAATTAGCGAAAAACATTCTAGGCACATATACAAGCCGAGCATGAGTGTGTACAGTTAGAAAAATGTGTCTGTGTGTATTATGCTTTATGAATTATAATCGGAGGGATTTAATTCCGATGCACTGGCAATGTCAAAATTATTTAAATTCAGGAAATTGCTGGAGCTGTTTACATATGATCTCTAAACTGAAAAATGCTGTTAATTTTCAGCAAAAGTCTGTATGTGTGAAAGTGCCTATTGTCTTTTTTATTGTATTACATTGTATCATCATGTTAGCTTTGGGTTTTACATGTACTGTTCTCCATAGTTTTGTGCTATGCCAGATAAGACAGTCTGTGCAAGACCCAATTATTTTAAACACTCTGTTGTTTCTTTTTTTCCCTCCTGCAGTGCATACACAGTCACCAGTCTTGCAGGGCAAGATGCTGGTTCCCATGGCAACAGTGAGGGCTGCTCCTGCCCCCTCTCAGCAGTTTCCCTTGGTAGCCCCTCCTCTTCCTGTTCAGAATGGAGCACAGGCAAGCAAGGTGAGATCTCAAATGGGAAATTATTAAATAACAAATTGACACTGAATAGCCAATTGAACCATTCATTAAAGGTGATAATTATTATTTGTTAGTGTTACCTGTTTTAATCAGCATGATTTCCTTTCCATCTAGATTATTCAGATTGCTCCGATGCCTGTTGTCCAGTCACAACTTCCCTCTACGGGACCAGTGCAACCTGGGAGCCCATTTTCTGTTACTATGGGAACAGCTACAGTGGTTGCCCCAGGCTCTACCCCGTCTCAGACCGTGCTGCTACCACCCCCACCAACAAGGTAGATCGCACACTCTCACAGGCATACTTATACTCACCTAGCCGCATAAACACAAACATCTCCCCCACTCTTATTTTAACAACTCCTACACTCCTGAAGTGCTGCAGCACTAGAGAATAACCCTGCTATGCTGCTCTCTCTATAAAAGCGGTCTAATCTGGTTTCTTTGTATATTACTTTTTCTCCCACAGAATCACTTATGTACAGTCCACTCCTGGGGTTCCTTCTCCTTTGCCATTAGTTTCCACAACAACAGGCTCCTCTTCTCAGACAGCTTCAGCAACACCTGGATCTACTTATGTGCAATCACCCTTAGCAACCTTTGCAGCGATCGCTCATCCAGGACAAACTTTAGTGCAGCCTCTGATTGCAGGTCAGTTGACTTTTAATTAATATAATTTAATAAAAATGTGATTTTAGGGCAGTGTCACATGATCCTTAAGAAATCATTCTAAAATGATTTCTAACACATTATTATTATTATTATTATCAATGTTGAAAACAGTATTTTTATATGTATTATTATAACATATTTTTGTGGAAACCGTGATACACTTTTCAGGATTCTATGCTGAATAGAAAGTTCAAAAGAACAGCATTTATTTGAAATAAATATCTTGTAACAATGTACTCTTTACTGTCACTTTTGATCAATTTTATGCATTCTTGCTGAATAATAATAACTTTTTAACGGTGCAAGTATTTCAAACAAATCATCAGTCAAATGAAGAAGAGTCTGATCCTGATCAATTCTAAAATAATAATAAAAAAATATATATTTGTGATGTTTTTTTTGTGTTTATTTGCATATTGAACGTTTGAAAAGTGTGGTTGTAAAGTGTATTGTCTTCTGTTTCCCCAGGTCAGCCGTCGCTGCTGGCGCCAGCCCAGTCTCCCAGTGCTCCTCACGCTCCTGCCATCACCGCCATCTACACCCCTACAAATGTGACCTTGGCAACTGGGGTGGTGTCTATGGCGACGGTGTCACCAAGTGTGGTGTACACAGTGTCCAGTTCCTCTAGCCTATCTTCACACATCCTTCCTAAACACACCACAACAAACTCCATGACCTCTGTAACCTCGGATAGGCAGGGGAACGTGTCTGTACATTCTGAGAGACAGTTGCACCAGGAGAGAACACTTGACCGGCAGCACATGGACAGTCAGGTCTACACGCAGTCCTCTGAGAGACAGACAGAGAAGGTCACTCACTTACAGCCAGACAAACAGTTCCAGGTCCCAAGTAAGGGCAGTAGCAGCTCCGTTGCGCCTACACAGTGCACTTCAGTGCCACTGCAGCCTGGAAGCCCTGCTCAACCCTCTCATTCTGGTATGATACACTTTTAAGAGGCCATATTATGCCCTTTTACAAAGTCTTGATTTAGTTTTTTGGGTCTACTAGAATAGGTTTTCATGCTTGAATGTTCAAAAAACACCTTATTTTTCACATATTTTGCATTGATGCAGCACCTGACCCAGTCTTTCAGTAACACTCTGTATAGTTCTGGTTTCTGTGAAGCGCACTGTGCTCTGATTGGTCGGCTGGACCAGTGTGTTGGTTAACATGTTTCTGAAATGTCACACCCTGTAACATAACTGTGAGTTACAATACTCTACTAAAGCAACTCAACCAGGCCCCACCCATTTTTAGAAATATGCCTTGGGCAGGAATTATTTAATGAGGAATATTATTAAATGAGGAATATTGTGAATATTGTGTGTTCTTGGAAGAAAACCCAAGACTACAATCGAGGCGTTTCACAGAGTTCAGAAACAGTGCTTACTGATATAGAGAATAACTTGTGCTTTGTATTTTTGCAGATCTTTTTAATGTTCAAACAGCAACAAATGTAAAAAAGCATAATAGGTCCTCTTTAACATTATAAACTCCATCTGTTTTCATGGTGGGGTTGTGGCCCAGTGGCGATTACTTAAAGACTACACACAATCCCTCTTTTCTCTTTCAACAGGCAGTGCTCCGGGGACACCCAAACTGATCACAGCAAGGCCTCCTCAGAAAGTGAAAGCCACAGTGGCCAACATCCCAGTGGGCAGTTATGACGGAGGAGGGAGAGGCAAAGAACGAGACAAGGAGAGGGACAGGGAGAAAGAGAGAGAGCGCGAGAAGGACAAAGAGAGTGGTGGTCGATTCTCATTTGAGTTAGACAAGGCAGCTGAGACGAGCTCCCCAGCAACCCTTCCACCAGAGGAGGGGTCCACAGAAGCCCCCACCCACTCTGTAGTGGAAAGTGGTACCCATAGTGGGCGTGGCAAAGAAGCAAACGCTAAGGAGGTTAGAATCATTAGCTTGACTGTCAACTACATGATAAACAGAATTATTAATAGTAGTTATATATAATTTATTATATCAAAATATTAGGTTTTAAATATCAGAGCACTAAATGTGGCAATTTTTTTAATAAAAAAACATATATATATTGCTTTTCTTATAACGTTCATTCTGTTTTTTTACTCTACTCAGGCTGAATGGAAGGACTCCCACCCTTCTTCTCCATTACCTCCTCCCTCTGGATCAGATCCTGCCCCACCTCAGTCTCATGGTGATAAAGATGCACCACCTAAAAAAGTCAAGGCCCGCCCTCCACCACTCAAACGACCATTTGATTCTGTTGACAAGTATGTTTTTCTGAAATATAGCATCATTGGTGCTGATTTGATTGATTTTCAGCTTAGAACAAACATATGATGACTATCAATACACTAATTTATTTAATGGGGGTCCAAAAGTCTTAAGGTGCAGTCATATTGATAATATTTCTCAGACAAAAAGGTCCTTTGTCAAATTTAGTCACTTTCCAGGCACTTTCCACAACCAGGCAGCTTTCTGTCGGTCAACGTATTAAATTTGTGTTACCAACTTGAACCCAATGCGAAATCTGTGTGTGGAAATATTTCGCTCTCTCAAGAAAGTCCTAAATCCTATCCAATAACTGGATTTCATGAAAAGTAGCTGAACAACACTACTTTTTCCCACAGGATTTTATGCGACTGAGACCTCAGTCCTTCTAGGGTGCATGACAGTAATGTAGCCATATGTTGTAAAGCAAATGCACTGTAAAATAAAAAATAATAATATGACACTACAGTAGGGAAATTACGATACTTTTTCTGCACTTCTGCACTTTTTTTGAGGGAAAAAAACGGATTATGAAACAAATTATGCTATCATTATAAAAGTTTTAATGAAAAAGTGTATTCAGAAATGAAAAATGTCATGAATTTCTTAGTACTTTTTGTAAAAAGGAGTTCACATGATAAGTCACAAATTCGCTTATTTGATTAGTGACTTGGAAATAGTGCAGAATCATAATATTATATATACAAATGTATTAGTTGCATTCCTATTTATATTATAAAGAAATTAAAATGTTTCAGCATTCTCAGACTTTTGGACCCCACTGCATGTGCAGATTGGTCAGAATCTTGTGATTGGTCATGTGTGCAGGGTCCTGTCAGAGGTGTACTTTGAGGAGCGTTTCGCAGAGCTGCCAGAGTTCCGTCCAGAGGAGGTGCTGCCCTCTCCAACCCTGCAGAGTCTGGCCACCTCCCCACGAGCCATACTAGGCAGCTACCGCAGGAAGAGGAAAAATTCCACTGGTGAGAGTAACATTCAGACCTCTCCACAGACTGATGAATTAGATGGGTGCTGGGTCAGTAAATTTCTTCGTGCATATCAAATCAAAAATCATCTAGCCCTCAATCCCACTTCTGTATGCAGACCTGGACTCGTCCACAGAAGATCCTATCTCTCCAAAAAGGAAAAGCCGCCGCAGATCTAGCTGCAGTTCAGAGCCCAACACACCTAAAAGTGCTGCAAAGTGTGAAGGGGACATTTTCACCTTTGATAGGCCAGGTAATACTCCAGGTAAAACAAAACCTTCATGATTCTGCAGCCAATGTTACATGGATTCAACTACATTATAATTATTCGTCTCTCTCTCTCTCTCTCTCTCTCTCTCTCTCTCTCTCTCTCTCTCTCTCTCTCTGGTAAAGATGGAGAGGATATACTGGGGGAGCTGGAGTTTGATAAGGTGCCCTACTCCTCTCTCAGGCGAACTCTTGATCAGAGGAGAGCTCTTGTCATGCAGCTATTCCAGGAGCATGGCTTCTTCCCTTCAGGTAATGCACACTCTTGTATAGAGTACTGTACCGCCCACACAGCTCACAGACTGCACACATACAGCTCATAAGTGAAATGAAATACAAATCATTCACAGCACTAATCTAATGTAATGGAAATAACATTATTCATTTGACCCACAGTTTTCATCCAGGGGGTCCCTGGACAGATGCAATAAAAATATGCAATTTTCTTTAAAAATAGAATCTAATAGTAAACATATAATAAAAAAATGTCAAATTAAAAAATATATTATGAATATCTCAGAATGTATTTCTGAATATTGTTATAGTAATCTATCACTGTATTTCTTTTAAATATGGTCAAAAGAAACAAGCTCAAATATCATCTTCAGTAAGGACTGAACAATTAATCATATTTTAATTGCAATTACTTTCTTATTTTCTTTGTCTTTTGTTCTTTGATTAACATTAATGACAGACAGCAGCAGGTTTATTAGGCTGCTGTCACTTTAAGACCGGACGCACATGACGTGGATCTGACACGTATTCCATTTTCACAACTCTTTGTTCATTTAAGACTTTATTTAAGTAATTTAAATGTGCTTACAAAGATACTTGACAACTGGCATTTTGGCATAATTTTGTGTTTTGTTGTTTTTTGTGACATTTTGGTTATGCTTGCAGTTGCAAGTGCATAAATCTAAGATCTTTCTCTGTGATGAAGTGTAATAAAACATGGATCTCAATGGTATTTTTTGCATATGTGGCAGCTGAATAAATCCACTTACACAATCTGTTACAATAATGTTTTTTTTTTTTATAGAAAAAAACTTTAATTTCACTGCTTAACTAGTTTTCATAATGTAGAGAGAGTGTTAATTTATATGATAAATATAATAAATGGGAGACTAGACGAGCTAAAATGAACCCTGTGTATAAACTGGCATTCTCTTGATTTATGCTTACATGAAAGTGCAGTAATTCCAATGAAATGTAAAAAGAAATTTATGAAATGACAACTATCATGATTTTATAATTTTTGACATAATAATCAATTATCAGTTAAATAATTGTAATTTCTTCTGTTGCCTCATAATCTGTCATTTTTCTCACCATCAAGTGATGGAAATCAACAAGTATGATTTCTCTTTTTTTCACAAAATAAGAATTTGTAAATGCTGTGCTAATTACTAATTTCCATGCAATTACAAAAAATGACAATGAAGCATCAAAAAAAGTGTCCATGCACCATGACTTATTCACAACATTATAAATCTTCTGAAGCATTACAATGGTTTTGTATGAGAGACAGAACAAAACTTTTAGCTCCTCTTTATGTTGGCTGAGAGCCTGAGTTGGGTGTCCCTGGGATTGAAAATCTCTACATTAGTCCAATAGTATTTAACCTCTCCTGTTCAGTTACTGTCTCTGTCTAACGCTGTCTTTCTCTCCCCCTTTCGCCCCTCTCTCTGTCGATCAATAGCTCAAGCTACTGCTGCATTTCAGGCGCGATATGCTGATATCTTCCCCACTAAGGTGTGCTTACAGCTCAAGATCCGTGAGGTCCGGCAAAAGATCATGCAAACAGCAGCTCCGTCGGAAACGGCCGGCATTCCAGATCTTTCCTCATTACCGGGACCTTCTGGGGTGGCGGCCAGTGACATGTCTGTGGGGGGAGACCTTCAGGAAAAAGATGCCGAGCGAGAGGCCGAGCAGACCAGCCCGGAGGAGCCCAGAAACGCTGGCGATTCACAGGACTCGACCAGATGAGGTTGACGGGCAGATGGATGGCTTGAAGACCAGATGTCTCTCCTCAACGTCTGCATGATCTACATTTGTTGTCTTGTCTCTGCTATGACCACCTCCGAAGGACATAGAGAGAAAAAGCAAGAGCAAAATTTTCATGTGTATGGAGAAGATGAGGGGAGATGCCTCAAAACGCTTTGGGGTTTTGAAACTTTTCAGTATTTTATGTGACATTATGAAAACTTTACATTTGACACATGCAGTCACTTGCCTACATAAACGCAGACACTCTTGAATTTACAGCATTATCTTAGTCATTAGGCTTCCTTTGGACTTTGAAACTAGTGGGCCTGTCCTGTACACCAGTGAAGTCACAGTGCTGCTGATGTCTCTAGAAAGGCGGGATGTATGAGGGCACCCAATCCATTTTCAGACTGAGTTGTGTTCATATGGCCTGATTGGCAGTAGCTTGGCCACAGGTGTTTTTTTTAATTGGTTCATGGGTTATTGTCGGTCATTGTGAGGCGGGCCTCCATTGGCTGAGTGATAATGAAGACTTATTGGACTTTTATTTTTGATAATTTGTTTTTTTTTTCTTCTGTGGTGTTTTAATTTTTGAAGACTTTTCACGGTAGGCTTTGTTAAGGCACTGAAAACCTTCGGTGAGGGACTCTGAACTGTGCGCTGCCATTCGGAAACCTTTCGTCCTATGATTGGCTTTAGTGGTTGTCAATCAAACTGGAGTCATTCCAAAGCCTCTGATTGGCCAGCCATGAAGGAAAAGGTCATGGAAGGGAAGTCAACGGGCACATTATTGCCATTGATTTGATGTTTTTCCATATATTAAGAGATTCCACATATTTAAACATTTCTTTCCCTGCCTTTTTTATTCAACTTTTCATGAGCTGGTGAAGCACAGAGCAATGAGAATGTTGGGAATATATTCTTAAGAATTTACCATAAGAATTTTATTAACTTTTTAGAGAAGAAACTTGATTTTTCAACACGTAATGCTACAGGTCATTATGTTATAAAATCTCTCATTATTACTGTTCTTATTAATGCTTTGTTGTTCTTGTGGATCTGATCCTTATAACCTATATATACTGTATTCCTATTAATATACTCTTTCTTTAGCAGAAACAGAGGGATGAGTTCTCCTCACCCTCTTCCCTCGCTCCTAGAGGCACTTCCACTACCTTTTTTTAAAACATTTTTCTCTTACGCTCTTTATCTTGGTATTCACAATGTTTTATTTCTTACCAGGAAGTAATTACATAGGCCTTTGTTGTAAGACACTCCGAACATCTTTCTAATAGTTGTACACTTTTATTATTATTATTATTATTATTACGATTATTATTTGATTTGCCACTTACATTCCTCCCCTTCATTCCTCCTCCCGTCACTTTATCGTTTTTTCCTCAATCACTTTAAGGCTGTAAGGTGGGACTGGGAGGCCATCAACGGTGATCTTCTCCTGCACGCTGGTCTTTGTTGTATATTGTCCATAGACTCTACCATCAGAATAAAGAGCAAAAGCATCATTGGAAGAAACAAAGCCAGAAACAGGAAATGAAATTGTAAAACAAAAGGATAAATAAAGAAATATGGTTATAAACTGTTCTTATTGCGTTACCTTGTTTTGCTGATTTACATATCAGAGAAAGACTATACTGATAAGTTCTCAAATGTATCTGTATCTCAGTATACAAATCAATAGATGTTCTCCGTTATAAGTAAAATGAAGTACGGTACTAAGGGCCAGATTTACTAAAGGCAAATTAGCGCGAGCGCAAAAAAAAAAGTGCAATGTGGGACAGAATGGGTGCACTCGATAACGTCCACTATGGTTTCGGACACCACTACAAATGGCTGTCCCTTCAAATAATGTCCTATTTGAGGGTATAGGGGGCGATTTCAGATTCAGCTATGCTTGTTTGCCCTTTAAATAATGGCGCAAATACCAGTACATAGACTAGCATAACCCTTAGTAAATCACCTTGCGTGATTCATTTAAATACTCCCCTTCCAAAAGTTGCGTCTGAAAGGGAACTCCTACAAATGCATATACAATAAGGTCAGCTGCAAACAAATAACACACCTTTTCACTGCATGTCTAACGCTATATGAGGGTTTGCGCTGGCGCCAGCTGTTAGTAATTCTGGCCCTTACCCTCTTCACTGGACTGTGATTGGGTGATATCATAGATGTATATTTTGAATTTACTATTTATATTTTTGGAATGCAACAATAATGTAAGATCATTAATCTGTTTTTGTGTCCATGTAAATGCTCTGGGGAGGACGTTTTGAGTTCTGAAATTTTTGGAAGGCTTTGATAGTTCAAGCTATTAGATGCATCATTTGATTTTTAAGAATAAATGGATGACGATGTGTTTCCATTAGTTAAATTGTGGGTATTTTGTGATTTGCTGCTGTACAGGAAATAAACCTACAACGCCAATTACAGTCTGGAGAGACTAAGATTGTAACGCTAAAACAGATTATAAGAGATTAATTTGAAATTCACTTAAGAAAAGTTAATTTACTCACCCGCACATTATTCCAAACCTGTATGACTTTCTACTGTGGAACAGAAAAGCATTTTCAATTTTTTTTTTGTCCACCGTTGACTTTAACTGTATGTACCGAAAAAGTTGAAACATAATATTCAAAATATATATATATATATATATATATATATATATATATATATATATATATATATATATCTGTTTCACAAAATAAAGTCATACAGATTTAAAACAAAATGAGAGTGAGGAAATGATGACAGAATGTTAATATTTTAACTATCCCTTTAAGGTGACATCATGATTTCTGGCTAGTTCTGTTATTACACTTCCTCGAAGCAATTACAGGGAGACAGAGACGAACTGTTTAAGTTTATTTGCAAGACTTCTCCAAATCAGCATCATAACATTAAAAAAGCTACAAACATTCAGTGTACAGACCGAGAAATGTGATGCAACACATGGGGATCCCTTGTCCATCGCAGTGATGGTGCATAATGTCTGTCCATGATGAGCACTAACATGTTTTGTTTTCCCTCTTCAGCTCAACGCAAGAACTGCAGGTCACAATGTAAACCAGGAATCATTTTAAGCCATCCTGTAGTATGAACTCGCTCCACTGTCCATGGGCGTGTCTTTCTAAATCTGTGCCATTATGCCTTCTATCTGGCTCTGTCAGTACAAGTGTCATGCAGTATATCAGTGCATCAGCAAGCCAGACTTCAGTTGCATCCTCTAAAATCAGCCCTATTTTTGTCTCCAAGTCAAAACAAGGCTGAAAAATATTTGAATTGATCCATTAGAGTGGCTTTTTGAGGTACACTTATTCACACATTCAAGAACTTTAATAGAAATTAATACAATGTCTTGAATTTGCAACACTTTGTCTTTGACGGCCTGATTCAACATCTGCCTTTCCTCTTTTTGTCTCTATGCTTGTTCTGACCCATCTGACATTACTTATGCTCGTATTGTAATTGTGATATTCAAATCTTCAAGATGATGGTCACTGGAATGCTGCACTGTTCTTCACTTCTCTCACAATAACTGCAGGTTGTCCACAGTAATGGCCTCCATGTTGATGCCGCCCTCCAGTGCAGTGTGGTACAGCTCGATGGCCTCTGCCAGGTCTCCGCTTGTCTCAATAATGGCTATAGTCTCTCCAAACTCATTACACATGATAGTGGGAGTGCCCTGAGTCTGAAATGGTGAGAAAATATAAACCGTTAGTTAATGAGCAAAAATTGTAACAAAACAGCAAAACTAGCATACAGACCTGTGTCAGGTTAGATGTCTGTATCTGAATGACTTGTGGCTGTCCCAGCTGCACGCCCTGCTGGCAGAAAGATGGTATTGCTGTTGCTATGTCCATCTCAGAAGCCTCCACAACAGCAATAGTTGCTGTGTTGGATTCTGCGGGCACTGCTTCTCTGCTGTGCTCCAGCTCTTGTTGCTTTTGTGAGCGAGCGTGAGTCTTGCGATGGTTTCTAAGGTTCGAAACTGTCTTGAATGTCTTTCCACATTCTGCGCAAGCATGCGGCCGCTCGCCCGTGTGTGTACGTCGATGTTCTGCCAGATGCATGCTCTGAACAAAGCCCTTATCGCAGAACTCGCACCGGAACGGACGCTCGCCCGAATGTGTGCGGAGGTGCTCCCGCAGGTGCGTGTTCTGGCGGAAACGTTTTCCACAGATCGCGCAAGGATACGGACGCTCGCCGGTGTGAACTCTCTGGTGTAGCGTAACGCTTGAGGCTGAAACGAACAGCTTTCCACACACCGGACAGGGATGAGACTTTCCAAGGGCGGAGTTGGAGCCTCGTGGCCGGCCGGGCCCAAGACCGTGACTTAGCTGGTGCAGGCGAAGATTTGCAGGAGAGTTTAAGCGCTTGCCGCAAATAGTGCAATCCAGATTGGGTTTTGTCATTGAAGGAGCGCTTTGTTGCTCGGTGTCATCTGTCGAACCCTGCTGACCTCTAACCTGGGAGTCCTGGGAGATGCAGTGCGGCTGTGTCAGGTCGGGATGCTCCTCCAGGCAATGTATGTCTCGCTGCCGCTTGCGCAAAAACCCTTCGTGACAGTGCGGGCAGGGGTAAGGTGCTGGTGACCCTGGGTGGTGAAGAAAACGATGAGCTACGAGTTTAGCGGGACGGATAAAAGTGGCAGAGCAGTCTGGACAGGGTGAGGGTGTTGCATTGCTGTGAAGATGCTGACGGTGTTGACGTAGATTTGACGATTGGCTGAAGGCTTTGTGGCAAATGTCACACCGGTACGGACGAACTCCTGTGTGTGTGAGTCCATGACGGGAAAGATTCGCAAGAGAGGAAAAGGTCTTTCCACATACGCTGCACTGGAACGGCCGCTCGCCCGTATGTGTGCGCAGGTGGTTTCGCAGATGGATTTGCTTTTTGAACGGTTTCCCGCAGATGTTGCATTTAAAACGCCTTTCGGTCAAATGAGTTGTTCGGCGATGGCGCAACAGACGGACCTGCGAGGAGAATCTTTTTTTACAAATAGAGCACTGAAACTTTGGATCTTCTTCAACAGCAGGAGTCCTGTGTTTACCTTCCTCTTCACCCACTCCTCCTTCCACACTGGCAGTAGCTGAATGGTTTGAGTTGTCTGTCAGCATTTTCCCTCCATTTTGGTCTTGTTCTGTGTTTGAGTGTTCAGCATAAAGCCCATTCTCTGTCAGCTCTGAAGGCTGGGAGACCACAGCAATACCTTCAATGAGCACAGGACCTGTGTCGCTTGACTCTTTTCTGTCATCTTTCACAAGAGGAATTGTCACTGCCTGTCTTTCTTTCCTCCAAGAAGCCTCTCGTTCTCTTGCTCTCTGGATGATAGAGAGAGGTGACTGCTGTGCCAGTACAAACTGCAGAGGGGAGAGAGTTGAATTAATCTCACAATTTTTTTGTCGTTGTTAACAGGTTCACATTCAGTTCCATTTTAAGGAAACAAAAAGTATGTAATAGGCCTTTGTGTAATTATTAGGTTCTGCAGTTTATGTGGATAAAACAAACAATAACACTAACACTGTAAATTTATACAAAAATTTATGATTCTATATTTCTAAGTTTGCATCTAATTACCAATGGAAAAAAGGGAAATGCAAAGTTAGACCTCAGTGCAAATATGCAATCATTAAAAATTTTAATGGATGCATCTCTACAATCTTGAATCTAAGCAGATGTTTTTTTATTAAATTTTTTTTTATTTATAATTAAAAAGAAAAAATTTAAATATTGGATATGCATCACCAATACTGAATATTTAATTGCACATGCTCATTTCCTGTTTTCACATTTAGATGAACTTTGCTTGTAATCTAACGCTTAGTCAATGTCATTATTTAATAATACTGTAAAATGTAATCTTTAAGCAATATATTTTTCTTCCTGTAAAATATAATGTGACGCCAAAATTCCCTTGTAGCATTTAAACAATTGATTTTAGTTTTTACTGTTTTATTTTTTATTTAGACAAAACAATATAAATATTAGGCATTTATCAGTTATCAGCCAAAAATTTAAAATAATTTATCAGTAGGGATCATTTCAAGCAATTCAAAACCATCATGGTGAACAGTGCGCATCTGAAGTGTCTCAGCTGAGGGAAATAATCCATTATTTTTGGCTTTAATATATCGGCCAAATGTTCTTATTGGGCTGATAATGATAACATTAAAAATGAACATATATTAGCCGATACCGATATGATGGCCGATATATTGTGCATCAGAATATCAGTTTTGGACAGAATTGTAATATCAGTGCATCCCCAGTGTTTTCAGTGCAATCAGACAATCTAAAGGAAATATTGCACAATATATATACAATGTTCACCCATGCGGATTAATTAAACAATAAATTAAATCTCTAATATCGACAGATAAACAACATGATACCGATCTTATGCATCGCTAATTTCCTAAAACCAACTATTACCTGAGAGACTGGTGTGGTTGGCTCACGTACTCTGTGAGTGCGGCGATGGTACAAGAACTTGGTCATGTTGGTGAAGGTTTTGGCACAAAATGGGCATTTGTGCAGTGGCTCAGATGTATGGGATTTCCTTAAGTGGAGAAGACAAAACAAAAATGCCATGTTTGATTAGAGAGTATGCAAATCACAAGCAAGTTATGATGTTTGGCTATAGAGTTTGTGTGTGTTAGTACCTGTGTATCATAAGAGTCATCTCTGTGGTAAAACCATGTCCACAGTCCACACACAGAAAACGGGCCTCACCAGAGTGTGTGCGCATGTGTGTCTGAAGGGACACCAACTTCTTAAACACTTTATCACACTCCGGGCACTCGTGTGTTCCTTGTTCATGCACACGGAGGTGTGCCACAAGCCGATTGGCAGAGGTGAACGTTCTTTTGCACTCCTCACACTGAAGATTGCTGGATGAGACAGACGACGTCAAACCCAAAGCAGCTGAGCGGGCAGTGTATGTACGTCTCCCACTACTAACTTTGCCAACTTTGCTGCATTCTTCTGATCCGTCGCTTCTTCCTTCATCCTCCTTACCCCCAGAACTGTCTTCATACCCCACCATCACCCCAGTGTCCCCACTCTCTTTGTCCTGGCCTAAGAAGTGCTCCCCCTGGTGTTGAAGGAAATCCTCTGGTGTGCTAAACAGCAGATTACACTCAGAACACTCATAAGGATGGATAATTAAAATTTCCTCATTTTCCTTGTTTAGTGTGTTCACCTGACCAGAGGAAGGGAGAAGGTTCAGAGTGGTCACATTGTCCAGACGGATAGGATCGGCAGGTAAGAGAGGGGCGAGGAGTTTAGCTTTTCGAAGAGTAGCTGAGGCAGAACCATCAGCGATCGCTTGGGCGGAGCAGAACTGTAGGCGGAGCATCGCAGAGGTGGAGCCGGGCAGGGAAGCGTTTGCTGGTACTAGCATAGTTCTGGGAGTGGCTGCAGTTTTAGATGGGTTTTCCTGCTCTCGAAGAGCCTGAAAAATAAAGGCAACAAAGGTAAGCTAGGAAATAGGGACCTACAGCATCCTAAAACAATATGGCAATAGGCCCAGACATTATCACACTGAATCTTCAGAATGAATAAGATGGGAACAACCTGGGGCCAGATTCAAGAAATTTCTTAAGAGAATTTACAGGAAGTTCGTAAGAACGGGTCCTAAAGCTCTTGCCTGATCACACCCTTCTTTTTTCCAGTGATATTCCTCTGAGCTTTTCTCTTTTGTAATGTCTCTTAGCCATCTCTCTTTCTACAGTCTTTCTTCAAATCTTCTTCTCTCCTCCCCCATCATGAGTGGACACGCCCCCTACTGCTGATTGGCTACAATTTCTTTTTTATCTTAAAGTCCCCCTGTAGTCAATAATTGTATCCCTTAAAACTCATGTTTGATCTCCAAAATGACATACTTAAACGTTTTTTCCTGTAAAAAAAAATTTCTTCATGCCTTAAAATAGATTGACTGTAACTCTACACCCTTGCTTCATTTAATATACGTGGAATCGCGCAAAAACAAACAAAAATAACGGAAACTGCGTAGGAGACTGACATAGGCTAGAACGAAATTGTTGAATAAAGTCGCTGTTTTTGCGCACAAAGAGTATTCTCGTCGCTTCATAAAATTAAGGTTGAACCACTGGAGTCACATGGACTATTTTAACAATGTTTTTACTACCTTTCTGGATCTTGAAAGTGTTAATTAAAAAGCTGTCTATGGAGGGGCCAGAGAGCTCTCAGAGAGGGTGAGCGAGTAATTAATGACAGAATTTTCATTTTTGGGTGAACTATCACTTTAAAGCATATTATAAACACCACATAGACATGTAAACAACATTAAAAACTTGATTTTGTCTTTAAGTAGATAAAATAAGAAGAAAATAGCAGTTAAGAAGATTTTTTGTGAATCTGGCCCCTGATCCTAACACTATGTTTTAAGTTAGCATGTTGCAACGTATTTCCAACAATGGTTTTCAGCGACAGAAATAGAAATCAAACTTCGCTTTTATTGCATCACACCTGGTTAGATCAGTGTAAAACAATCCCCCTTTAAAGAATGTATTTGTTGTGTGTATGTATATAAATGTTTGTAGTGTGCAACAGACCTGGGCTAGAGTCAGGATCTGGCCTGCCCTCTGTTCATCCAGAACTAGATTTTGCACATTGAGCAACTGAACCGGAGTGACTGAACCATCTGCCTGAAGAACATATTCCTGAAACAGAACACAAAATGAAATTAGACTGTTTAGAAGATAGTTCTTCAGTAAGGTTGGGTAAAAATACTGAGTTTCTGATTAATCACAATCTTGATATTGATTCTTCAAATGACAAGACAAATCTTTTATTCTCTGAGTATGTACTCACACAAGTTGTTTGTTGAGTATCTCAAGAGCCTGGCAGTGGCACTCACAGTGTAGACAGCTAACAGCTTCAATTATTTTAATAATTGATTTTTCTACTAGACAGCAATATTGTGTTACTGACACTACTAGAGTTATTTGCTCGAATCTGTTATTACAGATTTGTTTTGTTTATTTAGTCTGTCAATATTGGATATCTACACTGCTTCTTAAGTAATGTTTTATTTTGCTGGTATCCACAGAACTGCATAGTTTGTTCATTTAAAATTAACATTTTCATAATATACTAAGTCAAAAGGTTAATTAGCTGAGAGAGAATTACTTTCATATACAAATGAACATTAAAGCTGGAACATTCCAAAATGAACCAGAATCTAATCAAATAAAAAGCTGAGCGAATCAGATCTGCAAGCATGGATACCCAGCTCTGTTTATCAGTGTGTGTGTGTACTCACTGTGTCACTGTGTGTGTTCAGGCTGCTGTGGGTGCTGCTTCTGCTGTGTGTCTGTCTGTGTGCCAACCACAGTTCAGGTGTGTCAAAGAGAGCCAGGCATTCCAGACACTGGTACTGGATTGGCACTTCTGCATCAACAGCATCCACCTCTGTGACCTCACATAGCTCTGAAAATACAGCATTATGGTGCACTTCCAAACATTATCGCCAAACAAAACAATCTGACATGTACAGCACACATGTTAAGCACTGCACTCACCCTGGCCTGCTTCTCTCATGTGCAGCTCTTGATGTAGCAGCAGTTCATCTGGGTTCCTGAGGATGGCTCCACACTCCAGGCACTGATACTGGCTCTCCCCAGTGTCACAGTCCTCAAGGCTCGGCAGGATCTCCACCTCGTCCCCCTCTGCTCCGGTGTGGATCTGTTGGTGCACCAGCACCTCCTCCAGCGTATTAAAGAGCTGCTGGCACTCGCTGCACATGTACTGATGCTCCACATACTCCTGCTCACTCATGGTAACTGCAGAACAGTTCGAAACCTATTAAGATGCATGGGACAAAACATGTCACACCACTTTATCTGCCATTTAGTTTTTAAAATAGCAACATTTCCACTTAGAGATTGTCTCTCGCTATAATGTTCTTAACACAACTGTACAATTTCATTAGATTTTCTCTTTATTTCATTATTCAACAGCCATAAAACCAACTCAGACCATAATTCTGTAATCCATTTATATCAGTCTTTCTCAAACTAGTAGTAATATTAAGTTTAATATTCAAAGTCTGTCCTAAGCTGATATGTACCCCGGCGTACAAATCCGCTAAGGACAGACTTCTAATAACTTAATATTATTGCTAGTTCCTAAGAAAAGTTGGTTCGTTTATATATATATATTTAAAATAAGGTTTCACAGCTGTGTCCATACTTTTTGTCAACACTGTCAGATATTTATGAAAACATTCATTTAATATTTAATTGCATTTAATATTATTAAGCACATCATGTGGATTTCTTACACTTTAAATATTTTACCTAATCCGTGCATGACATATGGCAGTTGTGTAATATACAGAGTTCACAATCTGCGCTCCATCATAAACGACAAGAATATTACTAATGCAGATGTTGAAATTCAACATTGATAATACGCCTTAATATCGAGCAGCTTCTAGGCAGTAATTATTATTATTATTATTAACAGTATTAATGCACACAGAATACATCATTTAGCAGGTTTCACACGAGTTGTTTACCTTGTGGCGAGCAGTTGGTGGCGCTCTTCAGATTTTACCAGAGCTTATGCAGGCACCGCTGTCTCCTGAGCGAGCCACCCCGCTGTACGGCGGTCGTCAGGCGGCGCTCTTCACTTTTTCCCGCAGGTCTAAGAACGCTGAGGGGAGGCCTTCTTTCCCCAACCGTTTCCGAACCTCGCCTCGCGCGCTGCAGATGGGCAATTCCTCGTGCAGCGCTCGTCTTTACGGTGTTCACAATGCGTTTCTCACCGCAGCGAACCAGTATTATTCAGCGCGACGCACTGCTCGTTGCGTATATTGACGTAAACACGATCGTGGATATGGAAATGTACCGTTTGTCTGGCCTCTGTTCCTTGCTCTGTGCATGCTGCCCCGCCCCATGGGGGTTCGCGTGTGGCTTGTGCAAGGCGGTGATTGGACAGAAAGACTGTCTGTCAAATTCTAGCTGTTGTGATGGACAGTCTAATGATTGAAGCATTTTTGGATGCTAGCTGGAGTATGTGAATGTGAGGCTATATCTGCTGATGTAACGGCCCCTGAACCACCAATAAATTCGTTAATAATGAAACATCTCAAAACACAGCATTTACAGAAAGTGAAAATCATAAAGCCATTTTTTGTGTTCTTGAAATGTGTAAGCCTTACATATAAAGATTATGAGTAGTCCCACAAATTATATACATTGACATCAAAACATTTCCATTCTCATTCCCCAAATTATTAGGGGAAAAGCACTATTCTACTTTTATGACAACTTATTGTCATGTCTTGGGGTTATGGGTTTCTGCTTTCTAAATAATGGAAATTAGATTAATTATGATTTTTTTTTAAATGCGGACATTTTTATAGTACGTACGTTTTTATAGTACACTTTTATCATTAGGATGGTATATTGACATACATTGTCAGAGTATTACGAAGTATATTTTGCAGATAGTATTTATAAATCATTTATTTTTATTTTACTGCAATGATAATATAAGAGGAGGCATTTAACTAATTTTGCATACAACTGTATTATTATATTTGTGGGGTCCTTGGCATGAAGGAATAATGGAAAGCTGGTCATTCTTGTGCTGCAGGATCTATATGCACGTGAGAGCGTTGTTGAACTTCATTACCCAGAAGGCAATGCTCACAGAGCGTCACTGTGCGTCAGCTCCAGTTGCCCAGCCACAGAAGAAAGAGGAGGCGCACAACCTTACCGATAGAATAGTTCAGGGATCCTTTTTTTAACGATTATTGTTGTTTAAATTGACATATCCACTAAGCGCCTGGGCCAGTCTATCGGCACTCTTTACCCCCGCTCTGGCACACACGAAACCCGATATGAGCGGCAGCGGGCGGCCCAGGACTAGCTCGTTTGCTGAGCCTCCGGGGGTCCCGGGAGCCGCTGCAGCCGCTGCCGGATCAGCCGTCGCCGGTGGAAGCTCTTCAGGAAAGACGGGGGGCGCGCAGGCCTCAGCCGGGAGTTCGTCTGCTTTCGGAAACCTAAAGCTGGGCAGTGAGTATCATTTAATGACATCCCGCGACAATCACAATAAATGTGATGATAGTAGACTAATAAAATCCGAAGTGCTAGTCCGTGTAGCATGATGTTCATTAATTTGTTTGATTATTTTGTAATGATCGCGTTAACCTACTTTAGGCGGCTAACTGGCTAAGCTAACGTGAGCTTGTTTTTGTAGACGGATCAAGGGCTTTGATTGCGCTAACTACATTAGCTCGACAATCCTTCATCAGAACGAGGACTAAACACATCTGTTATGATCGATATAAGTGTATCATATTTTTGGCCCGTTGAGCCCTGTTTTAAAATATGATTCGTGGTCTGTAGGATCTTTAGATGTCGTGTTCTTCAAGATGTGCTCGCTTGGCAACAAAGCTCAGTTAGCATAACATCTAACAGATTGTATCTTCAATTCTGCATTTACTTTAAATATCATGTGCTACCCTGGATGCATTTAATCGCATCATAAATATCCTTAACGTTAATCTGAACGAGAAATTGTACATGTTAAATAGAGAGAGTAAAAAAGTGGTGATTGCTTGTTCATATAATTTAAGGGAATATATCAGAATCAATATATATAACACATTATTAATGTAATGTTTAACGACTCTCTAATCGCAATCTAATATAGCTATCATATCAAAGCTTCGAATTTAAACTGCGTCCTATGAGGGAAAAATGACCATTTGTAAATTGGTGGTTGGACTACTGTGAAAACTAGTGGTTTCCCTAGAGGCATAAACCTCTTCATTTGGTGCTCTATAAATGATTCCCAGTGACTGCAGTGCTGGCAGCAGCAGCGTTCATCTGCACTGGTGCTGACTGCTGGATTTCCATGGGAAGTGGTGATGGGTGTTATTACTAGGATTGAGGGGAGATCAAGTGGGTGGATGGATGTACGACTGTAACCCACGGTCCTCTGCGAAACCTTGAACCAGTAGTTACACACACAACAGCCATGGCTGTTTTTGTCTACACATTTTTCAGCCTATTAGCCATTTTTTAATTGCTTACATTTGCACTCACAAAAACCTGATACATTTTAGCCACACATTTTTATCTGGGTAAATGCAGTTGAGTTTCCTTTACATATTTGTAATATATATTTTATTAGATTTTTATTTGCAAGTATGTGAGGTATACACAGTTCTGCTGGAAGCAAAGGTAAAATCATCATTCAGTGCGTCACTGGAAGCCGCTAAGTGGCATAAACATGATCATTGAACACAAGGCAGTTCGGTTAAATGACCTGTATCTCTCTCTCACATCATAGGAGGTAATACTAGCCAGTATTTTAATAACTAGCTTTGGTTCTGTTTTTTCAGAATCATGACAGTTCAGGTTCTATGTGTTTTTGTTTTTTGTTTTTTTTACTCCGAGATAATTATTCAGTGACATGACTGGTTTAGCAATTTATTCTGTGAATGTTTCCCTCATAGTTAATGAGCTTGTCTACCTGATTAAAAATATATGAAGTTTTTTCATTTTAATGTTTCCATCCAAAAATTGTCATTAAAACGTGACATTTTATGTGATGGCCATATTAACTGTCCACTAACCCACAGTATCCTGTATCCCACTTGAAGTGTTTTTCTGATTAAAAAAAAATCTCAATAGCAGCAATGACAACAGCTGTCTGCTCTGCTTTGATCCAGCAAATAATAATTTTGCCTTGTAATGAAACAAAGCGTTTGTTTTGGTGCATCTGTCATTCCTTCTCTAAATCTATTTGACGGGCAAAACATCACCCTATGGCTTTGTTTGTCTCCAGGCATCCCCATTATCCAGGTCTGCTCTTGTCCACAGGTGGAAATGCGGTCAGATTTCAGCTTTCTCATCCTCCACCCGTGTTCAGACTGTCTTAAGGGTGTTTCTGCTATTTCTAGTGATAAGCTCTGCTCGTTGTTCTGTTGTGTTTGGACATGCATCTAAACATGGGTGTTGGATTACTATTAACACCTGTCAGACAGAGTTGCAAAAAGGCATAGCATGCTGGATAAGAGGGTGCCGATGAGTTAAAAAAGATCTATCTGCTGTAGATCTAACACTGGTTAGCTGTTTGTTTAACACAGACTCAATATTTACATGTTTAATGGCCACTTAGGCATGCCTGAGTAGTTTCAAGTAAAAATGGTTCACCATTTACTCACCTTTGTGTCGATCCAAACTTGACTTTCTTACATGGAACAGGAGAAATTGAGGAATGCGCTGATCATCATTTCTTATGCAATTACAATAAATGGGCACTGGTGAGTTCAGGCTTCAAAAAGCATGCAAAGCACAATAACCGAATCATGTGTCTTGTCTTTTCAAATCACCTACTTAATTAGAAGTATTACTCATGTTTTTTTAAGATGAAATTACATGGTTGCTTCATAATTAATACTGTCAGAGCCATTTTACTGTGTTTTTACCATAAGGAGCTTTTCTACCACAAATCCTGCCGCATATAATATATATGATGTATAATATAAACATCACACAATTCTCATAGAACACAAATTATATTTTGCACTAATTTATTGTGCCAAGTAAAAATTTCCATGGTCTGGTAGTCTTAAGCCCCATTCACACTGCCCGCGACTTTGTTGCTGTATGTGGGTGTTCCCAGTGCTGTCATGCTGATGTTATTGGTAGACTGCACATTTGGCCATATCTTAAGAAAATGCAATCAAAAATTATAAATAAAACTAAGATATCATTCTAATTTGACAAGGAATTAGACTTAAAATAATTATAAGTAGCATTCTGCTGTTGGAGAGTGTTGTGATATAAACTACAGCAGTGCTCAGTACATTAAATTAACCAGATTATCGATCGATCAACAAATTAAACTCCCTCATACTGTTCAAAATGACTAAAACGTCATTTGAATTTGGCAAATAAATTTTCTTGTCCCTAATAATCAACATAATGCAGGAGAAACTGTAAAATGAACTGCAGCAGTGCTAAACTGTTCAGTGCATCATATAACAACACAAACTATCATGTATGAATCAAACTCACTAAAACTGCCAACAGTTCTTTTCCACGCATCATTTTTATTAGGCCTATATCCATGTATGTGGTTAGTCAAATCATATAAAACGGTGAAGTCGCTCCGGAACTCTGTCCTGTCGTGTCTTGCCTGCACTCGAGGCGTTGATGTGAGCTCCACTGACATTCTTGACTCCTATTGGTTGTCGCTTGTGAAATTCACTGCTCATTTGCATAAAGTTGAAATTTCTGGTATTTTGTTGCGTGTCTCCTGTCGCTTGACATGCCTACATTCTGTCGACGACGGTCACTGTCGCTCTTGTCACCGGAAGTTGCCAGCGCTCTATTGAAAATGAATGGGATCATGTTGCTGGTGGTGTGAACGGGGCTTTAGCCAAAATGCGTTTTATGACAGAGCTATTATATTGTTGAGTAATAATTAATGCAAAAAAATTTAATAAATGTTACATTTTTGTTCATACAGTGCAATAGTCAAATTCTCTTGACAAGCTAGAATAGAAGTAAAAGTACAGAAAAACCGAGAATGAGAAAATTATTAATGGAATTTATTTAGTACGGATTTCTTGTCACTTCACCTGTTGTACACAATGGTTTAATGCAGTTTTTGCTTTAGAAGCTGTTTAGAGACCAACCAATTGGTAGAATGTGGTAGAAAAGAGGTAATATTAGTACAAATCAAGTATTAGTCGATATCATATAAACATGGATTAAACCATGACAATAAAGGTAAATGTTCAGATGTCTGCCACGGTTTTTGAGGATTTTTTTTTTGTGTTTGAGTATTGAGGATTTTTTGAGAATTTGTCATTTTATCACTGAGTACAACATTGGTGTTTAATAAATGACATAGCATTCATATAGAGCAGTGTTCGGCAACCTATGGCACACATGCCAACATTGGTATGCGGAAGGATAATCACAGACAGGTGACTAGCTAAAGAGGTGTGTGTATTTATTTTAAATAAAGTCTCTCGAAATTACATACGGATGTACATTTTGAGGTAATCATTCCTCATGGTCACACAGCCTGTTTTATTAAGTTAGGAGCTATAGTGTGAGATTTTAACCTGTGCTGGTGAGCAGATCCAACAAACCATTCACACGACTGGAGGTGCATTTTTTTTTTTTTTTTGTGATTTATCCCTCTGCGTGCAATAGATTGCCGACCCCTGATATATACATTTAATTCAGGTTCTACATGCTAACACAGGCTCGTGTGGTTTCAATCTTCATTGTGATTCTATTGATATGACAGTCAGATGTTTCAGTCAGTGACCATTTGTTTTTTGTGTCTTTAGGGGATAGTGGGAAAGTGACAACGGTAGTAGCCACACCAGGGCAGGGTCCCGACCGTCCTCAGGAGGTTTCATACACAGACATCAAAGTGATCGGGAATGGTTCGTTTGGAGTGGTGTACCAGGCTCGACTTATTGACAGCCAGGAGATGGTAGCCATAAAGAAGGTGCTTCAGGATAAGAGGTTTAAGGTAAGTATGACAACTTGCATATGCAAGTTAATGTCAGTATAATAATAAAACACCCTGAAATGTATAAAACCTTCATGCACACACAAGACAAAAAGAAAGTTTTTTACTTGTAATGCTGCAGGCCTTTTAAATCAGGCTGCTACAGGCACTTTATTTTTTTGTTGCTTTTGCTTGGATTTCAAAGCTAAAAGAACAAAAAGGCTTAAGATTGCTTCGAAAGACCCCCTTTCATGTTCAACAGCTTGTTCATAAAATACAAAGTAGCAAGCAATGCCTTATGACTCCAAAGTAAGTTGTTTTGTCTAGGCTCTGCTGCCTTGAGGAAGTGTTGCTCTTTACAATTTCAGAAGACCTGAACCTCTTTCAAATAGACCTTAAAGTGAACCAAATTAAAATGTATGTATTTTCCTTCCATTAACATTGTACCTATGCTTAAAAGTGGACTTTTTTTTTTTTTTTTTTGATCACCTTTAATTAATGGGGTATCAGTCCACATTCTTTTCCACTTAAATATTCTATTATTGCAATGTAATGTTTATTTAATTATTCAATATTAGAGTTGTATTATAATATACAATTAGAAATGTAGTGTAATATATTGCTGTCATAATTTCTTTGTTTCTATATGCAATTGACAGCCTTTTTATCTGCAAAACTGCATCTGCATGATTTTCTGCATCTTTTCCGTTTTGTATAAATGTATATAATAAGTTATTTAAATGTGAGCTTGGAGTACTTGCCATTCACAGTGCTTGTAAAGCTTTAAATGGCAATCTGTCTAATCACAGACCTGAGACGCATGTTAATATTAAATGTAAATGGAACCACTCTGAGTGTGAAAACACTGAATCATGAGTGTGTAGTATCTTACAGAACGCATAGAGCACAGCCTTCAACTCTACAGTGCGTTTTAATTTGATTGTGCAGCACTAGTTTTAAATGGGCTGCACAGTCAGAGCAATACATTTTCACAGATGAATGCATTAAGTAAGATAGATGTTTGATTTTCATTGCGTGCTTTTACTGTCCTTCACACATAATTTCTTTCGCTACAGAACCGTGAGCTACAGATAATGAGGAAGTTGGACCACTGTAATATTGTCAGGCTACGCTACTTCTTCTACTCCAGTGGGGAAAAGGTTGGTTTTTCTGTCCAACCTTTCCGTTTTTATATCCCAGCGATATAATTTTGTCATACTGAATAATATATAGTTGAAGAATGTTGTCTCTCTTGGCTAATCTAATCTGCATTATCTCTCTTTTTCCTCAGAAAGATGAAGTGTATCTAAATCTGGTGCTTGATTTTGTACCAGAAACTGTGTACAGGGTGGCACGCCACTTCAACAAGTCCAAGACCACCATCCCCATTATCTATGTCAAAGTAAGTCTCTGTGTTATTATGACTGCTGCTACTGTGCCTATTCATATGTACATGGACCGTAAACAATATCTCCTTCTCTTCTCTGTTGTTCCGCCCCCACATTTTTTCTATTTTTCTCTTTCTATCTCAGGTGTATATGTATCAGTTATTTCGCAGTCTGGCATATATTCATTCCCAAGGCGTCTGCCATAGAGACATCAAGCCACAGAATCTCCTGGTGGACCCAGACACAGCTGTACTCAAACTGTGTGATTTTGGCAGGTGTGTGTCCTGACACTTCTCTGTGTGACATGTATAAGATATATATACTGATCTTTAGGCCCCAATGTGCTCCAGACAAAGTTCTTTTTTGCTCTTGCTTAGGGGCAAAAATATTTAAAATACCTGAGCAAGGGTTGCCTATACAGTTAACGAACATCCCAATGACGCCCATGCTATTAGGAGCAGCGTTTGGCATTGCCGTCAAATCATGTCACGTTAATGGCACTTTATACAAGAAATTGCTTTAAACAGGTTACCCGCGGGGTCTTAAAAAGTCTTAAATTCGCTGAAGTATTGAGTTCTAGGTCTTAAATCATTTTAAACAGGTCTTAATTTTCCTCTGTCCATGTAACGCTACCTCTATTGCTTATTGAAATGCTCCCGCAGCGCTTTATTGTGTGTGTGTGTGTATTCCGGGGTGTTGTAGTTCTTTCTTTCGCTAGTCCAACTATAGTTCACTGTATTACAACCACAAATGAGACCAACATGCAGCTTATATTGCAGCCAATCAGCTTTTGTGTTATTGGCGCGAGTCTCTTTTGGATTGTACCACAGACGCATAAAACTGATTTTAATCTTCAGCTAACAGTTCTCCAGTTCCGTGATCGTGAAAGCGAAGGCAAATCTTTCTCACCCGCCATCTCGCATAATGACCAAATAAAAGTATGATATGCCTGATGGCACTAAAAATAGTTAATAAAAGCGATGTAAACCACAAACTCAATTCAGTACTGACACACGGACCGATGTCAGACTGGCTGCGGATTCTGTGCACGCGTTTGCTGCCTGTCAGCACTCGAGCGAGAATACCATTTCCCTTGAACGATCAAGTACACACATTATTATGCCTATGTCCATATTGGCGGTTATGTCATGTGTAAAAAATGTGTCAGTATTGGATCTGCGCATTACTGTAGGTCTTAAAGTGAAAGTGGGTATATAGCCTATACCCGGTCCTGTCTGTGTCGTTAATGTTAAACAAAAAACAACAACGGGGAAAAACAAACAGTAGCCTACTTAAACTTTAAAGCACTGTTTGTATCTGTATCTTTGTTGTATATATTGTCATTTGTTTATAAGTTCTTATTTTATTACTGACCATTTACTTGATTACTTCATTACTTGAGAACTTTTTACTTTTTTACTTTTTACAATTGCTTATTGCTGTGGTTTACTTGTAAGATTTCAGTCATATTTCCCACCCTAAGCAATCATGTTATTAAAGCTAGATGGCACACCACTGGACCACCCTTTTTTTGTAATACCAAACAAGATTCATGCATTTTGTTTGTTTTTATTGCCATGTGTGACTATTGTGCATCTAACATAATAATATGGTAAATGTGGCATCCTAAATATGAAAAAAAAAACATGCTAATTTCTGTAAATGACCACCACAAAATCGGTCATTTTGATCTCAAAAAATCACCAAAAAAGAAAATTCATAATGGTCTTAAGTCTTAAATTTGACTTGCAGATACCCTGTTTAAAGAAAGAAGCTTTACTGTATTAAACATAAAAAAAGTGTTAGTGTCACTTTCAATTAGAATTACAGCTCTTCAGTGTGTTTGTTTTTTACTCGCCCTCGACCTCAATCAAATGAACAGAAGAAATTAACCTGAGAAGAATTCTGGAGCCCCAGAGCTCACCTAATTATGTAATCATTACAGGCCAATGATAGTGTTTACCAGCCAGATAGCTTGCTTTGGCAAGCTGTTTTGAACTCCTTAAACGTACTCCAGATTAACTGATTTTGGCCTGATTTTGTTCAAAATGAAGTCACATCAGTTAAACTTGTGTGTATTTGTGTCCTGGGTTGGCAATTCGATTTGGGGTGCTTTCACATTGAGTTCATTTGCACTGGAACTGGTGCGATTTGCGTGAATGAGCGAGTAACTCGGATTTGGGTGCGCAGTCGCGCACATAGTTGAGCGCAATCAGAGCAGCAAATGAATGGCTCGCAATTAGGGATGCGCCGATCCGATACTCAGTATACGCAGCCATTATTTGCCGGATCGGCTATCAGTCAGACAGGACCGATCCAAATCCGATTCGGTGCGTATAATATTGTGTTATTGTTCAGCCACAGTGCCCCACAAAAGGCACAAAAACATTATAAAGCATCATCAACGCTTCGTGCAATATATTAAGTGTTCTGGAGCCATTCCATAGTTTAATGTGAGGTACAAATGTTATATATTTAAGCCATTAAATTCAAGTTCACGTGAATGCTTCCCTCCGCTGCGTCTGTCAGTCCTTCTCCATTCAGCATTCAAACTGCGCGTCACGTTCGGTTACGACAGTCAACACGATGAAACTCTCCAAGATGATTCAATGTTCTTGTTATTATGCTTGATCTGTAGATACCGGTCTATGGATTATGGTCCAATTTTATGGTCTATCTTGCTGGAGTCTAGTGCTATTTCTAAATCGTGTTGCTTTCTAACGGTTGTCTGTTAGATCACAACACTAGAGAATAGAGATTGTATTGTTCTTCACACGCACGGTAACTGAAATTTTGAACTGTTAAAAGTAAAGGCTCAATAAAATATTGCATAGATGGATACACTGCGCATCGATATATCTTCCCTTTTGTGTTTTGAACTTTCAATGCAGACGGAGTGCTGCACTCTGTGACCCCATGACCATGTTGCATCAAGCGTATCATCCTGCGCACAGGATGCGCATAATCGCTAAGGTTGGGTATCGTTTGAATTTTTATCGATTCCGATTCTGCTTATCGATTCTGATTCTTATCGATTCCTAATTTCGATTCCAATAAGGTAAAAAACAAACAAAAAAAAAACTTCGATTTTATTCACAGGCTAAGAACACTTACACAAGGAACTTTTGCCTATGGTTTAAAAATACCAATGGAAAAACAACTAGCCTAATTAATATAAATTTCAAGCATTATTAAAGACACTCTAATTAAAAAAGAACAAATAAATGATCAATTGCACAAATAAATACAATTGAGCAAAGATATAAATATAGAAAGAAATAAACATTTTCAGATATTCAGGTACAGAAACTGTATAGTCAAATGTAAAATAACACTGCACTTTATTAATAAAATATAGGCTTTACATTACAAATAGTTCAATTATATTTTGTCTAGAACAGCGAGTGAGTTTTCTCGTTGTCTTTTGTTTGATTAATGTTGTCATAGAGACGGCATCCAGAAAATCTGCTGTCACTTTAAGAGCTGCACACAGTGCACAGATCACACGGATTACACATACATTTTCATCTTTTCTTCTTTTCCTTAAGACATAACCAACTGTGTTTACGATAATATTTTGACATATTTTGTGTATTTGTCCGTTCGTGTGCTGTGAAAAAAGACGAGGAAGCGAACTCAGTTCATTATCGCGAGAAGCCGTTCTGTGCGCACGTGTGTGTGTGTGTTTGCGGCACAGAATGTTTAAAATCACCTTTTCTGTGCGCACGTTTTGGATGTGTGCAGAGCACGGAAAACAGCGTGCGAGTCTTTTGCGCACACAAGAACCGATAAGTGGAACTGAAATGTGCGCTTCTTATCGAATCACCGGTTCTGGGGAATTTGGAACCGGTTTCTCGATACCCATCCCTAATAATCACTTTGTGCCGCTCTGTATTGGAGCCTTTTGTATTATAATACTTTTGCGCTATGAAAGATTATTAACAGCCTTTTTTTATCTGCCCTATCTATATGTTGCTGCCTTGTTAAAAAGATGCACTATACATTTAAAATAAATGTCTTTTAATTTCTTAGTATATAGGCCCTATTTCTATAAATATATTTACTTGTTTTTCATTAATGTATTTTACAATGTGTAACATTTTACCAGATTTAGTGCTATACTTATTCACTTTTATTTGTTCCCCACTAAATGTTTTTTTTTTCAGTAATGGTTTAGATTTTATGCAATTATTGTGCACTCGTGATTTTTCTAGACTAACTTTTGCTGCTGAATTGTCAACTAATCTAGTTTATCCACCATCTTGTTTATAAGTAGTATTTTTGTCATAGATTGTGATTTATATATATTTTTTTAATTTGTTGTTTTTCTTTATAATGAAGTTGTCTGTATTTAGTAGATTGTGTTTAACACACACAAGTGATTAGAAATTCTACATTGAATTTTTAAACAAAACTGCGCTGGTATCGGATCGGTATCGGCCGATACTCAGATTTTTTTGGGATTGGTTCTGAAAAAAAAGGTATCGTGCATCCCTACTCGCAATCAGCTGTCTCCTTTTAAAGAGTTCGTTAGCAAGCAGCAGAAAGACACCTTCATGTGACGCGCATATAGTAAAGTGTTGTACACTTTATTTTTGCATAAAGTCCTGTCATTTGATTTAGAAAAAAAATAACTCATCACACATTTTTATGGTACTAATTGTTATTAGTCTCATATTAATATAAAATGTATGCATCATAACTTCTAATTGAATCTCCAAATTTATGTAGAAACGTCATAAAGACAGAGGGTTTATTTTAAATGTTTAACGGAATCTTTTTTACTAAGTCCTATGAATGAAAGCCAGTATTAAAGATAGGCTGCAGCAGGTATATGAGGCTGCTGTCGCTTTAAGATCTGATCATGTACATGATGCGGATCTGACATGCATCCGATTTTCTCTCAATTCTTAACGTCCATTTAAGACTTTTTAACCTATGTAAGATGCAATTTTGACATCATTGCATGTTTTTGTCTATTAAATTGCAAAAGAGAACTCAATGTAGTACTGGCATGCTGTCTGAAGTGGCTTTCTGTGCCCATGTCTGTTGTGTCAGAGATAGCCGCTTCACAGACAACGCGCCTAGCAAATTGAGTTCTCTTTTGCGTCTTATCTTAAAAGCACTTAAATTATTTGATAGCATGATCATTTAATCTAATGCAGCCAAAGGATGCAAGGTAAAAAAAACATGCTCTTTTAATTGTTAAACTGGAAAAAAAAATCTCAAAATTAATGCATTCATTTTGACAGCCCTATAAAAATCACGGTATATTGATCATGCGCCATGCTCGTGTGTGATGCCGTAAGAGGAACGCAAATGCACCAGGGTTCGATAGGATCAAGTTGAGTGTGAAACCAGCCCAACTCTGCGTTTTATAATCTCTCATCGTGTTGTCTCCACAGTGCAAAGCAGTTAGTTCGTGGGGAGCCCAATGTGTCATACATCTGTTCGCGGTATTACCGCGCTCCTGAGCTAATATTTGGAGCCACGGATTACACATCCAACATTGATATCTGGTCAGCCGGCTGTGTATTAGCAGAGCTGCTTTTGGGACAGCCCATATTCCCCGGTGACAGTGGAGTGGACCAGCTAGTGGAGATCATCAAGGTGAGTGTAAAATCTGCAATGCTTTATTTTTAAGAGGAAGCATAGACCCTCATCATAATTCTCTCTCCGTCCACCGTCTGCAGGTTTTGGGGACCCCCACAAGAGAACAGATCCGAGAGATGAACCCCAACTACACAGAGTTTAAATTCCCACAGATCAAAGCACACCCTTGGACAAAGGTAAAGCACCTGTTGCTTGGTTCTCAGTTAGCTCACAGAAAGAAACATTTTAGGTCTTTACAGAAGGTTAAACTAGTGATGCACCAAAATTACAGTACAAACGCTTCCAGTGTGAATACTCTCGCGTGTCTGCAGCTGCAGTGACAATGTAGCAAGGCTGACGTGAAGCTTGAGCTTGTGGCGTGAAATGGCCGTGAGGTGGCGGCTGCAGTCTTTTAAGCTCCATTAAAGAGCGTCAAAACGGCATTGTTTGAATTTAATTTGAGTTGATTAGAATTTTAAAGCTTAGACTTCATAATGTTTCAAAAGTACATCATAGGTAACAAAGCTTATGGCTTTTGGTGCACTACAAATAATGTTTAGTGAAGTATTGTTTATGCCTCAACTGAAAATGGCATAGACTAAAAAGATTGTGGTTCATTAAAATGAAGATCATCAAAATAGAATCAGATCATCGAGAAAACGATATTGTCAACCCACCCCTAGCATCCACACAGCTGACATGTTTACCTATTGTAGCTTATGTGCACAAAATAGACAGACTAATTTACCGTCACTGTTCCGGCCAGTCATTTTGGCCCTCCAAAAAAATATTTCCGATTGCCGAAATTTTGGTACATCACTAGGTTTATCGATACCCGATGCTATAGATGAAAGTCTTTTATTTTTACACTGGTCAGATGTGACATTTCCCCTGTGAATCTGTGCGTTTGTTAGGTGTTTAAGCCGAGGACCCCTCCTGAAGCCATTTCATTGTGTTCTCGTCTGTTGGAGTACACGCCGGTGACACGGCTCTCACCGCTGGAGGCCTGTGCACACGCTTTCTTTGACGAGCTGCGCCAGCCGAATGCACGTCTGCCTAATGGCCGAGAACTTCCTCAACTCTTCAACTTCAGCCCTGTGGGTGAGTTGAACTGAGAGAACTGCCACTTCTGTTCAGATAGGATTAATCGGATGCTCCTGCTCTTTCTTTATCTCTACCTCTGGCTCTATCTCACACATATTAGAAAAACTTGCGATTTAGAACATAAAGGCATTGCTTATATCTAGTGAGCTAGTTTTGTCAAATGCCTGTGTTGTCACCTGTCTACTATAGTATTTTATCTAGAATCTAATGTTGTGTGAGTGACTGATCTGAGATGTTCTTCATAGACGACAATATAGAAATCACTCAATACCATTCTAATATATGAATAGAATTCTAATAAGCTACAATAATTAATAAAATGGTCTCAAAAAAATTAACTATTGTTTCAAATTGGTTCTGCCACTATTGATGATCCTAATAATTTTTTTTTTTACATTAGAATACCATTTATTACTATAAAGCTCTGTTGTTTAGTTGTGAACATGTGTCTTTAACTTAACTGCACACTCAAACGAACAACCAGGCAGTAATTAGACTGATTTAAGTCTAATGAACCTAAAAGTAAACACAGCAAAGCAGTGGTTCTCTGTTTCTTAAAAAAATAACTGTTTGTTCAGTAATGATCTACACTGAAACTTGAGCATGTGAACTAGTTCATAAGTCATTCATTTGCGATTTGGTCATCACGGCTTGCACTGCATTATGCAATATGCTTCATTGCAGAGCAGAAATCTGATTAAATTATGTCAGATTAATGCATATGTACTCGAAGCTTTTTTGATCAATATTAAGCAGCAACACTTGTCAGTATTGATAATGATGAGCACCAAATCATGTTAATTTATTTCTGAAGGATTATGTGACACTAAAGACTGGAGTAATGATTGCCATCACAGGAATCAATTTTAAAATGTATTAAAATAGAAAACATATTTTTATTAAAATATTTTACAATGTTACTGTCAACATTGTTGATCAAAGTTGAAACTATGACGAAAACGTGTTGTGTTTGGGGTTGCGCCGACAGATATACAGCAAAAGGTGTAGGATTTTATTGATTTCCTTCAGAAAAAAGTAAATATATCTAGCGGAACCTGTGGGTGAGGAGGTTAAAGCGAGTGGACGTCGTCAAAACTGTCCATCTACAAAATCATAGCAGAGCATAATTATCTTCAGCTGGGGAAATTCGAGACTAATATTAGTAAACTTAAGGTCTCTTGAAGATCAAACTCATTTCCAGTCACTGCCTGAAGTAGAAGTATTATACAAGGAAGAGACAGAACTTCTAGTGTCATGTAGGCTACTGATCAAATGTCAATGGAAGAAATAGGAAAAGCAAAACATAGTTGTAGGCTACTGCTGATGGATGATTGATGCGTGTACCGCATTGGTTTCATCATCACCGTGAGTTTAGGTTGAGTGAATGCCTAGCTGAGTAGCGCTAGTCTACAGCACGCTACCCTTTTCACCGTCAAAAGCTCACGTCTGTGCCATCCGATCCAAGCAACAGAAAATGATCATAGCCTTTTTAGTTAGATAACAGGGAAATAGACCATCTACCATAGCCTAACAGCAACAGTCAAACAGCAACAGTCACTAAAATAACTACTCAATGGTAGGCTGAGGCTCATTTAAAAATTATGGTAGTAGACTAGCGCTACATTTACTGGACTAGACCAAGGTTAGGCATTTCATGTATTGCTATCTCCTGAATTAGTTAATCAGTCCCTCAATTATCATGTTAACTATGTCTGAATTTCTACCACGTCTGTTTGTAAATCAACTGTTGAAATGTAGATTAGGCTACTGCCGAGTGCCGACAGTGGGTCTCCCTTCCAAGCAATTTACTAGTGTTGCCATAGGAACGCTTCGGCTTTTGCCACCCGGAAGACCGGTTCTTATTGTTGTGACGTCATGGTGAATTGTCGTATAGCAGTGTATACAAAAAAAATAGTTTAACATTTAATGTTAAACATAAAATATTCTCTTCAGGTATAATTCACTACAATAATGGCTTTTGAGATCACCCTTGACTGTTGACAAATCAGTGTGTCCCTTTATCACGGCTCATAGTAGTGTCTGTTTGTTAAAAGGCAGCAAACTATAAACTGGCCACTTACTGAGCTGAAGTGCACACTCAGTGTATTTATACAACTAGTGCCTATAGGAACAATGTGCTGTACACTCTCACACCTAAAGAAAGCTTGATATGATGGTTTGATGCATCGCCATATGAATTTTCTCCCGCTGCGATAGATACTCAAAATGAATTCACAAAAGTGAACATAAGCTAAAATGGCAGCACCATCTGTATTGAGTGATTCTGTAATTTGGCCAGCTAAAAAATTAGTAATTTTAGGAGCCAGTGGTTCCCTAGTTCATTTTTTTGGTCTAGAGCTCTGCAAATAGCGAGTAAAATGGAATCGTAGAAGGTAATATAATTTTGCTACCTGCAGTTTTAAGCAGCTTTCACATCCTGTGACACAAGTACAAAGCTATCTTGGTTTTGACACCTACATATATTGATGGCTAACCTCTGTCTTTCTCGCCCTGCAGAGCTGTCTATCCAACCACAGTTGAACTCCATTCTCATTCCTCCCCATGCTCGCTCGCAGACGACACCTGCCTCACACGGTACTGATCGCACATACATACCCCACGCCTTTGATTTACCCTTCCTGTCAGTCTATATGGATTTGTGAATGCACATGTCCTTAAGTATTTTAACTCTGTGTTGTCTTTCTGCAGAGGGCGGTTCAGACGGTCCAGCCCAGTCTGGTCCAGCACCGGGACCCCTGAGCAACAACACCTAATTGTTCCCTCAGCATTACTTAGACATCATCACCCCTCTCTCCTCATCCCTTCTTTCTCATTCCTCTCTCTTTCCCAGCAGCAGCTCCAAACAGTCTCTCTTGCACACTCTCACAAACACGAGCACTCACACTCGTCACCTTGTGTTATCTGTAGTCATGTTCTGTGTGTGTGATGCCCAGATTGATGACGTCGATCATCACAGGAGGTCGATTCAAATTCAGTATGATTATCAACCCATGATTGAGTTGATTGTCATCTTTAGGTTTGAACATTGGGAAGGGCCAGTTAGGGCACGTCTGCCCCCTAGTGGCAGGAAGAGCACCGCACAGTTACTGCTCTCTGCCTGAGATGCCATCAATTTGACATTTTAAAGAATGATATACAATATCAAGCTCATTTAAATTTGTTTTTGCTCTTAAAATGATACATTTTAGCTTTCTTTAGGAGTTCTTGGACAAAAGCAAGGACTGTGATGTGTTTTATAAAGCAGCGAGCATGAGATGTCAGTGTTTGTGTGTGTGTGTGTTTGTGTGACCAGATGTGTGATGTTTCTCTTCGCTGAGATGAAAATGAGTAAAGAGTGTCTTAATATGTGCGTATGTCAATTTTAAGTAATCATTACACACTCTTGTGTTTTAATTTCTTTTTAAGGAGAATATTTAGCTATTCAGATAAGCTAAGACAGGGTTATATGTTTTTTTTTTTGTCAGTTTCAGTATGAAATGTGCTCATTTTGTTAGTTCTTTGTGCATGTGCATGCACACACACGTATAACGCATAGGTCAATCCCATCAATAGCTGTGTTAGCTGTTCTGATTGAATACAGAATTTGCATTATGGAGTCTACACCTGTGCGTGAGTGTTTCTATACATTGGCGTGCCCATTAAATGTGGATTTAGTGGATATTCATCCAAGTTACACATTGATACATGAGCCCACACGCACACCACTTAGCAAATGAGACTTTGAAACAGAGCTGTTTGTCTTTCCCTTCTTCCTTCCATCCTCTCTTCTCCTCTCTCATTGCTAATATGTAAATGCCATGTACCTTTTATTTTGTTATTTTTGTTATTGTTATTCTATTGTCCTTGTAATTAGATTTTTCTCCTAGTGGAGCAGTGCTGGTATGAGCAGAAACCAGCCTTTTTCGGTCTCTCTCTCTCTCTCTCTCTCTCTCTCTCTCTCTCTCTCTCTCTCGTCCTCCCTCCCTCCCTCCTTTTATCCCTTCATCATACAACTGTATATAACATTTCACCCAGCCTCTCTCTCTGTGTCCAGGGAGGAAGACGAAACTGAACAAATTTTTGTTTTTACCTGATATCTCAGTCTCTTTCTCTTACTCTCTCTCCTTTCTCGCCCAAACCACCCACCCACCCGCCTGCCTGCCCTTCCCCCTCCTCATCAGTGTTAATTCTGATCCTTTTATTTATTGTATTGCTGTCTGATTCTGTTTTTAACAATCTGATGGGGGAGGGGTTTTGTGTGTGATGTCATTTGGTGTAACGTTCATATCTCAAACTCTGGAATATTGTCTGATGGAATGTTCTGGAAAGGGCAGGTACACACTACCACCACACACAGGCTGCTCAGCCCATCAGTGAAAAGATGAACGGTTAAAGGGAGAGAGAGGGAGAGATAAACAATGTTTTTGTTTGTTGGTATAAATAATAAACTCATTAATAAAGTTATAAAATGTCTCTTTGGGTTAAATTGTTTATTTATTCATGGGTCATTCAATTGTTTTAATAAATTTTTGAAAATTAAAGGCCATAAAGTTTTGGATATTTTTAATAGCATAGGAAAAAATGTATGTAAAGATGCTTCTCAAAAGGCTAAAAATCTGATTTGGTTACCTTTATTAAACCGTAAACACCATTCCTACTATGCTACCGCTCAAAAGTTAAAGTTTGAAAGAAATATTGATTCAGCAAGGATACATTATATTGATCAAAAGACAATGTTTTATGTTAAAGCAACTGATTTCAACATTGATAATCGAAAAATTTATATGAGCAGCAAATCCGCATATTATGTTTTCTGAAGGATCATGAGACTGGAGTTATGATGCTGCTTTGCCATTAAGGAAATGACATTTTAAAATGTTTAATTAGAGAACAGTTATTTTTGTAATATTTCAAAATATTACTGCACTCAAAAAAATAACTCATTGGACAAACTCAATTCAATTGAGGGCAGGATTTCCATACAATAAATGTGTAGCCCCAACTCATAAACTAATTCAATGCAATTAAATGTAATTGGTCCAACTCAATTTGATCAAATACAGTTGAAATGAAATGATACATGTATAAAATGATTTTTTTATGCTTGTCAAACTTAAATGAAACCATTTCATTGGAAAATCAATTATAAGTTTCATTCATTATACACAATGTACACTCACCTAAAGGATTATTAGGAACACCTGTTCAATTTCTCATTAATGCAATTATCTAATCAACCAATCACATGGCAGTTGCTTCAATGCATTTAGGGGTGTGGTCCTGGTCAAGACAATCTCCTGAACTCCAAACTGAATGTCAGAATGGGAAAGAAAGGTGATTTAAGCAATTTTGAGCGTGGCATGGTTGTTGGTGCCAGACGGGCCGGTCTGAGTATTTCACAATCTGCTCAGTTACTGGGATTTTCACGCACAACCATTTCTAGAGTTTACAAAGAATGGTGTGAAAAGGGAAAAACATCCAGTATGCGGCAGTCCTGTGGGCGAAAATGCCTTGTTGATGCTAGAGGTCAGAGGAGAATGGGCCGACTGATTCAAGCTGATAGAAGAGCAACTTTGAAATAACCACTCGTTACAACCGAGGTATGCAGCAAAGCATTTGTGAAGCCACAACACGCACAACCTTGAGGCGGATGGGCTACAACAGCAGAAGACCCCACCGGGTACCACTCATCTCCACTACAAATAGGAAAAAGAGGCTACAATTTGCACGAGCTCACAAAAAAATTGGACAGTTGAAGACTGGAAAAATGTTGCCTGGTCTGATGAGTCTCGATTTCTGTTGAGACATTCAGATGGTAGAGTCAGAATTTGGCGTAAACAGAATGAGAACATGGATCCATCATGCCTTGTTACCATTGTGCAGGCTGGTGGTGGTGGTGTAATGGTGTGGGGGATGTTTTCTTGGCACACTTTAGGCCCCTTAGTGCCAATTGGGCATCGTTTAAATGCCACGGCCTACCTGAGCATTGTTTCTGACCATGTCCATCCCTTTATGACCACCATGTACCCATCCTCTGATGGCTACTTCCAGCAGGATAATGCACCATGTCACAAAGCTCGAATCATTTCAAATTGGTTTCTTGAACATGACAATGAGTTCACTGTACTAAAATGGCCCCCACAGTCACCAGATCTCAACCCAATAGAGCATCTTTGGGATGTGGTGGAACGGGAGCTTCGTGCCCTGGATGTGCATCCCACAAATCTCCATCAACTGCAAGATGCTATCCTATCAATATGGGCCAACATTTCTAAAGAATGCTTTCAGCACCTTGTTGAATCAATGCCACGTACAATTAAGGCAGTTCTAAAGGCAAAAGGGGGTCAAACACAGTATTAGTATGGTGTTCCTAATAATCCTTTAGGTAAGTGTATATAATGAACAAAAAGGAAAAAAAGATCTATTAGCATAGATCACTGAATGCTCACAAACACGTCACTCTTCTGCATAATGGTAACCACAAAATTCAAAAACATTACAGAAACTCCTCTAAATCTCCAACATAACTGAACATTAAAAACAAACATTAACTAAGAACATATTTCCCTTTACTGAAAAACAAAAAATAACACTTTAATCACTAAAATTACTCTCCTAATGCATTCCCTTGCAAAGCATGCTGGGAACTACAGATCCACTGCCCAGTTAATGTCAACAAAAATGATTCATGTAGTTTTAACACAAATTAAGTAAACTTCAGTTTTAAATAGATTAGGTTGATTGAACACAATTAAGTTGACATTTTAATTAAACTATTTGTTTTATTAAACCATTAAATATATAATTTTGATACGATTTTTTTGTAATTGACATTAATACTCGTGTTCAATTTCGTTCAGATACCCTCCATTTGTTAAAGGGTAGGTGTAGGCTTAAAGGTTGGGTACAAATCATAACTTGTTTAGGTGTTTGTTAAATGAAGAGAATAACTAAACTGCTGTCTAGAGCTCATTAGGGTTGAAGACACCCAATGGTCCCCATTTCAAATCTGAACATTCTTCAAAATTCAATTGCTTTACTTTCCTATTGGCACATAACTTCAGCTGAGGGTCATGAATTGCCTTATTGCATTTGTATGATTGGACATTTGCATTGCCTGGCATTCAAAGAATAATGGCACCAGATGTTCATTTCTGAGTAGATTTTCAATTAAGCACAACTAGTGTTTAGACTGATCACTGCACTGAAAACAAAAGCCAATCAGGAGGTCTTGGAAGTCTTGGTTGTCCTCTAGTCGTACACTGATTAGGTATTAAGGTTTGTAAATTACTTTAGATTAGAGGGTAGAGATGTGAGATTAATTCATGCAAAAACAAAAAAACAAACAAAGGTTAATGTTGTTTGTGTTGATATGACCTTATAATCTTCATCATTTTCCAAGGTCATAAATTAATATGTTCTTGTGAAATTTCACTTTCTTTTGTCTATTGCATTTGCAGTTATTATATTAATTCCACATTTTGAGCAATATTGTGTTGAACAGTCATTACAATTATTACAAACAAGAGGCATACCATTTGTGGCCACTATTTCCTTTACTCTAGTAGTAATATAACCTTACTTTTTTCATTAGAGGAGACAGAAACCTTTGGCACAAGTTTGATTACTCTATAAGCCACTGAGCCGTCATACACTGAATGCTAATTGAGTGTTTGTTTCACCGGTCAGACCTCTTCAACTTGCACTCCCATCCCTTCTCTGTAGTCTTATCACTCATTTCTTCAAAATCCTTTTATGTCTAAACAAAGAATCGCAAAAGCACCTTAACTTTTGGTCTTACAGGTGATGAAAATGTTTTATTTTATTTGTCAAACATCTGCTGTTAAATGGATATACTCATATATGGCATATGTGCAGGATGAAACATTGAATGTCACTTGACATTTGACTAAAATGACATCTAATATATGCCTACATATTTGATTCTATAAACCACCTGTGAATATAAGCTTTAATTTATGTTAGATCCCCCAAAACCTCTTTAATTGGCTATGAGCCTTTAAAAGGCTTAATAGTGATCACAAAATTAATTTAAATTAATTTTACAGATTTTTTTAAAACAACTTTTATTAAACCATATACAAAATAAAAACAAATATATCTCACAACAGATCGTAATTACAAAAAATAAATAAATAAATAAATAGTGCCTGGGGTAAAATTTTTATTTGCAATAAATTAAATCCTCCTAAAAGAACTTCCTTTATGCCTTTCTTGATTTTTTTAGTTTTTTTTGTTTCTAATGCCATTGAAATCAGATGCCATTGAAATTATTTGTGTTTATTATCAAGTAAAAACAATTTTTTTAAAGTTGTGGAATTTGCCTAACAATTGAGTTATAGCCTAATAGAGATTTGTTTTCACAAGGTGAAGCAATTTACAAGAATGGTAATGATTTATAATTTTAAAAAAAAAACTCTATATGAAGACCCAATCCCTGAGAAGGAAGTAAATTGTTGATAAGTATGAACTTAACGATTAGCCTACTATTTAGCAAATATTGCTCATGAAAATTCGACAGAAATTTTTATCTGTCACACATTTCAAATAATAACCTACATTCGGGATATAAAACCATATAGAATTCTCCTGGCCCAAACAATGTTTTATGCAATTGATTTAAAAATATATAGCCCTATATTAAAGGGTACTGAAATCAAGAGCATTAAGTCCACCCTCTGAAAAAGTTCTGATAATACTTTTTCATTTTACATATTCAGTGCTGTTTTCCCAAATAATCTTAAATAACGCTCTATCTACAGGTGCTGGTCATATAATTAGAATATCATCAAAAAGTTGATTTATTTCACTAATTCCATTCAAAAAGTGAAACTTGTATATTATATTCATTCATTACACACAGACTGATATATTTCAAATGTTTATTTCTTTTCATTTTGATGATTATAATTGACAACTAAGGAAAATCCCAAATTCAGTATCTCAGAAAATTAGAATATTGTGAAAAGGTTCAATATTGAAGACACCTGGTGCCACACTCTAATCAACTAATTAACTCAAAACGCCTGCAAAGGCCTTTAAATGGTTTCTCAGTCTAGTTCTGTAGGCTACACAATCATGGGGAAGACTGCTGACTTGACAGTTGTCCAAAAGACGACCATTGACACCTTGCACAAGGAGGGCAAGACACAAAAGTCATTGCAAAAGAGGCTGGCTGTTCACAGAGCTCTGTGTCCAAGCACATTAATAGAGAGGCGAAGGGAAGGAAAAGATGTGATAGAAAAAAGTGTACAAGCAATAGGGATAACCGCACCCTGGAGAGGATTGTGAAACAAAACCCATTGAAAAACGTGAGGGAGATTCACAAAGAGTGGACTGCAGCTGGAGTCAGTGCTTCAAGAACCACTACGCACAGACGTATGCAAGACATGGGTTTCAGCTGTCGCATTTCTTGTCAAGCCACTCTTGAGCAACAGACAGCGTCAAAAGCGTCTCGCCTGGGCTAAAGACAAAAAGGACTGGACTGCTGCTGAGTGGTCCAAAGTTATGTTCTCTGATGAAAGTAAATTTTGCATTTCCTTTGGAAATCAGGGTCCCAGAGTCTGGAGAGGAGAGGCACACAATCCACGTTGCTTGAGGTCCAGTGTAAAGTTTCCACAGTCAGTGATGGTTTGGGGTGCCATGTCATCTGCTGGTGTTGGTCCACTGTGTTTTCTGAGGTCCAAGGTCAACGCAGCCATATACCAGGAAGTTTTAGAGCACTTCATGCTTCCTGCTGCTGACCAACTTTATGGAGATGCAGATTTCATTTTCCAACAGGACTTGGCACCTGCACACAGTGCCAAAGCAACCAGTACCTGGTTTAAGGACCATGGTATCCCTGTTCTTAATTGGCCAGCAAACTCGCCTGACCTTAACCCCATAGATTTTCTATGGGGTATTGTGAAGAGGAAGATGCGATATGCCAGACCCAACAATGCAGAAGAGCTGAAGGCCACTATCAGAGCAACCTGGGCTCTCATAACACCTGAGCAGTGCCACAGACTGATCGACTCCATGCCACGCCGCATTGCTGCAGTAATTCAGGCAAAAGGAGCCCCAACTAAGTATTGATTGCTGTACATGCTCATATTTTTCATGTTCATACTTTTCAGTTGGCCAAGATTTCTAAAAATCCTTTCTTTGTATTGGTCTTAAGTAATATTCTAATTTTCTGAGATACTGAATTTGGGATTTTCCTTAGTTGTCAGTTATAATCATAAAAATTAAAAGAAATAAACATTTGAAATATATCAGTTTGTGTGTAATTAATGAATATAATATACAAGTTTCACTTTTTGAATGGAATTAGTGAAAAACGTTTTGATGATATTCTAATTATATGACCAGCACCTGTATATTCAAGCACATTTTGGGATTAACATACAATGAGAGCCTCGAAATTCCTTCAGCCTAGGAAAGAACACATTGATCCAAGTCAGGTTCCTTTGAGACCAGCAATTAAAAACCGTTTTTACTTTGGGTAAACACTTAGAGAAATTAATTTCACGTCTTTCAGATGGACATTTGCTAATCAAAATAACAAGATATCGGATTGTTTCATCTTAATTCCCCTACCCCATACATCTGAAATGTCAGAATTACGAATTGTCAAACACTCAGAAAGGCCAGAGGCATCCGAGAACAATTGTAATGGAAACCATGGTGAAGTCCCTTTAGACAATGATACATTATTAGTGATGTCTTTATAAAGGGTCTGTACAAATTTAACCAATTTTGGACCAAAGCCGAAAAGTCTGAAAGCATAAAACTTCTACGTTATTGATAACGCATTTTTTTGCAAGTACGCTGTACTTTGGAGGAATCCTATTGGTGGAGTTGAAAAGTGCTGTGGACCAATGACGGCGCGTTTTGTTGAGACGTTCAAAATAACATTTCTGACAGATACGAAAGGAGTGGGCCATAATCGGTGAGTTGTTTATTTTATCCCACGGGAGCAATGTTTTATTTTTGCGAGTAAATGCTAGGTTACCTGCAGTTTCTGTAATTTAATAGTACCTGACGTCTCGGAGACTCGACTGGGGGAGACATTCGCCCTTTGCTAACGGGCGGGTTCCTCCAAACTACCACCGAAGAAGCGCGTGCTGCCCTTCTTCGGCGCTTCTCGCTCGCTCGCGCTATGTGTTCAATGTTTGAGCGCGACCGAGCACCCACAGTGGCTGCACTTTGAATACATAACGGTCAATAATCCAATGACAGTAGTCCTGTAAATATATGTTTTAACATATTAACTGTTGTTCAGTGAAAGCTAACAGGCTAAAAGCTAGCAGGCCAGAAGAGCCCGCTGGTTGAGGCTGTTAGCTAACCGGTGTTAGCTTGTTAGCCTGTCGGGTGTTGTGATCGTACTGCTGTCTATCCAGATCCTCCAAGTGTAACACAAGTTTGGTAGAAGAGAGAAACCCATGTAGTTAATTAACCGATTTAGATGTTTGCTATAGACATAAGTAATAATGATCATACACTATTAACTGATTTCAAGAGAATTATTAATATCCGTTGTTTTGAATAATAACAGTAATCGTTTTAGTAATGTAAAATTGTATATAAATATATAATAATTACAGCACATTATTAAATAACTTAAATATTAAAATGAATATTTTATTAATTAAAAAAGATAATTAAATGAATACTATTGTTTCCTGTTCAACACACATTGCCATTGTTAGGTGATATTCTGCTTAGAGACCTACCTGATGCCATTTTTGATATTGTTGACCCCATATTGAAGAACCAATAGCTACTGAATGAATAAAAGTGTGGATATTTTGACAAATATTGGTCTGTAATTGTTACTGAATAAATTGGCCAGGTGAACCTTACTGACATAAACCATACAGGGCAGGCTATTGTCTTCTAATGAAAGGAGGGATAATTTAATATCCAGATTTTGTTGTGTTTACATGCATTGACGTGAAGATTTGTTTCAGTTAAATATTTAAATTGTATGTTTATGATTGTCAGGATGAACTTGACTGACTCATATTTAAGCTTGCTCTGTGACATTTTCAGCTGTAATTATTTAGTCTTTTGTGCTGTCTTGATAAATTATGCTGAGTGAAACTGAGTGTGGCTTTGTTTTTACCACAGTTTGTACGTCATGTAGCGCTCAGCCCCCTCATGTTAACACTGATAACATGCTGTAAGGACATTTCACTTGCCATCTGCCATGGAATTTCTGTTATTTCAAACTCATCCTCCTCTCTTCTTTAAAACATTCCAGTCCATTCTTTTCCTATCACCTCATGGAGGATTGGCATGTAGCCTGAATCAGCCCAAAACATCCACTCTCATCTAAGCTTCATTTTTTTTTTTTTTTCTCTCATTGCTGTTTTTTAAGTAGTTGTGATTTCTTGACATGGTCTTTACTTATTTATTTTTGAGGTAAAAGTTTTTTTTGACCTACACTACTATAAGGTTTGGGGTCAGTAAGGTTTTTTTACACTCATAAAGGCTGCATTTATTTGATCACAAATACAGTAAAATAGTAATTTTTGTGAAATATCATTACAGTTTAAAGGTGCAGTGTGTACTATTGACAGAAATGCAATATAATATACATAGGTTTTTAGTGGTGTATAAAGACCTTAAAATGTAGTTTATTCCTGTGATGCAAAGCTGAATTTTCAGCATCATTGCTCCAGTCTTCTCTTTAGTCTAATTGACTTGATGCTCAAGAAAGATTTCTTCTTATTATTAATGTTAATAATGGTTGCACTGATTAAATTTTTTTTTTCAATAAAAAAAAAAAGATTCTTTGCTGAATAGAAACTTCAAAAGAACAGCATTTGTTTAAAACAGTAACCTTGTAAATTTCTTTGATAATTTTATTGCATTGCTGAATAAAATAATTAATTTCTAAAAAAAAATAAAAATAATTAAAGCTGCAAGCAGCGATGAAAGGGCCCTCGCACACGGGAGCCCCGCCATCCGGTGGCCTCAGGAAAACAGCGAATAGTGGGCGACATGCATTTAAGTGGGTAAATATAGGAGAAATATGGCAAAGTCACTTCAATGTGCCACACTTCCTGCTGCCAGCAGGTGGCGCTTTGACTATAACCGAATACTGGCATGTAGATGTCTTAAGGCCAGGACTATTATCAAACGTGAAGTTTGGTGCATATCGGACATTGTATGCCTGAGTTACAACAACTGACTGTTTCGTGGCATAAAACGCATACATTAGCACTTAGCCATGTTTTGCTTGATTTAATGTGTTTCTAGTATGTTTGGGACTTAAATGTGTTTCTGGGAGGGAATTACAGTGTAAAGCATGCCATTTCCTGTTGCCAGCAGGTGGCGCTATGACTAACTAATATTGGCATGTAGATGTCTTCAGGACAGGACTCTTATCAAACATGTGATGTTTAGGGCGTATCAGACATTGTATGCCTGACTTACAACAGCTTCCTGTGTCATGGCGAAACATCAGACTTTGACAGGCCGCTACGGACACGCCCTTCAGTGAAAACTCAAGATCTTCACAATTTAACATCACAATGGCCTTAAGATTAGACTGACCAAACATGATGTTGTTCTGGTTAAATCTCAATGAGGATACTCATCACAGTGTAAAACATGGCATTTCCTGTTGCCCCACAGGTGGCGCTATGACTGAATATTGGCATGTAGATGTCTTCAGGTTTGGGACAGATCGGAAATTGTATGTCCGAGTTACAACAACTTCCTGTTTCATGGCGAAACATCGAAATTTGTCAGGCCGCCATGGTCATGCCCTTCGGGGAAAACTCAAGATCTTCGCAATTTAACGTCGCAAAGGCCTTTAGATTAGACTGTGCAAATATGATGATGATCTGATTAAATCACTATGAGGAGTTAATCACAGTGTAAAACATGCCCTTTCCTGTTGCCAGTAGGTGGCGCTATGACTGTCACTGAATATTGGCATGTAGATGTCTTCAGGCCAGGACTCTAATAATACATACATGTGAAGTTTGGGGCAGATCGGACATTGTTTGCCCGAGTTACAACAACTTCCTGTTTTATGGCGAAACGTCGAACTTTGTGAGGCCACCACGGACACGCCCTTCAGGGCAAACTCAAGATCTTCGCAATTTAACGTCGCAAAGGCTTCTAGATTAGACTGTGCAAATATGATGATGATCTGATTAAATCTCTAGGAGGTTTACAACATCTGGAAATGGCAAAATTTGCAACAATTTTGCAAAGAACATACAAAATATCTCACTTCCTGTTGGGTTTCAGATTTTGTACCAGGAGACTTTTTTGTAGGTATTGGGCTGTTACCGAATTTCATACCTATACGTGAAACGTAGCGGGAGGGGCACTTCGTTGAAATGTTGTAGATGGCGCTATCGAGCCATTTTGCCACGCCTAATTCTGAAACCCATATCAGATGTAAATTTTCACCACTTTTGACGCGTGCAAAGTTTTGTGAGTTTTCGAGCATGTTTAGGCCATCAAAAATTCGATTCATTTGGGAGAAGAAAAATAAAAGGCTGAGCAATTCCAATAGGGTCCTCACACCATCGGTGCTCGGGCCCGAATAAAGCCTACCTTACCGACAACAAACTTTTGAACATTACTATTGTAGGTCAAAAAACATTACTCCTTAAGTAAATAAATGAAGACTGTATCAAAATCAGTTTTTAAATAATCACAATTACTTAATATAATAATGTTGAATACAACAATGCTGTCTAAAAAGTATGCATTAAACAGTCTTTTATTGTTAAATGAATGTAAGGGGTAGTTCACCCAAAAATGAAAATTCTGTCATCATTTACTCACCCTGAATTTGAGTGTATTTCCTCTGCTGAACACAAAAGAAGATATTTTGAAGAATATGGTAACCAAAAAGTTGATGGACCCCATTGACTTTAGTATGGGAAGTATTCCCATAATGTGGGAAAGTATGGGGAAAACTATAGTTTGTTAAAAATACTATGCAAGTCAATGGGAACCAGAAATTAGTAAATTATATTGTGTGAACTATCCCATTAAGTCCTAAATCTTTATTTGAAAGATTATTTGTAAGATTATTTGAACATTTTCTGTTGCATCAAAAGGGAAATGTTATTGGAATCAGACCTTTAACATTTTACCTTTCCTGAAATGTTTTCTTTTCTTGGCTCTATATAAACATGTATTATTGTTTTACCTAAAAAATATTATTTTTTGTTTCAAGCAGCCATGGAGTCGTCTTCAGTGTACATGTGCTTTCCCTGTTACCGGGAATTTCCCACACTAGAGGAAGTGCTTGCACATCAGATGACCTGCACTGCGGAGAATCCACAACTCCTGCCCAATGAAACGCCTATCGAGGCTGCAGCCGCCGCTGCTGGTCTGCCACAGGTATAGACACACATCCACCATCATATGCACTTCACCCCTAAACTTATTCGAGGCTTTTTCTTTCTGATAAAACTTGTCAGCCCCCACAGGAAGTCATCTCTTTCCTAAGTCACATGTAATAGATTTGTCAAATTCCTTTTCATTAAAAAATCTTTTTTCTTTGTGGTGTTACTCAGTGTTATCTCTAAATGGGGTGCATTAACATGCGGTTCCTGAAAGCCTGTGAATAATGTAATCTATTTTATACCCTTAAAACCCCTTGAGCTCGTAACTACAATTATCCAAAATAGACTAGAAAATTTGAAGAGCAGCTTCCCGTAATCCTGAATGGTGAACTGAAAGTATATGTAAACGGATAATTTTGTAAGCATACGTTTTTTATTTTTTTCTCCCTAATTTGCCTCTTCACTACAGGGGGGAAATTAGGCGCTTGAGATTTTGTCTTTTACGCTCTGATGTGGATGCACTTTTACTCTAGTTGTTATAAAAACAGTCGAGTTTGAATTAATGCTTGACTGTTTTTGTAATGATTGGAGTAGCTCTCTTCAAGCTAGTTATTAGTCACAGTTGAAAAATATATTTTCTCTCTTTCTGCTTTTTAAACAAGTAGCAAATCACCACTCAGAAAAAGGTGAATCAAATGAGAACATTTTCATTGTTGCGTTGTTATAGATGAAGCCTCCCACATAACTATAACTACTTCTCTATTCCAAGGTCTTTATGTATTTTATTTTAATATATATATATATTTTTTTATCTGTTACATTTTTAAAGTTTTTACACAGACGTGTACATTTATTAGGGGTACAAGTATTAATACTTTCATTAAAACAGAGAGAGCTGGTAGATTATTGACAGACACATAACCAAACACATATTATAAAAGTGACAGTTATTATAATGGCTTTATGTAAATATTGTTTTAGGTTCACTTAAGTTAGAAGTTATAATAATATTTTCAATGTTTACAGTGTCCAGGAGGTGACATGTTCGTTTCACTTAGTTTTGTCGTAGCCACGACATATTAACTCGTGGGAACGTGATAAGTCGTGGCCACCAGATAATTTTGTTGAGGTAACAACATTATTATGTCGTGGCCACGTAATGTAAAGTCGTGGCCTCGAGATCCTATGTTGAGGGAACGACATCTATTTCTCTCATGAACAGGAGTTAAATGTGAAAACAACCTGTGCGACCATAGCAACCTGAAATGATCAGAAATGGATAGGCCTAAAATATTATTTAATTTGAATTAAGAATGACAAAATAAGGGCGGAATTAAGAAGTGATTAGACTTAACATTGCACGGACACTAAATATTATCACGTTCCCATGAGTTAATATGTCGTGGCCACAACAAAACTAAGTGAACCGAACATGTCCCTCCCGGTCACCGTAGTTTTCTAATTGTTAATAATTGTTAAATATAATTTGCTGTTTAGGCCTGTTTTAATTTAATTATACCCTAATGCTGAAGGCTATAATTACCCATTTTATCCCTAGAAATTGAAAAAAAGACAATTTAATAGATGCAAATAGAAGTAAAAAGATGCTATTTAACAAATAATTAAAATATAAAATATTTAAAATACTGTCTTTGTGTTGTGTGTGTATATAGGATTTAATGATTTAAGATTTAATGTGAAAAAAACATTTCTGATTACGAATTTTAATGTTTGCGATTAATTGTTTAACTAAAGAAACCTGCATGACTATTATTTTTATAATCAATCGAAAGCCCTATTATTAAAATATGTGGGTTGCTGACGTGACATGGCATTTTCACTGTCACACAAGATAAAAAGAGTTTTTAAATTTTTGAGCCAAATCTCAAAATTGTCCTATGGTGTGACTGTCTCAAGCAGGGTTCAATAAATGGTTTTATAAATTAAAAAGAAAAAGCATACAAATGTTAATAAATACTTCAGGCATAATTTTACAAGTGTCTATTTTAGTAAATGACAATAATTTTTTTCATCCATATATTTCTAAAAGTGTACCATGAAAACCATTTCACTGAAAACCATGTCCTTCGATGTGACACCATATCCTGATTTTAAATCAGGCAATTCCACTGAAAGTTTAATTAGTTGAAGGACCCCATTCAAGGTCATGTTACTGTGAATCCCATGACATGTACACATGGTAAGATTTTGTCTCAGAATTGCATAATTTTGGAACCACTATAAAAGTGTTAATTTCTGTTGTCCTTTGGTTCGCGACACCCCTATATTCTTAATTATTTCTATGGCACACCATAGGACACATTTCAGTAAAAAAAATTCAAAAAACAGTGAAAGAATTGACAAAGTTAGTGACCCCTTATATTTTCTCAAACATCAGACTTCACACTACATAACAATATGCATTTTTTTCTTCAAAAGTAGTGTTTTACAAAAAAGCATTTTACTGCTTATTTGTCAACTACACAAGTAAACTTTAATTACAACCCAAGAAACAATTTATTTATTTTTAGCATATCCAAAAACAAGACCCACACTGATGACTCTGACACAGAGCCAAATAAGGACATGAGGTGACGTGAAGATAGTTATTTTAATTTAAATTTGTAGGCGTTAATTGTGTTTGTTTTTGTTTATTTTGCACTATTTATTTTAATACATGTTTTCACCTTATTTTTAGTATTAGATTATAATGCTGCTCCATATCAGCTGGTGGATGAGATTAGACTGCAGCCTGTTCTGCCCGTTCGCAGTGTCATCGTCTCTTTGACTTTGTTTTTAGATCTCCATCTGCTCTTATCTCATTTGAAACATCCACACTGAAAATAGATACAACATAAGTGCATCTGTCCATCCGGTTTATGGATGTCCTCAGACAAACCTCCCTGTCTCTCTGAGTCATCCTCTCTACTCTTAATACCCTCTCATCAAGATGGCTTAAGTGGGTGCTTAAACTATTTAAAAAAAAAAGATTGCATGGCAAACACAAACAGTTTTGTTCCATGTCAGTTCAATAGGATGTCGCAGCCGGTTGCGTCAGATGACGGTAGCACGGTCCCCCACAACGTGCCCTTGGTAACAGTGAATGTTAGTTTGAATTGAGTGTGACATGAGCTAACTCCTTGAGTGAGTTTTTACATTCTGCATCTGGGTGTTTCCTTTCTGTGACTCTGTTTAGGGAGAAGTTCAAAACTTGTTTGTTCTTTTTAGTGTCTATAAAATATTAAAGGAGTTGTACAATGTGCTGGTACAAGAGAGCAAATAATGTGCTCACTGAAAAGCTGGGAATTAAATCTAATTTAAACCTGCAAAAAAAGGAAAGAAAATAAATCATAAAAAACCCTTAGTATGTTTTTAGACTGTCTGGAGAAATTTGTTTTATAAGTCTATAACAAATTGTCTAGTATTGATGATTCGATGAAGAAAAATCTTTTTAAAATGTTTTAAACGCATGTGTTTAATGTACTCTTAAAAAAATGGAAATGTAAATGTAATTACTATGTGTATATATAAATATATATGTGTATGTGTTAAAAAAATTGCAAGTGTACACATCTTAATCATTACTTTTAAGTTTTTTTTTTTTTTTTTTTTTTTACAAATATAATGAATTTTTCATTCATAAATATCATGAAGTTTGGGGGAGTCGCACCACATGACATGTGACAATCTGAACTAACTGTGCCTTGTTGCAAAAAGGTCAAATCATCTGATATTTTAAGAGATGTATTGACCTAACAGTGAAGCAGTTACATTTTTATTTAGGACTATGCAAGACTGCTTCACAAGGTTTTCAAAAAATTGTATTTAATTATTTTAATGAGGCTTTTTTCTCATTTAGGATATCAAGACAGTTGTATAACCCTGACATTTTTTACTTTATGCTCTCCAAATATGTCAAAATGAATTACAATTCAGAAATCAAAACATGCAAATCCTAGAAGGGCTTTTTTAAAGTTAATTGTATGTAAGAGTAGCATTTTTAATTTTAATAATTTTTTTTGGGGGGGAAAAACAACAACTAATAGATTCAATAAAAAAATGAGCATTAGATCTTTGACCGAAATTGCATTTACAATCTTTTATTCCCTCTATAATTGTCCTTGCACATCATCAAATTACTTTTTTCTGTCATCTCACTAGGTGGCAATGCAGGCTATGTCCATTTCCCAGATCCAGAGTCAGACAGCTGTTGATTTGTCTTCTCTGCTAGAACAGAAGAAAACTTTTCAGTCCGATGCTCCGCGTGTTCTGTACCAGTGCGCTGACTGTGAGGTTCTCTTTGATGCTCTGTCACTGTGGCAACAGCACCGCAAGATGGGCTGTTGCCTTGAGACGGGACCTGGACCGGGAGGAGAACAGAGTGAAGAAAGTCTTGAAACAGTAGCCCAACAGCAGCCTAGCCAGCCAGAATATCAGGAAACTGAGCAGGAACACGAACAGATGGAGGTGATAGAAGAAGGAGGACAGGCAGATATTAAGATGAAGAGCACTAGTCAAGTATTTGTGGAGGTTTCTGAAAGAGTTGTGGCACCTGGGATCTCCCAGCAGGGCAACAGTGTCCTCAAGGAACCTCCAAAGGTCACGGTCACCGAGGAAGCTGTGCCAGTGGAGAACTCTGCTCATGAGAACAGCCCCGCCACAAGGCGCAGGGGACAGAAGAAGGCTAAACCCCCCTCCAGCTTGCTCTGTGTGGAGTGTGGTCAAAGCTTTAGTCTGGTTCCAGAGCTCGTAACTCACCGCAAGACTCAGCATGGCTTAAAAGACGCCATACACCGCTGCACGGTGTGCGGCGAGGGCTTCCTCAATACGACTCTTTTCCTTTATCACCGCAAACAGCACCGGTCAGAGGTGGAGGATGAACCCAAGCAGGCACCACCTACCATTCCACAGATTTCCACAGCCATGCTGGAGGCGCCAGGCGAGGGACTTTTGCTTTTAGCCACAGCGGGAGAAGGCCAGAGCCTAATGGAGGTGACCACTCTGGAACAGACCATAACTGAGACCCCTGTAGCACATGTGGAGGTTGAGCTGGACAGTGATGGGATGAGAGGAACTGAGGCTCTCCAGACTGAGCAGGAACCTGTGGTGGAAGGCACAGAGATTTTGGTGGAGGAGAGAGACGGAGCAAAGCAGGATGAAGGAATGGAGGTGGTCATTGATAAGATACAAGGAGATATGCAGATGGAAATGAGCACTGTGGTTGAGGAGACCGAAGCAGAGGTGGAAAGTAGTGTGGTAGAGGAATCTGTAACGGCACCCTCCTCTGCTTTCCTCTGCCATCAGTGCGGATCTGTTTTCACTAGCGATCAGGAGTTGGCCACACACCGCAGATCCGAGCATGGCCTAGAGCCGGCATTGCACACTTGTGCGGAGTGTGGGGCTGAGTTCATGAGCACAACGCAGTTCCTGTACCATCGCCGGGAGCATAAGAACACAGCTGCGGGACATCCACCCACTGCTGAAGTGAAAAGCAGACTCTACCCTTCTGCAGCTCCAGCTATTTTTGTGAAACCTAGAGACAACTTGAACCTCAGACAACCAGGTCAGACTGAGTGCACACAACACAATTCCAAAGAGACCAAACTAAGTAGGATTTCCATACATGCTCTGTTGTTTGGGCGTTTTTCTAACTGATAATGCAACTCCATGTCTTAAAAGAGGTAAATAAGTACATTTTGTACAATTGAGAAATTGTAGAGAACAATACTTCAAAGGCTAGTTACCCAAAAATAAAAATTCTGTCATTATTTACTCACCCTCATGTTGTTCCGAACCTGTATGACAATCTTTTTTTCTGCAGATCATAAAAAAAGATATTTTGAAGAACGTTGTAAACCAATCAGTTTTAGTTACTATTTATTTCCATTTTATGGACAAAAACACTGAGACTTTTCTCAAAAAGTCTTTCTTTATTTTATGTATTATTTTATGTTCCACCGAAGAAAAAAAGGTATACAGTTTAGAACAACTATCCCTTTAAATAAAAGTTTTAAAGTTACTTTTGAAAGTACCAAATTAATTACTTAAATGAGACGTTTTCAGTTTGGTATCTGGGAGATGTATTTAAATTTTGCAAAGTGTTATTCTGCTTTATAGTGACTGATCAGAAACCATGATAATAATTATAACTATTTTATTCTATTATACAGATACTATTGTAGTAGCAGAAAATAAGAAATAAAGTAGTTGCTTAAAATGGAAATAATACTTAAAAAGAAAATAATAGACTAACAGGAATAGAATGCATAGAGTTAGATTTGTTTTTGCAGTGTAGCCAACTTTATGTATCTGGACATTTTTGATTCACAGCTCGCAAGAACATGTTAAATGTTGATGTCACAGTATAATACCTTTCAAAAATGTTGGGGTCTGTTAAATGTTATTGAAGTATCTTATGCTCACAAAGGCTACTTTTATCTTATTAAAATACAGTAAAAACTGTAATATTCTGAAGTATTATAATTTTCTATTTTAATATATTAGAAAAATTTAATTTAATCCTTTGATGCCAAATCAGAATTATTAGCATCATTACTCCAGTCTTAAGTGTCACATGATCCTTCAGAAATCATTCTAATGTGTCTACATGAAGTGGTGTACATGAAAGTGGTAGACACATATTATTAATTTGTGAAACGGATATCTGCTAAACACTACAAATTTCTGGTATCTGATAGTGGCAGATTGTGATATGGTATATTATGGTATTTCACAGTGTTCCTAATGTTTAAGCCTGAAACGCATCAAATAAATTTGGTATTACATGTACAGTCTATTCTGTTTAGATTCTCTATTAACGGAGTGTTTCTGTCTACAGCAACCGCAGCAGCAGCTGCAGACGGTGCCATTGAGGCTCCCGCCAAGCTGAGCCGCGACTGGTCACGCACCGCCCTGCCCCACGAGTGCCCTCACTGTGGGCAGGGCTTTACACGCCGCAGCCGCCTGCGTGAGCATGTGTTCCAGCACACGGGCGAGAAACTCTTCAACTGCAAAATCTGCAAAAAGAGCTTCCCATCTCCGGCCAACCTGCTGCGTCACAACCTGACCCACGGAGGATCACGCATATTCAACTGCCCCCTCTGTGACAAGCGCTTCTTCCAGCCGACGTCACTTAAACGCCACATGCTGATTCACCAGGGGCGACCCCAGGAACGCAGGGTCAGAGGCAGAGGGAAAGGCAGGGGACAATCAACTGATGGGCGTCTACACATCTGCCCAGAGTGCCCAGCCAGCTTCAAGTTTGAGTCCCAGCTGAAGAGTCACAGGTCTGTGTGTGTTTTACCTAAAAATCTAAATGTATTATTTGCTCATCAAAACAAAATAATATTTTAATAACTGTTTTTGTCTGTGCAATGAAAGTGAATGGGGTCCAAAACACTTTCAAAATATCTTCTTTTGTGTTTGACAGAAAGTCAAAAAGGTTTGGAATGACAACTGTTTCTTTCAATATATTCATCCTCCTCCATAGCTTGTTCCCAGAGAAGATTGATATTAAATCTGACTGTAAATAGAGATGGAAAGGTATAAGTAGTCAGCAAGAACTTAAATTGCCTGGTGCTGCAGCTTACATATCCGATTTGGTTTTCAAGTCCGATCTTTAGGAGCGACTGTCCACACTGTCATTTATTAAGTGATGAAATCTGATCCATTTGTTCAGACGTTGTAGTCAGTATCCGGTGCATCATCGTGGCTTGCTATATTAATGATGTAAGCATCAGCACAATGCCAGACTTTCTCAAACAACAACTCAAACTAGCTGTCAGTCAGTGTGGGAAAGAGGATAGAAAACTGCCTCTTCTCCTGTCTTTTATGACATCTCGCTGTGGTGCTGAACTATGAGGCGCGTGAACAGATGCATTTTGTGCATATAGTGAAAATGATGTATACAGTTGTAAACATGGAAAGGATTATGTGTGGGGTTTTTTGTGTGTGCAACGGATAAATACATTTTTTTTGGCCTTTGCTGCCTGTCTGAACAAAGCATCTATTGCCAGATTTATTTGAGTGGGAACTAAAGATGACACCAGACCAATCACAGGATTTTTCTCTTGGTTAACAAGCTCTGTTCGTGCCCTTACTTGTTATGGTCTGTGACCCTACAGGATTTTCTGTACCAGAAACACTTGCGCTGTCAGTTGCCCGTACAACGTCAGGAAGAGGTCTGATTAGTCCCTAAGAGAAGTGATCAATTAAACAAGTGCCTCTGACATTTCTCACTGATTCCCGTGTGATGTATTTAGCAATGTCTTAATTTGGCAGCCAGTCAGTGTGAATCTTGCAAAAATCAGTACGGGAGCACTAAACAGTCACCTTGGACATTCAGCATCTTACTGTTGTGTTTATAGAATGTCACGTGGCTTTGCTGGAAAAAAGGTAAAAGAAAACTAGAGAAAAGGGTGGCAGATGACTGGGTCAGTAAGAATTTTTTTTATTTTTATATTTTGATAGAAAGTAATACTTTTTTTCAGCAAGGACACATTACACTGATCAATAGATTTCTATTTTTAAAAAATGCCATTGATCAATGGATCCTGAAAAAAAAAAAACATGGAAACATGGTTTCCACAAAAATATTAAGCAGCAACTGATAATAATAAGAAATGTTTCTGAATGATTTCTGAAGGGTCATGTGACACCAAAGACTGAAGTAGTGATGCTAAAAAAAATTGAGAGTAGTTCATCTATGTAAGGCGTTGTTGATGTTTCGACACCAATAATAGTTTTTCATAAACATTTTTGTTATGGTTCTGTATTTAGTTTTTCTGCTGTTTAGCCATAATATATAATTTGAATTTAAATTTCATTTCTTGCATAGCTGAACACTTAGGGTGCTGCAGATGAAAACAAATCAATGTCAAATGTTTTTTTCTACTGAAGAACCTTAATGGTGGTCTAGTGTGAGATGTGGCTCCTTCCTTTACACTATTGCAGTTATTTCCTGTGTTGTCATCAGCATATTGACTACAATTGAGTAGCTGTTATTTACCCTGGTAGAAGTAGAATTCTAAACAAGTTCAATAACCAGAATTGCAGAATGCCTTTTTATAATACATTATGTAAGATTATAATGTTTATCTAATTATTTTAAACTATTCACAGAGGGGCTTTCATTACTGAATTTCTCATAATGCTCTGTGGCACAGGAGTAAAAAAAACATTAATGCTGCATTAGTACAGAGCTATTATCTCTGTAACATCAACGTTTCTTGATTTTCCAGAGCACTGATACAGCTAATAAAAGCAGAATGCCGATAAACTGTTCAGCTAATAAGCATATGTCAGTAATTTTCATGAAATTGCATACTTAATTGAAATGTCAATAATTAAAAGAAATGAGATGACCTTTTTTCCCCTCAGTCATTTTACTGAGGGCACTGGTTAAAGATGACATTGCCATGGGACTGAGAAGTAAATATGAGCAGTAATTATGTCAGCAATAATTACTAAGAACCCTGGTGATTTGAATCCCATGCGAGTAAGCTTTAAGACATTATAGAGGCTGCAACTCCCCTGCACGCCTCAGTTTAATGACATTTTTTTTCAGCGGAAAGTTAAAGCTGCATTATTTTTCAGTGATGTTAAATACACCCTTATGCGAGTGCATGACTGTGGGCCTTATGAAATGTGGGTGAATTCAAACGTGGCTTTTCTCACATAGCAATTCTTTCTGGATTGGCTCCAGGGATTGCATGATGCAGCCTTACTTATTCACTTTCTCTCTGTTTTCCCTGTTCTAGACTCCTACACACCAGCCATCCCTTCCCTTGCAATGTGTGCGGGGAGGCATTTATACGACGCAAGGAGCTGGACCTCCATTCTCTCATCCACCAAGGTCAGCCTACAGGAAACAATTACACATTCAGCCTTTTGTCCTTACGAGCTCTCATTCACACACTATTTCTTACGTTCATGCGTTAGGATTAGGGCGGTCATTTGATTAAAAATGTAATCAAATTAATTAAACAATATACCAATTAATTAAATTAAGCGCATATCAATATTTGCTGAGAGAAGTCTCCAAATGAAGATATTTCAAAGGCATTATATCATTGTGGCAGACATAAGCATTGAATAGACATTACAAAAACTTGCTTTAGAAGTCTATGCATTGTCTGTGTATAAAATCAATAATTGCATGCATATATATATATAAGATAATTGTATATTGTGTATATAATACATTATAAATATAATATATATAATAAAATGTCATTTATTTGGATAGTCTCTCTGTGTATATAATATAATGACATTTTAGTGTTTATGAATATACTCTGTGTATGTGTGTGTGTGTGTGTGTGTATATAATATTGCCTAAAGTATTGGGAAACCCCTCCAAATCATTGAATTCAGGTGTTTCAATCACTTCCATGGCCACACATGTATAAAATCAAGCACCTAGGCATGCAGACTGCTTCTACAAACATTTGTGAAAGAATGGGTCGCTCTCAGGAGCTCAGTGAATTCAAGCGTGGTACCGTGATGGGTTGCCACCTGTGCAATAAGTCCATTCATTAAATTTCCTCACTACTAAATATTCCACAGTCAACTGTTAGTGGTATTATAACAAAGTGGAAGCAGTTTGGAACAACAGCAACTCAGCCACGAAGTGGTAGGCCATGTAAAGTCACAGAGCGGGGTCAGCACATTCTGAGGTGCACAGTGCGCAGAAGTCGGCAACTTTCTGCAGAGTCAATAGCTACAGAGCTCCAAACTTCATGTGGCCTTCAGATTAGCTCAAAAACAGTGCATAGAGAGCTTCATGGAATGGGTTTCCATGGCCGAGCAGTTGCATCCACGCCTTGCATCACCAAGTGCAATGAAAAGTGGGGGGGGGGGGGTTGGGCTTGGCTCCTTAGTTCCAGTGAAAGGAACTCTTAATGCTTCAGTATACCAAGACATTTTGGGCAATTTCATGCTCCCAAATTTGTGGGAACAGTTTGGGGATGGCCCCTTCCTGTTCCAACATGACTGCGCACCAGTGCAAAAAGAAAGGTCCATAAGGACATGGATGAGCGAGTTTGGTGTGGAGGATCTTGACTGGCCTGCAACCCGATATAGAACACCTTTGGGATGAATTAGAGCGGAGACTGCGAGCCAGGCCTTCTCGTCCAACATCAGTGCCTGACCTCACAAATGCGCTTCTAGAAGAATGGTCAAAAATTCCCCTAAACTTTGTGAAAAGCCTTCCCAGAAGAGTTGAAGCTGTTATAGCTGCAAAGGGTGGGCCAACTCCATATTAAACCCTACGAATTAAAAATGGGATGTCATTATAGTTCATGTGCATGTAAAGGCAGACGTCCCAAAACGTTTGTCAATATAGTGTGTGTGATTGTGTGTTTGTAAAATGTAATTTTTTTTATTAAAGCATTAGATTGATTAAAACAGTAATGTAATATATATATAATCTATATATAGACAATATATAGGCTTCTAAAGCTACTTTTTTTAATGGTTATTCAATATATATTATATATTAATTGCAGTAAATGAACAATGCACTCACAAACTCAATCAGTTTTCTCCATTCTCCACAGCTCTGTCTGGGTTAATGTTTGTGTATCTGACCACACACACACCAACTCTCTGACAGAGCTGTCAAATGAATGAGCTTGCATCGATTCCTTCCCAGTAAATAGATGGGGTCAGAGGTCACATTGATCAGGATGGGTTGTGTGTGTATTGATAAGATCAGCTGCTGATCACTATCACCTCTGATCAGAGCCTCTTACACGTATCAGTCCTCTGCCGCAGATGTTCCTCACTTCAGCTAAGCAGAGGGAGAGAATGAAGCAAGATAGATTTTTTTATATAGGTGTAAACAAGGGAGTGCAGTGTTGCTTAGTAGAAGCTTTAAAAGCCTGTAAAGGTCAGTGAAGCTGAGTCACAGCCTGACAGTTCGAATGCTCTGCATCTAAACATCACATCACCCGTGACCCCCATAAAGTGCTGCATTATTTCTGCGTGTGCGCTGTGCATTCTGTGAAATGTCTGTTTATCAGCCGCCCTCCCTCTGATTAGTACAGTGTAAAGAAATTGTGTGCTCATGTTTGTGTTGCTCTCTTCGTCTCCGGCCCTCTTTTCAGAATACGTGTTTGTTTTTCCTCATTTGATATGAAGCCACTGATGTATTTTTGCTTGAGTGTGTGTGTGAGGGAACATGTGCATAAACATAAGTATCTCTCATGTCCGATACATCAGAAGCCAAGGACTAGGGGGTCTCCATTTCTCTTATTGTAGATAAACATTATATGTGAGTGGGGTAAGTTGGCCACTTTCAACTTAAGTTGTCCTCTAGTCAAGGAGAAAAGAGAGAGAACTAAAACTAACACAGAAAGTGACTATAACATATTTTGTAAAATGCCGTTTCATGGGTGAGACACTGCTAAAGACGCGAGACACAAGTGCAACAGCCAAACATAAAGACAATAGGAAAAATAGCTCAATGGAAGGCAAAAACCTGTTAAGAACTACTACTGTATGTTTGATATGATGTTCATGTTTGCATGATGGTGACGTTTGTACAATATTTGCCTTCATATTTCGTGCATATTTTCTGCAAAGATATTTAATAAATAACAAGTCACAAGTCAGTTGATGATCACTTCAGGTGTGCGAACTTGGAATATAACTTTTTTAACCAGATGGTTAATAAAGAGAATGTTACCTGAATCATGTTGTAGTTGCGTTTTTAAGTTAACTAGTTAAGCGAAATTGTGAATCGGTCAATCGTAATTCTTTTGCCATATTGCCCAGCCCTACGTATGACCATAGAAATTTGAATTCTCAGGAAAAAAAATTTTTTTCCCCACATTAGTGAGGTAAAATGTGTCATGTAAAGGGGTAAGTCGAATTGTTAGGTAATATCAATGATTCATATTTTAATAGTATTTGTTAGGTGAGCCACTGGCACAGCTTACCCTGAAGCATCTAACACACTTATCCCCACAGCTACCATTTTGTATAAAATAGTAAATTTAATAATCTTATTTTTTTAAATGTCTTAATGCATTGGCATTTCATTAAGATGTATGTTTTTAGACCTGGATAAAGATAAACTTCAAGCTGCTGTATTTGATGGGCCCTTTCTAAATATGTTCATGTGAAAAGAAAAAGGTTGCACAGTAGCTAGTAGTAGTATTTTTAAGCATATTTTGGGATAGCTGGACCTGTACCGGCATTTTATATCAATTGAGGCAGATCATTTGTTGTATCCATTAAGAAGACGTGCATAATCAACAATGGAAACACATTTACTGAATAACTTGCTTGATGTGCAACAAAAAACTTGTGGCTTTTTCTCAACAGATCATATGATTGAATAACTGGACTAACCAGCAGACCAATCTCATTGCACAGCATTTCACGTGTTGTTCTGAGCCAAAGTCTGTTATCAAAATGATTTGGGATAATTACCTCCCAGAACTGTCTCACACTATTGCGTTCCCACACATCAGGCATCCGCCTCCGAACGAAAGATATCATGACATTGTTTGTTGTGTGCAAATAGTTTATTTATATTAGACAAAAGCGCTACAATGGCTTCCCCATTTGCAGCAACTTCCATTTTTAAGCGAAGATTTTGATTTCTTGAACACATGATATGGAAATTGTGCTTTATTTGCAAATGTTTTATGCGATATTCCAATTTTTCATACAAGTTAAATTCGCAACCCTAGTGACACATCTTACATCTTACACCATCTTGTCTCTGTCTTTGTTTGTAGATAAAGAACCAAAGACATGTCCTAACTGTGGCTCTCAGTTCCTGAATCAGACAGTGCTGGACACACACCTGCAGCGCTGCACGGGGGAGGAGACGGGCCGCCGCAAATATAAAGGTCAGGGAAGAGGCAAGGTGGGAGGTCAACTGGAATGCGATATGTGCGGCCATCGCTGTGTGACTCAGGATGGTCTCGACCTGCATCGCCTCTCTCACACGGGTCAGACACCCCTGCGGTGCCCACTCACCCCCTGCAGACGGCGCTTCGCCTCCAGTGCTGCTTTAGGGGAGCACCTCGTGGCCCACTGCTGTGGCGCATTAGGCAAAAGAAACGCCCCACGTCGCTTCACCTGTGAGTTCTGCGGGAAGGAGTTTGCCTATGCGTCCACCTTCACCGTTCACATGAGAACGCACACCAACGAAAGACCCTTTGAGGTACGTTTCTTTCAGGAAAGGGAGAACCTGAATGGCTCAAATATGTGCTGGTTCCAGTGTTCATGTTTATTTTAATCTTTTGTTTAGTTTTTTGTCATGAAAAAAGTTAAATTTAAACATTTAATTCAACTTTAATTCATTCATTAGTTTTAGTCAATTTTAATAATATTCATACATATATATTACTGTTCAAGTACATACCATTAGTAAGAAACCTTTTTGTTGAAAGAAATGAATAGTTTTATTCAGAAAGAATGCATTAAATTGATCAAAAGTAACAGTAAAGACCGTTCCAAATAAATGCTGTTCATTGAACTTCAAAGAATCCTAAAAAAAAAGTATCACCATTTCCACACAAATATTAAGCAGCTCAACTGTGTCCAACATTGATGATAATAATAATGTTTCTTGAGCAAAAAGCAAGCAGCATATTAAAATGATTTCTGATGGACACTGAAGACTGGAGTAATGATGCTGAAAATTCAGCTTTGCCATCACAGGAATACATTACATTTTTTATTGTATTAAAAATATTTTAATTAAAATATATTTTAATTATAATATTTATGCTTTTTTATTTGCGTTTATACTTATTTATTTACCTTTCCATGTTGCAAACTTATAGTTATCATAAAATTGTTACGGCATACATTTTTTCTTGTCATAATATCTTTGTCAGATCTTTGTAATAAAAATATATTCATATGTTTATCATCTTGTCAACATTATCATTGTCATCAACAAATATTTTCACACTTTTTCACATCTGTTTCAGTGCACTCATTGTGGGAAGCGTTTCCGGCAACTTCCGCACCTGCAGGATCACGAGCGCATTCATAGCGGTGAGCGGCCGTTCACATGCTGGGTGTGCGGTAAAAGCTTCAGTGTAGCAGCGAGGCTAACGGAGCACGCCCGTGTGCACAGCGGCGAACGACCGTACGTCTGCCCTCGGTGTCCCACCGCCTTCCGCTCACGACCCAACCTCGACAAACACATGCGTCTGCACGCCAATGACCCCGTGGATCCTTCTGCACAGCTGGATGATGATGCAGCAGTACAGACCATCCTCTTAGTACAGGAGTCTGCCTCATCTTCACCATCCTCTTCCTCGTCCGCCATGCCTGTGATCCAGGAGGGCATGTTGGTGGCAGAGGAAGGCAGCTCCTCTGTGGTCTTCCTTCACCCCAACCTTAGCATGCCCACCATCACTGTGCCCTCTATAAATGTTCCCAACATCTCTGTAGTGGCAGGGCAGGATGTGCCTCACACTATTGAGGTTATTTTAGAGGAGACGGTGTAAAGATGATGAGGGGGTATGAACATGATTTTGTTTTTTTGGAAAGGCAGATTCATCAAAATAAACAATAGGTCAGGACTTAACAAAAGATTTGTGAGAGACACCTCTTTGACTAGGATGTATTTTGCTTTTGTAATCTAGATATACAACGTTTCAGCATCTTTACCTTGGAGAAAACAAAATCACAAAGCCTTTTGTAGTTCAATTTGCCACTGTAATTACGCTTTGATTTTATCTTTTCATTTGAGACTTTTATTTGCCTTTAATACAAAAAATGGACCATAATATGTGGTGTTAAATTTTAATAAAAAGCTTGAGCTTGTTAGTGTCTGTTAATGTTTCATTTAAAGAGATTTTTACTCGTGCAAACTGGAGTACAGTCGCTGAGAAAGTAAAAGTGTTCTTGTCAGCTCACTGATGACTGCGCATGAAGCTTTGCCACTCAGGGAAAAATTATTTTTGCTGATCGTTTTTTTTACGAATTGAAGGTGCCATGTCAGAATTTTTAATCATTTAGTTCTATTCTACACCATGATTGTTATTGATTCTTGCACCACAAACATTCCTAATTCAGAATTAAAGAGGCCATTCCCTTGTTTAAAAAAACCTGCTTATTTTTATGTGTTGATTAACACTAAAGCACAAGTAAAGCATTTGATTATAATTTGAACTGCAGTGTTGTTTTATTTAATTTAAATACATTTTAAATGTACTAAATTGCAAGTTCATCATTACAAATGTGTAATTAAAAATATATTTAAATACATGACATACAAGTTTCAATAGAAATTACATTAAAGTATATTTTAGTTTGCCAAAAATGGTTGTGTGCACACTTTAACCACATTTCAAAAACAATAGAAGTAATTATGAAATCAAAAATTATTCCTACTTAAGATGGACCAACTAATTGCATGTAATATACATTTAAACTATAATACATTTTCATTTAATTGTAAACAAACAGCATGGAATTAAGTGTATGAAAACATTGCATTTTGTTTGCTCTGGAGTATATTATTTTAAAGTATATTATTTCTTTAATACGTACTGCTAAATTGTACTTGTTTTTCACAAGGGTTTAAAGGTGCTGTAGAACAGTATGCAAAAAAAACCCTACTGTTTGAGTATATTTAAAATATCAGGATCCTACCATCACTGAAATAACTGTCCTGAAATATCAGGCTCATGTCTTTGACAGCCATAGTCTCTTTACAGTAAAATAAAAATGTGATTGTTTGTTTAGCCAATTAGAAGGCTTTTGAGTTGTTCCGCATGTCATTTGTTTGACGCGTTCACAGCTGGCAGTCCATATGTGGAGCGTGCGAAGTGTTCGCGACTTCTTACGACGTCTTCCAAACACATTAATGTAATGGGTAAATAAATAGACTAAAAAAAGAGAAAGAAACAAGACTGGTGTGTGTGAGTATCGCTCAAACTTTTCATCGTTGAAGAGAGCTGAGAGCTCAAAAACGCCTGAAAACGAATGGAGTTTGGTGTTTTTCTGCTTGACAGGTAAAGATGGCGGACGTTCTAGAAAGGCTTGTATCACATTTAAACTTATGTGAAAGTAAGTGAAATTCAACTTAAAGCAAAGGTAGGGTAGGCAATTTGTTTTATAAACACTTTTTTTAATACTGCTTGAAACTCTACAAACTGATAGCAATCAATAATAGAAGTGGACTAAATATTAAAACGTACATACTTTTTCTGTGGAGAAGTCTCAGGACCAAAAACATGTTCGTCCAATCATTGCATTCGGCTCTGTGTTCGGGCCAAAATTCAGAGCCCGGAGCCCTCCCCCGAACAGCATGCCAAATACGCATAATCTTTACTCTATTTAATTTGATGTAAGTGTGAACTCATGAAATGACTTATGCAATTAACTACTGCCTATATGTTTTGAGGATAAGACTAACAGGGAAGCAGTTTGATCAACACGACATAAGCAATTGATAATGTAGGAAACAGCATGAATGAACCAAAGCATTTGCAATTTGTTCAAAAGAATTTAAAATTGCTTTAATGATGTGCACAAGTGACTAGACGATGTGGCGGTTGAACAAGTAGATCTGAGAAATGCACCAAAGCGACTGAGAAAAACTGTAAATGTAAACGCACACTGTTATAATTTAGCTAAAAGGGTTTGCTCCTGGTAGTAATATAGTTTGCGCTGCCCTTTATTCTTAGGGGTTGAGAACACAAAGCAGAAACCACCTTAATTACTGTATTGTTGTCATAAAACAGCAACAAAGCAGTATTCAATAAAAAGCGAAATGTAAAATAATAATAATGAGAATAAGCAGTTCTTCAGCTATGTAGTTCATTATCCTAACTGTAGGCTAATTAGGGTTGCTAAGCAACATAGAGATATGGCACACTGATATATAATGTGCGGTCCCAGGTGTGCGACTCCTAGGAACAATGGCCACCAGATACCTGCAGGAAAGAGGCACGATTTGTCCAGCCTATTTGCCTCAGAATAGTGTGTTGAGAATCAGGTGTATTTTCGTGTTTTAAATGCCTATTTTTCTTATGACATTCACTAAACCAGCTCCCCTGAGTACAAACATAATAAATGATCCTGCAGTTTTAGATGTAAGTGATGACTGCAGTGAAACCAGCACTTTGGGCTCTAACTGCAAATCTCGTCATGAATTTTCACTAGTTGAATGAGGTTTGAGTTGAGCTCCATTACCTCAGCTCATTGAGAGATTGAGGCTAAGTAGAGCCATTACTGGAGCTCACAACGTTTGCCTGCACTCGGTTCTTTGCTCCCTCAATTTACTCCGGGCCCGTTGAACTCCTCCCCCATACAGCTGCTGCATCATTATGATTAGTTCCATAAATGATAGACAGTGATATCAAAACAGCATTCTCCTTCCCTGCTCTGAATTCCCAAATAACTATTTGATAGATATCTTCCCCAGCTCATTAATTTACAGACTTTGTCTAGCAATTACTTTGTGACCTTCATGTAAATGTGCAATTTGGCAATTTAAGATGCACCAGGAGTTTTTTTTTTTTTTTTGCTATTGAACTGCTTTGGGGGACAAATAAATAAAACAATCGATTTATACAAAATGCTTAACAACATAGTTGATAATAACACAGTTGCTTTTGAATCATGCAGAATGGGCTATAATGGATGTTATTAAAGAGCCAATAGGAATATTCTGGGTTCAGTACAAGTTTGAGACTGAATCAACAGCATTTGTGGCATGATGTTGATTTCCACAAAAAATAATTTTGACTTTTGACATTTTTCTAAAAAATATAAATAAAAATTCTGGCCACCTAAAATGGAAGTAAATGGGGCCGATCCTTAAACATTAAAGGGGATAATTCACCCAAAAATTCTGTCATTAATTACTCACCCTCATGTCGTTCCAAACCCATAAGACCTTCATTCATCTTCGGAACACAAATTAAGATGTTTGTGATGAAATCTGAGAGCTGTCTGACCCCTCTATAGACAGCAACTTTTTAAACTTTTTTTAACCACTTTCAAGGCCCAGAAAGGTAGTAAAGGCATCATTAAAATCTTTTCTTTATACTTTTTGTGCACAAAAAAACAAAAACAAAAATAATGACTTTATTCAACAATTTCTTCTCTTCCATGTCAGTCTCCTACGCTGTTCATGTAGTAAAGACAGTGCATCGCTTCTGGGTTCTACGGCAGAATGCCGGCTCACTATTGGCTGACGCTGTTTACCTGAGCACTACGACACATGCATGTGATGCTGACGCAGGAGATGGCCAATCAGTGGCCAATACTGAGCCGGCGTTTTGTCGAAGAACCCGGAAGGGCTGCACTGTGTTTACTACATGAAAATCGTAGTTTAGGTTGAACCACTGGAGTCACATGGACTATTCTAAGAATGTTTTACTACCTTTCTGGGCCTTGAAAGTGGTAATAATGTTGCTGTCTATTGGGGGGTCAGAAAGCTCTCGGATTTCATCAAAAATATCTTAATTTGTGTTCCAAAAATTAACGAAGGTCTTACGGGTTTGGAACGACATGAGGGTGAGTAATTAATGACAGAAATTTTTGGGTGAACTAACCCTTTAAAATACTCACTGTTTCAGTAATATAGCTTCAAGACCATGGGTTTGAAATTAACACCCGGCAACAACCCGCCAAATTTGGGTGAAAATCAACCTGCGGTGGGTAACACATCACTCACTAGCCAGTTTGGCAGGTTATGATTCATAAATTGTCCTCCTATATGATTCATAAACTGACAATAAAATCATAGAGTAAAGAGAGTCACACACTGGGCGAGAAGCACCTGTCACAGGGTGTTTTGGTTATGTTTCATGTGTTTAAGTTTGCCATGTTCACTGTCATGTCTTGCCATGCACTTCCTGGTCTTGTCATGTGATCCTGCCATGTGCTCCTTTGTCTTGTGTTTTGTTGTCATGTTCTCATTGGTTTATTGGTTAATCATTGTTCAAGTCAAGTCAAGTCTTTGTTTTATGTTTTGCATTTTGATTTGTTACGTTAATAAACTGCACTTGGGCTCTGAAACTCGCCTCCAGTGGATGAATGTTACAGAATACAAGACCGCCCATAATGAACCCAGCAGTTGCCATCCTTCGCCTTCGTCAAGGCCACCGTCCCATTGAAGAGTATGTACAGGAGTTCTGTGAACTTTCCAGCAAGGTAGATTTTAACGATGTGGCTCTTAAGGACATTTTTAGATTTGGACTGAATGAACCCATTTGCTCAGAGCTGCCTGGGGGAAAGAATCATCTTTCCCTGGCCCAGTACATCGACCATGCCCTTCTTTTGAGTGGCTCATCTTATACTGTAGGATTGGCGGAGGAGGAGCCCCGCAGTCCCACAGCACCTGTCCATGTCCATGTCCACGTCCAGAGCCAAGCCACGTCTCTTGTCCACATCAAGAGCCAAGCCATGTCTCCTGTCCATGTCCCGAGCCAAGCCATGTCCCCTGTCCACGTCCAGAGCCAAGCCATGTCTCCTGTCCACGTCCAGAACCAAGCCATGTCTCCTGTTCACATCCAGAGCCAAAACATGTCTCCTGTCCATGTCCCGAGCCAAGCCATGGACCGTCCCCCATGACCGCCCCCCTAGACTTTTGTGGGAGTTTTGGTTTTGTTTGGGCGTCTGGGGCCACCCTTAAAGGGGGGGAACTGTCCCAGGGTGTTTTGGTTGTGTTTCATGTGTTTAAGTTTGCCATGTTCACTGTCATGTCTTGCCATGCACTTCCTGGTCTTGTCATGTGATCCTGCCATGTGTTCCTTTGTCTTGTGTTTTGTTGTCATGTTCTCATTGGTTTATTGGTTAATCATTGTTCACAGGTGTGTCTCGTCTTGTCTTTAGTCATTGTGTATTTAGCCCTCATGTTTGCCATGTGTCCTGGTCTTGTATTGAATGTGTAACCCACGTGTTGGTGAGTCTTTGTCTTTGTGCAAGTCAAGTCAAGTCAAGTCTTTGTTTTATGTTTTGCATTTTGAATCTGCACTTGGGTTCTGAAACTCGCCTCCAGTGGATGAATGTTACAGCACCATGTCTTAAAATTACAATACATTGTTTTTAAAATTACAATGAAATAAATGCTGTTTTAAGAGTCATTGAGAACTTTGTTTTCATTTATATTTAATTTTATTTTTATGGAATTCATAATCAGATTTGATATTAGATAAATTGTAATCTAAGTGATTTTTGGATTACAATCTGGTTTATTCCTGATGTTTGTTTTAACATGATATAGTGTGAAAAAATTTACCTTTGTTGTGTAAAGTAAACTTTTTGTTGCCATATGTTAAACGACCGTAAAAATGACAACAACTTTACAGCTCAAATAGTATACATTTAAGTGTTTATTAAAATTATAAGCTTTATAATTCTGATGTATAAGTCCTTCAAATAAAAAAAATAAAATAAATACAGGTGCTGGTCATATAATTTATTTCACCAATTCCATTCAAAAAGTGAAACTTGTATATTCATTCATTACACACAGACTAATATATTTCAAATGTTTATTTCTTTTAATTTTGATGATTATAACTGACAACTAAGGAAAATCACAAATTCAGTATCTCAGGAAATTAGAATATTACTTAAGACCAATACAAAGAAAGGATTTTTAGAAATCTTGGCCAACTGAAAAGTATGAACATGTACAGCACTCAATACTTAGTTGGGGCTCCTTTTGCCTGAATTACTGCAGCAATGCGGCGTGGCATGGAGTCGATCAGTCTGTGGCACTGCTCAGGTGTTATGAGAGCCCAGGTTGCTCTGATAGTGGCCTTCAGCTCTTCTGCATTCATGGGTCTGGCATATCGCATCTTCCTCTTCACAATACCCCATAGATTTTCTATAGGGTTAAGGTCAGGCGAGTTTGCTGGCCACTTAAGAACAGGGATACCATGGTCCTTAAACCAGGTACTGGTTGCTTTGGCACTGTGTGCAGGTGCCAAGTCCTGTTGGAAAATGAAATCTGCATCTCCATAAAGTTGGTCAGCAGCAGGAAGCATGAAGTGCTGTAAAACTTCCTGGTATACGGCTGCGTTGACCTTGGACCTCAGAAAACACAGTGGACCAACACCAGCAGATGACATGGCACCCCAAACCATCACTGACTGTGGAAACTTACACTGGACCTCAAGCAACGTGGATTGTGTGACTCTCCTCTCTTCCTCCAGACTCTGGGTCCCTGATTTCCAAAGTAAATGCAAAATTTACTTTCATCAGAGAACATAACTTTGGACCACTTGGCAGCAGTCCAGTCCTTTTTGTCTTTAGCCCAGGCGAGACGCTTCTGACGCTGTCTGTTGTTCAAGAGTGGCTTGACACAAGGAATGCGACAGCTGAAACCCATGTCTTGCATACGTCTGTGTGTAGTGGTTCTTGAAGCACTGACTCCAGCTGCAGTCCACTCTTTGTGAATCTCCCCCACATTTTTGAATGGGTTTTGTTTCACAATCCTCTCCAGGGTGCGGTTATCCCTATTGCTTGTACACTTTTTTCTACCACATCTTTTCCTTCCCTTCGCCTCTCTATTAATGTGCTTGGACACAGAGCTCTGTGAACAGCCAGCCTCTTTTGCAATGACCTTTTGTGTCTTGCCCTCCTTGTGCAAGGTGTCAATGGTCGTCTTTTGGACAACTGTCAAGTCAGCATTCTTCCCCATGATTGTGTAGCCTACAGAACTAGACTGAGAGACCATTTAAAGGCCTTTGCAGGTGTTTTGAGTTAATTAGCTGATTAAAGTGTGGCACCAGGTGTCTTCAATATTGAACCTTTTCACAATATTCTAATTTTCTGAGATACTGAATTTGGGATTTTCCTTAGTTGTCAGTTATAATCATCAAAATTAAAAGAAATAAACATTTGAAATATATCAGTCTGTGTGTAATGAATGAATATAATATACAAGTTTCACTTTTTGAATGGAATTAGTGAAATAAATCAACTTTTTGATGATATTCTAATTATATGACCAGCACCTGTATATACTTCCTTTGTAAGTGCCTCACCGTAACCTTGAGTTTTGCTTTTTCTTTTAAAGAAAATGAGTGAACAGTTGTAATTTTTTTTGTGGTAATCAACATTATGGCACAAATGCGGTTGATTCAGCTTAACCTGTACTGAACCTGTAATATTCCTTTAGTTTGCTACCTAATGTTTGTCTTAAACCTAATGTTTTATACAAGAACATTTTAGGAATCATGCAATGAAGACGAATTATCAAAATATTATCAACAACAACAAAAAAAAAACCTGTGTAATTTGCTCCGTTTTTAACCGTTTTGGTCACTTTTATCCTTGTTTTTGTAAATTTTATAAATATCAGCCCATGAGTACAAGCTGTGAAGCTGCATATTCAGTATTGAGCTGAAACCTGCTGACCTTACAATACACCAGTGAGTAAAGACTACGAGTGTCTGGTATAGATGAAATGCAAACGCCTGTCCCTGATTCCACTACAGCAGTTTTACTTGTTCAGTGAGCGACTTTGTTGCGATGAGGTTTGTTTTGTGTTTAAATGATGAAGATATTTGGATGATGATGCATATTTTTTGTGGTGTGTATATAAGTCCTCCCTCTCTCTGCGTCTGTCTCTTTGCTGAGGTAGCTGTACCTACTGTGACTTTGACAAAGTGTTCCCCCTTGTGTGTTGCCCCTCTGTGTATGTGTGTGTGCTATATCCGGACTGCAGTGTGTGTATGTGTGATGCTGCCCGAGCTGCAGTGTATAATAACAAAAGAGACGCATGAAATGATGCTTTGGCCCTCATGGATTCTTATGACCCTTTGTCTTTGTGTGTTTGAGAGCAAGATAGGGGCTAAATATGATGAATGAGGTGGGGGTATGCTAAGAGAGCTATCATATGCCAGCTTCAGCAGTGCTGGGAAATACCATATTATGCCCATGTGTGTTTTTGAAATGGCTACATGTGTGCGCAGCCTCCTGTTGAAAGGTTTGTCATGCTTATCTGGTCTAGTCGGGTCTATTTCTCGCTTGTTCTCTCTTACACGCGCTCTCTGTCTGCCGGTCCTTCTCGTTACACCACTATACCATCTCTCTCTCTCTCTCTTTCTCTCTCTCTCTCTCTTGCTCTCGCTCTCTCTCTCACTCCCCCTCTTTCCCCCCATTTATTGTAGAGGCTGTGTGACTGGAATACTGAGTAGCTAATCATTATTCCACCAGTGAGGCACAGTGCACAGGCTGAATGTCAATTCTCTCTCTCTCTTCCCTTTTCCCATTCCCTCCTTCTCCCTATCCCTCCTCCATTCCCTCATCCCTCTTCCAATTCACTCCATAATTCCTCTTCCTTTTCCCTTTCCGTCTCTGTCTCTCCTTCACTTCCCATTCAGTCCCTCCTCTCTCTCCCTCTCAGCCTTGTACCCTTGGGTTTCTGCTTGTCTCTGTAAGAATCACAAGGAAATCTTATGGAAATGAGGGCTGTATTCAAGGATTTACCACCGGTTACAGGTATTGAACACGAGGCTTTGAAACGCCGTCATCCCTGCGCAGATCTGTGCTTAGTGTCTTATTGGAGAGTCTGTGTTCGGTTGCATCAAAAGGGGATTCTGTGCTGATGAGGCTGTGGAGCAGAGCAGAGGTAGAGAGACAGCTGTTGAATGCATATTTAGCCATTTCAGGGAAAGAGAGAGAGAGAGGGAAAGGGCGGGATGAATCTCCTGTGTGTAGACAAACAGGGGTGCAGTGAGGGGGACTCCTGCTTAACAACAGGTGCACATGACAACCCTTAAAGAGACACAACACGCAAAATAGGTTTAGCAGATAGTCAGAAGTCAATAGTTTGGGTCAGTATTGTCAATAATGTGCTCGTGGAATTAGAATGTAAACAAATTATTATTTTTTTCTCCGTATGTGTCAAATAAAGTCTTTTTTTATAAGAATAAAGGTAAAATTAAATATTATATAGGTTATTATAAAAATATTATATTTATACAATATAAATAAAATAAATACATAATTGTCATTAATATAATTAATAGAAATAATATATACAATAATGAAATGGAATAACAATAAAACATCTAAACTTTGAAAATGATAAAGAAATATCTTTTAATTAATAATAATAGTCTATTAAGTTTAATGAGAGAAATCACTAGTTTTCAATGAATGAATGAAAATGTATAACCTGTTGGGTATCTCACAGTTAGTCAGCCTGTTCTGTATATTCAAATGCTATCAGTATATGTGTAGTCTGAGTTGGCATTGTGACGTCTACTACCTGTGCTGCGTCAAGACATGTCAAGTGTTTTACGTTTGTTACGTTTTCTTCACTTATTTCAGTACTTGTCTGAGAAGATAGTGATCACACTGATGCTGGCTGATATTTGTCTTTGAAAAAGGAGGAGGAGGAGGAGAAGAGAGAAAAGGAGAAAAGGGCTGTAGGAAGGAGTAGGAGCTGATTGGATTGGAGGGAGAGCAGAGGAGGTATGGGGATACAATGAGCTGAGAGAGAGAGAGAGAGAGCGAGAGAGAGAGCGCTCATATGAGGAAGGGAGGGGGTTTGGAGTCAGAGTGAATGCAGCTTGCACTGCTGTGCGTTGGAATTACAGCTATGAACATTGTCAGAGACTTAAAAAAGAAAGGAAAGCAAAGGAGAAAAGGACAGAGGGTGGAAGAGAAACATTGCAGAGCCTCTTGATGCTCGACGCTGAAGAGAGTGTGTGAGAAGACCGAAAGAAAAAGAGGAGGCGCACCGAAGGAGCTTCACACGATCTTCTCATCTTCAGTTCCTGAGCAGATCGGCCTGTTGTCCCTCATCACTGGGGTCGTCATTGGAACTGTGTCTCACCGTGGGTATCTATTTGTGTGTGTGTGTGTGTGTGTGTGTTTGTGTCAGATCACAGCTTATTCCATTATGACTGTATTATTCACAGCTCATAAAGCACAACTACGGTGTTGTGGTGCCTTGCTTTTAAAACACTGAGTGAAAGAGTATGTCATGCTGCTGACTGACTGACTGACTGTGTGTGTGTGTGTTGCCGGCGTGTGATTGGTATTCTGTAGACAGTGTGCAGTGCTCCAAACAGGCTCTGCTCAGAATGGCTCCACAGAGCCGGGATTGTGTTAACCTGAGGAGGACCACTCTCACACAGGGGTGAGTTTTCAACAGCCTCTCATGCTCTCTCTAGCACTCTGCTTTTTCTCTAGATCTCTCTGAAGTTCTCTCTTTTTGCTTTATCTCCTTGTCATAGATGTCCTCTGGCATCACTCTTGATGAATTTCTCATTTGCTGTTTCGTTAAATCTCAGTGCACCGTTCAGATTTTCTCCCCTCTTCCCCTGTTTCCTGATCTCCCTGTTTTTTATTCTTCTTCCATCCTCTAGTCTGAGTCAGAGAGAGCTGGCTGTCTTCTTCTCCTTCCCACATTTTGAGGAAATTTGGTAGTATTGGTTGCCTCTCTCCTCTTCTCTATACTGTCCTGATTCTTTCCTCATTTGTACACTGAAAACAATAATTTTCTTAATCAGTATTTTGGAAAACTATTTAAACAACCTTAAAACAAGATGAAAAATGTATTTTGAAGTAGGTTTCTTTACCCCATTGCCATTTTGTTTTTCTTGTTTTAAACATAAACTTTTTATGCTTAAAGCAACAACAAATAAATGCAAAAAAAATTTAATATGTTCTTAATTTGTATTGTTGTTTTATATTTCAGTAAATATCTACACATACTTAAAACGATAAATTTTATTTCAAATAATTATTTTTTGAGATAATAAAGACATTGTTTTCAGAGAATGTCTTGAATTAAATAAATTTTGTTTTATGCATAAACCTCATTAAATTGTTACATTTATTCTTAAAATCCCCCAGCCCCCCCCCCCCCCCAAAAAAAAATAAATAAATAAATAAATAGGTGTATTTTTGTACTAGTTTTATTCATGCTTACAACACGGGAACAATGGGGCAAGAAATATAAATTAAATTCAAGAACGTTTTTTTTTTTTTTTGCAGAGATATTCCATACTTTGTTTATATTCAGGGTAAAGGCAGAAATCTTTCCTGTTGCACACATTGGCTCTGCTGCTTGTTTGTCTCTCTGTTATATCTGTGTGGTGGACACTGTTGCTCACTGTTAACAGTCAGATCCAGCTCACTCACATGTAGCTCTTTTTCATATTTTCTGCACTTCTGTGTGTGTGTGAAGAGAACATGGCAGCTCATGTCTGGTGCCTCAGATGTGGATTTCTCACATTACATCGATCCACATTTCTACCCTTTTGTCTCTGTGTCTTCCCACCTGATACACAAACACACACACCAGATCTCACCTTCTCACTCTCACACAAGTGACAGTGTGCTAACATGCTAAATGCTCCCATGGGATTATGTGTGTGTGGTTGGTGGTGTATTGATCAGTAGCATTTTAGAGAGCTTTAAAAGATCACAGTTCAGGCCTGGTCATATTTTAGTGTCCATCTTCCCCTGCATTTCACCCCCTTCTAGCCTTATTAACTGTTTTACAGGGTTTGTGAGTCAGTGGGCCTTCAGCCTTTTGCGTATAGGTGTGTGAGTATGAAGAATGACTTGTCTGTGTTGGTAGAAGGAGTGAGAGAGCAGGAGAGCTGAGGGGATGGATGGTCCAAGCAATAGGGGGAAGGGATGAAATGGAGAAGAAAAGAGGCAGATTTGAGTAAGTCGCTCCTGAGAGTGACATGTGTGATAAGCAAGAGTGACACCAATGTCAGGACTGAAAGCTTTCCCAGTGATGCCCTCTCACTTCCCTTCGCTCTTTCTGCTTCTTCACTTCTATTATTCTTTCATGAGTTTTTTGGTTTAAGCTTTCAATTTAAATTGTGTAATTCAATTCAGTGGAATTATGTAATTTAAGACAAAGCATCAATACAAAAAACAAGCAGAAAAAATAAGGTGGCAATAAATGGTGATTTAAATTAAAAAAATATATTGTTTGTGCATCCTCATTTCCTTCCCTCGCTTCCTTTCCTCACGTCTTAGCTCCACCCCTTTGGATGCGAGGGATACACCTGTGTATCCTCGCTCATGACTCCTCAGGAAGCACCCAATGTGTTGCTTTCCCTTGTTAAAATTACCTCAGGGTATTGCTTTGTTGCTAAAATGTTTTAAATGGGTGTTGGCTTGACATATTGCTCTGCGTTTGCTAGGGAGCTCTGGGTGGTTGGTAGATGGCTGCTTCCTAGCCAAATCAAAAGAACCCAACAATAAAGTTGCTGTCACATTTACTGTTGTTCGGTGAGTTTTCAATAGCAAAATCCAGTTATTTCAATAGGAATCCACAAGAATGGGAATTTCATGTGAGGTTAAAGATTTCCCCATGTAGATTTCGTCAAGTTGGTCACGTGGATTCACCGCATGACCAACAGAAATCTGCTTAGTGTATAGTTGACTTCTGTGTGATGTGCTTTATGCTACATCACTACACTTTTGACAATAGACAATGTACCTTTTTGCCCACAAATTTCCGCTAATGTGACCGCACCTTAAGACACTATGGCCTGGTTTCACAGACAAGGCTTAGATTAAACCAGGAGTAGGCCTTAGTTAAATTAGGACGTTTTATAGCTTTTGTAAATGTGCCTTAGAAAAAAACATTACTTGTCTGGATCTTGAGACAAGACAATGGCACTGACATTATAAGCTTTCAGTTAAGACACCTCAAACATGCAATTTAGTCTGAGACTAGACTTAAAAGCCTTGTCTGTGAAACCAGGCATATAATATTTTGGTTCTGATCAGCTATAGCACATCATTCTCAACAAGCAGCATGAGTTGGGGCATCATTCAATGATGTGGAACGAGTTACGCACTAGGTATAGGGGATTAAAACAAACAAGCCCTTATTTGTAAAAGTGTAAAAATAGTTTTGTAAATTTGTAAAAATAGGGAGTGGGCTTAAATTGAATGAAATAAAAATTCAAAACTATTGAAAAGGGGTCCTTACAAATACTTGGGTAAAGTTACTTGGTGTAACAACTCATCTTTATCTAAAAATAACATATATATATTGTGAAGAAATATATGTTTCTAATTCCTAATGTTTAGGAAAATATCAGTTTTCTTTTTTATGTTCCTGCCCTTTAAGGCTTAAAGCTGTAATTGGTTTCTGAGGGTGTGCTGCTCAAATATGAATTTTGCTGCAAGAGCTGCATAACTGACCTCCCCATTAGTTATTCTCTTATTCTGTCTCTACCCTTGTCTCACTGTCCCTCTGTCTATGTCTGTCTCTTCCTCTTTGTCTCTACACTTCTCTGTGACCTCTTCTGTCCTTTTTTTTCTAACTGAGCACATCTTTTTAATGCAGTCCTTTTTTAATGTCTCATTCTCACTCTGCCACCGTCCATGTCGCTTCCTCTCCCATCTCTCATCACTCTTTTTTTCCCTCTCCCTTTACCCCTCTCCTCTCCCCCTCCTCCCCTTCATATCAGTCCAGCTGATGAGAGAGGTACCCTCATAATCAAAGCATGACATGGAGAATTGTATGGAAATAAGAATCTGGATAGAACAGCTTCACGCCTGGGATCCACCTTTAATTACCCACTCTTTTCATATTTATACAAGAGAGTTTGATGCTCTGATGAGGCTGTTATGTGACATGACTACCAGCAATTATTAACCCATGACCAGGTCTGCTCAAATCTGCTACAAATCCTTAGTCCGTTGCATGTTTGTTTGTTTATTATTAACAAATTTTACTATTAGTCTAAGTGAAAGCCCATTCACAACCCATTTTTAGTTTCTAATGGCAAATGATTGGATCATGAACAGTGAGTTAGATGCAGAAAGCAGCGAAACCTGAATTCTAGTTTGTTAAAACAATGCCAAAGTAGTTATTTGGCTATTGATTAACATATCCGATAGCCTGTGTGGCCAACAGCAAAGTGATGTCAACAGCAAAGGAAATATGTTTCTTTTGAATTAAAGATTTACAATCTTTAACTACAGATAGTAACTACAGTTTTTAACTACAAGTTAAAAACTATTTTTAATATTTGGAATAATGTACACCAATAAATCATTCACAATAAGAGCAGGAACATGCATTAAGGATGTAAATAGGTTATGACTATCTATGCCTGACAGTAGCTAATGTCAGTTCAGTCATGATACAGTACTTCACTGGTTTTATTGTGTGATAATGAGGCTGTGTTTTGATTTGATATTGATTGCAATGTAATGGTCTTGTCACGTATGAGCACATCCATTCAATAACATTACATGAATTATACTGACACTGGTATAAACTGTAATATAAATGTGTGGTGTAGCTGAATTACTATTGTGACTATATAATGTCATATCAGTATTGAAGGTTGCTGTCTGTACTACAGCATAATGAATAATTGATCATGAATATTTCTCACTGTTTTTCCTCAGGTCTTAAGCAACGCAAGGACACAAGACTCTGATGAGCTGATGAGGAAATTCTCAGCGTGGCGACAGATGTGACGCTCCTCCTTTCCCCAGCGTCAGCTGCGGCTCTGTTTGCTTCTACGGACCTCGGAGCAGCCATAACTTGACCCGCCTCTGTCCTAGAGGTGCCATTCGGAGGAGAGAGGGAGTGTCTGGTGTGCCAAATCTCATTCCTGAACTTCTGAAGGGAGGAGCCGTGGGAATTGGAGGGATAGCTGGATTGATGAGGGTGCAAGAGAACAGAGCGTGAGCCTCTCTCCAAATATCCACCCGAGTGCTGGGCTCCTTAATCATTTCATCCTCTCAGACACTTGAGCTCAACTTATTCTGGAGGATTTTTGCTCTCAGACTTCATATCTTTTACTATATGTTTTTAATCTATTCTAGTTTCTTTGCTCAAGTCAATGCTCCCTTCATCATGTGGGCCAGAGAAACGATTCGCTGTGAAACTAAAAGCAATAATGTGTAGGGTGGAGTGAGGCGTCACAGGAAAGCAGGGTAAAAGTGCTGACTGGTCTTGGAGCGTTTGAGTTAAAGTGTTTATATGCGTGTATGTGAGACTCAGAAGGCCTGTTCAGCAATGGATGACGGTTTGTGCAGAGAGCTGACAGGAAGAGGCAGCTAGATGTCGGAGGAGAACTGAAGCCGCTATGTGTGCGCCAGAGAGTGTGTTTGTGTGCGAATATGCGTACGAGAGCGTGTGATTGTCTCTTGGAGTGCAGTATTCTGAGAATTGCCCATTATTGCCACTCCCTCCTATTTTTGTGTTGGAGCTGGCAGGGTCAACATTAACAGAGTGAGAGAGAGGGACAGAAACAGTGAGAAAAAAATAACAGTGACACTTCAGTTTTTTTTGTCACCATATTTTTGATGCCCATTGGGGATGTTCCTTTTCCTCTGAGTGCTTGAGCTTTGTAAAAAAAAAAAAAGCTACTTTTGCCCCATCGAAATGGATTATTATAAGAATCACAGCTTGTGAAGGGCTCTCAGATGGATCATTTCTAGCTGGAATACCTTCTCCTTTGAGACTCTCCACACCACTCCATTTCTGTGACTTTCAACCTGTCATCCTAGAAGACGTGCTGCAATTCCTCAGAGGACTGCGTTCACTTGTTACCACGGCAATCCATGGCACCCTGTTCCTGACAAGGTCTGCTTCATTCTGTGAGTATTTTTATTCTTGCTGTTTGAGTGTGTGCATGAGTGAGCATTTGGAATGAATCTGTAACAGTTGTTTAGGCTTAAAAGGCTTTAAGCTTGTTTGTTTTGCCGGTCATGTAACGTGGTACGCTTGAAGTGATCGTACATGTGTTTTTGCTTTGCAGACAATATGAGCCTTTAATTGCTGTGACGCCCACCTTACTCTGTAACTGCCCATTAGTTAAAGTTCCACTCATTTATTTGTTTTCTCTTGTGTAACCTCATTGTGTGAGGATTGGGATGATCCGACTCCCTCTATCACCTGAAACCGAATAGGGATGTGCCCTTAAACAGCCCAGTGAACTATGAATACCATCACCACACACTCCCACCATATACACTTCCCACAGTCCTCTGCGGGCCTGAATTTCCTCTTCTGAGTAAATGGAGTGCATTTATGGGTTTTGTAGGCAGGCATGTAATAGGCCTATTTGAGCTTCTTGTTCACATTTGGGATCCAGGTTGGAATGTGAAAAAAGTGTTGCAGAATCTGAATTAATAGAACAATTCACACAAAAAAATAAACAGTCTATCATTTACTCATCCTTATGTTATTCCAGATGCCTTTGATGCTAATTTGAAAAAACGAAAAGGAGTGTTTTTCGCTAAATTAATGTTCAGTGTGTCGTTGTAATGCGTTAATTTGAGAATGTGTAATTTATGACATTTCAGATTTACACTACTGTTCAAAAGTTTGGGGTCAGTACGATTTTTTTAAAGAAACAAATATTTTATGCTGACCAAGGGTGTATTTATTTGATCAAAAATACAGTAATATTGTGAAATATTATAATTTAGAATGATGTTTTTTATTTTAAAATGAGAGTGAGAAAGGAGCTTGAGGTGGAACTCCGCACACTCAAACGCCAACAAACAATTTGGCCGTTGCATTTAGAATTTTATGAGAAATAACTGTCATGTTCACACTGTCCCAACAAACACGGACAAACGCTGATTGAACAGCAAACCCTGACCAACGCCAACTGGGGTAACACACTGATCCAACAAAACCCTTGTTTGTCTGTGCGGTGTGAATTGGCCTTATGGCTCTCTTTTTTTGATGCTTTTATTGTGCTTATGCATTATTTTTGATGCCTGAAACTTCACTGTAATTGCGTGGAAATAAGCGACCAGTACATTATTCAAAATATCTTGAGAAGCATGAACAGGATATTCTTCCACAAAAAACAACATCATATATGCTTATGGGGGAGTAAATAACGACAGAACTTTTGTTTTTGGGTAAACTATCCCTTCAACATTATATTTGAAACTGAAAACTAGAGGTGTTATGTAATCTCCTCAGTGTGTGACTGTTGTCCACAGATTTAGCAAATCCTTTTTGACATAATGGATGTGTCCCTGCTCTAATAGAATAGCATGTCCTTTTGTCCTGCTGTCTTACTCCTGCTTATTGAGAGCAAAAAAACACTTTTGGCCTAACTCTATTCAACTTTACTTTGGTCTTTGGTTGCTGGTGCACATGTTTTCTTGCTTTTTGGATTTTTTGATGCTTAATTGACATTACTGTCACCTTTCCTTAGTCTGAATGCACAAGGCAGCTGCTGCTTTGACATCATCCTGTACTGTTGCCATGTCAGTGGACTATTGTTACTTCTGTCTGGGCTACAAGTATTGGGAGAGTCACAGGTGTCCAAAAGCATTACGAGAGCTTACACTGCACTAAAATGGAACGTTTAGCAATAAACCTTCGCAGCAGGAAGCAGCTCCGCAATATCCTCATTCATCTCCAGTAATAAACTGTCAATTGTTATTAGCTAAGTCCCATTACTTCACACGTTCACACCATTATAAGATATACAGGGAGATCATGTTGGTCTTATCAGCTTCTGTGCAGATTGAAAAGATGAATGGAAATTATATTGTAGCCTACTTGGAATAAACAACAAAGTGGGATTTCACAGATATGTTGTGGTCCTGTCTGGACTGATACATGTCTGTGTAATTGCGCCAAAAAGAAAGTATCAGATTCTGTGAGAATATCCCTCAATATAAGCCCCAGATTTATTTCTACTTGTTTGGAGAACCACCTGCAAAGTAATTTTCAGTGAAACTGGAAAGGCCAAGTGAGGAAATAAAACTGTGATTGTCACACAGGAAGACATGAGAAGGGTTCGACAGCGAGGATGAAAAAGCAGCGTTAGAGATTTCTAGAAGAGCTGTATTTGGCAGCAGTGAAGAGAGGGTCACTGGATCTTCACTGAATGGATTTTAGGGGTCGTTTACACAACACCGTTTTCATCTAAAAAATGGAACTTGAAAACTATGAGTTTTGGCCGTTCATTTACACTACAACAGCGTTTTGGGAGCCGAAGTGGAAGGTTTTGAAAACGATGCCTTTATGTCTCCATGTAAACAACGGATTTCGCTGGGTGTTTCTTGACAAAGTGACATAGGCAACTACTAGCCTGGCATGCATAATACAGCCTTTTTAGTCATTTTTGCAGATCTGTGTGAACGGGGATCGTTTTGACAACGTTGTCGCCTGTTTTTAGTACATCGTTGTCATGTACACATACCCTTAGTTTATTCTTCAAGCTCCTAAAGGTTCTTTCGCACACAGATCACAAGTCAACCCCCTCCCCCCGCCACCCTTGAATCGGCAGTTGCTGAGTGCAATATTGTGCAGCAAATGGCAAGAATGAAATGACCTCACCTAAAAGTCAACATCACAAATATGACATCAGTTCCAGTTCAGTGGTCCACTGGCAGCAGGATCGATTGTATTGATCTGAAATAAGAGCTTGTCAGGTGTATTTGTGTGTGCGTGTTTGGGTCCATGTGTGAAAGAGATTAAAAAAAAACTCCTGGCTCAGTGATTTTTAAGGACACTGGGGAATGCATTTTAATGTTCCTGAGTTGATAATCTGCCGTGCTGCACGTGAATATGCAAAATGTGATAAATGGTGTGGCTTACAAATGGCATATTTACTAGTTTCTAGTGCATTGTTGTGCTGTACTGAGGCGCATTGTGCTGAGTAAAGCATAAAACAAATTCCTGGTTTGATTGATGAGAATACCAAGAATAACACTTGAAATATATAAAGGGAAAAATGCAGGCGGATGATGCACAAAATAAAAATAGTTTATAACTGACATGATTTCAAACCAACAATCTCAAACAATGCTTCTGTTATATTCCAGTATGTCCGTAAGGCTGTTTAAAAGACATTTTCAATTGTCTCAGGAAATGGTAGATCTCTGATTCATAAGTGAAATGTCCAAGAATCTGTATGTGTGCTCATGTGATTAGCTACCGGCACTTTTTCACAGCTCTTACTTTGCTCAGGCATTGGTAGACATTTATTGAGTCCCAACAAGTGATCGGTTTCTGAGAGCAGCTTGATCTGATTCAGAAAGCGCAATAAAACCTCAAGCTCTGTTGAGCCATGTGCACGAAAGCTTTCATTACAACCCATTTCCTCCAACACTCGGGATCATTTAGCCATTTAGTTTCTAATATTTAAGTCTGAGTGTGCCTCAGTCAGAAGTCAAGGGTGCAGTTTAAATAAAAGAAAAAGAAACATGCTTGGTTCCATGTGCTGCCTTAGAGAGATTTAAAATAAATTGCTGATTTGAGAGCAAAAATTTGACTGAAACCTTTTCAGAAATACATTTTTGGAAGGGGAAAAAAATGACTGCAGATGTTATTTCAGACCTTTTTGAAGCTGTCCTCGTGATAGTAATGATAACCTTTTACCCCCTCAAGAAAAATGTAATGTTGAAGAGGAAAAAAAACATTTGTCATTGTAAGGCTTTTGAAGTGCTTTTGCTTTAGAGAAAATACATTGGTCAGACTCTGCTTTTCATTTCCATTTCTTTTTTTCAGTTTGAGAGCTTAGAACTGGGCCAATCAGGTGGTGTCACAATTAAAATCAATCTTGCATTAAGGACAAGTGGCTGTGCCTGTCTGCAGCCCTTACCTGTAGGCCCTCATTTCAGCCCTACTCTGGAAAAGATCCATCTTTATTAGTCCTTCACACTGCAAAATCAATGGCATCGCTCTTTCATAAGAGGACAGAGTGCAAGTGAACTCGGGTTCTCACATCTCTGCAGTTTTAAGCCTCACCTATCTCACCCTACAAAAGACAAGCCACTGAGAGGGAGGCCGTAGAAGGTGCTGGAAATGGCTTGAAAAGCAAATTAAATGTAGGGTAGTAGTGGATCATATAGTGAAGGATTTAGAAAGGCTCATAGATGCAAAGACTGTTTCAAGTTGCCTTCAAGTTCACTGTTGCCTTTTATTAGCATATTTTTTTATTTTATTATCCTTTTATCAGTCTTATGCTGTCTTAGATACCTCTATTTGGTCAAAGGATCAATGACATTCATTTTGTTGTCCTGATCTTTTTTTTTTTCCTTCTCAAAAATACATTCTAAATGAAATTTATATAAAATCATTGTACACCTCTCTGATGATGAGCATGTTTTGAATTTCTGAATTAAAATAAATGTTTAATATATATTTATATTTAAATTATATTTATATTTATTGGGAATATTTATAGGTAAACGGCGGTAATATTATAATAATAAAATAATTAAAAGTCTCATCAAAAGAATACAATTCTTGAAAAGAAAACCTTAAGTAGTTTGGCATAATCTTTTATTTCTTGTAAAAATATTTTAATACATACCTTAATATAAATGTGTGTCACGGTCAATAAGACTCTTAAAAATATATTTAATAATTTGATTCTTTGTTATAAAAAGGCAAGTTTGTAAAATATAATGTGGCCAATTTTTTTTGTGTATTTTATATATATAAAGTACACTCTCATGTAAGGTTAAATGTTATTTTTTTTACTTGGTTACATAACACAATATTTCATAGAATTTAGACTTTGTAACATGAATACAATGAGAACAAAAAAAAACTTTATTTCATCCTACATTGAGAAGGCAATCTCATTTAAGATTAAGATGCTACCATAGCAAGGAGCTGCCTATGTGGGGAAATGCAATAGGTTTTGGAACAGAGCTTATAAGTTCAGCAGTGGAATCTAATAGCTAAATAACAAGCTGACTTTCTTAGTTGGACAGAAAGTCCAATGGTTGCTTACCTAGCTTCCATTTTTGACCCAAAGCAATCTGTCTCATTGATTAACCATCAAGAGAATAGCCTAAGACCTCACAGATGGAACAAACTCAACATCCCAGCACAGCCTCCACTGTACTTTTTCTTGCTGGAAATTAAATACTTTCACAATTTTAGTTGTCAGACTGAGAGAGCCTATTATTTTACCCATCCACTTGAGTTGTAGCTAATCTCGATATGGCCTGTGCATGTGACGGTTTTTACCTTGCACTTTTTTTGCACAACAACCAAGAGCTAATGTAACTGTCTTGGCAGGTGGTTTTGGACCTGGCAGGGGCAGGAGTAATTTACAGGTTCTGTGAACATATTCTCAGGGAGCTTCTGACTGGACAGTCCTTTGAAGTGCCTTGCATTGGTGTCTAATAAATAAACATGAGCTGTATTTGCTTTCAAGTAAAGCAGCGGGAGAAATGGCCACATGCTCAGATGTGTTTTCTGGAATATATTACATAAGATATCATGTCCACAGGTTGCATTTTACCTTCATTAAAGGACCTTAATTTACCTTCATTTTATAGGCATATTTTGCAAAATTTACATTTGGCGATATGGCTCTGTTCTAAATTCCCCATCCTTTTCATGAGCTCCATGAAAAGCCAAGCCTGGGAACAGCAGCAGCAGCTTCTGGGGGCAGCGTAAATCCCCCAACAGACCATGTCAGGCAATCCTCCCTGGATCTTCCTGCTAAATCGCAGAGCCAACAGAGGATCCAAAAGAGCGTTTCAGGAAGGCAATCTAACCGAATTTAATTGTAAAGAGCCAATTGATCTACGTGAAGCTAGCATGAGGAATGTAACTAGAACTAATGATAGAAGTAAATTATATTTAGGTAAATAGGCTCAACAGCTACTGAAGCTATAATATTCAATTTTCAAGCCACAGATCAGGGAACAGCACTCATAGCTTTTCTTATGGATGGCTCAAGCATCGGGCCAGAAGTAACGTTCATAAGCGGCTGAAGACCATCGTCTCATGGCCTTCAATGTACAGACAGGAGTGGACAAAGCTGCAGTTGTAGCAGCCCCTATGTGCAGAGAATGAGCCGTTTAACGCTCTGAGGGAAGCTTGCAGTATTGGCAGAGCAGGCGGAGACTGGAGGCAAGCCAGGCTCTGGACATGGGCTTTCCCTCCTTCATGGCAAATGATGGGTCCTGCTGACCAGCTTGTGGACGGCTCCTCAGGTAGGCCAACATAGATGAAATAAAAAGCAGAGTTAGATGCAGAGATAAAAACAACTGTTCATCCCCTTTTCCTATCAGTTTAAGGGATACTTCACCGATTAGCATTAAGCTTTGTATCAGTAGAAACCCAGTAGTATATTCGAATGACTGTGCTTCCCTCCCTCATGTCCCCCTAAAATGAGAGATTTCTGTATTTTGTGTCTGGCAAAAAACCTCAGATGATGCAAAAATCGTCATTTAGAGTCATCTGAAGCTTTTTTGGCCAGAGACTAGAGACTACAGCCAGTAGTAGGAGCTAGTTCCGTATGTTTTCAATCCGCCCATAGGGGGTGGGATCTCACTCACAGAATGTACAAATAGTGACAACCATCTTTTTTTTTAAGCTAAGCTAACAGACTCTTGCTCTGTGGAGTGGACGCGCACCGTGAATGACAGTGCGGCTGTGAATGAATGACAGTGCAGCTGTGAATGAATGACAGTGCAGCCGTGCTCATTTTAGTTTTGGTTTAGAATTAGCGCCAATTCAGAGGCGGGTTGCTTGAATTGTGGGTTCGCTGTGCGCCTATATGGACACAGATAGAGAGTCCTATTGCTATTGCGAGACTCACGATAAAACGCCGTCTTTTTTAGTTTTGAGTCAACTAGTAGCCTAGTTGTATCATTTCTTCCAATACTGCCCTCTGTAACCGGTAGGTGTGGCTTGGGAGTGGCCTCGTAGGGTAGCAAAGCAAGTGCATTCTGGGAGTTGTTGTCTTTCATCCACATGAGCCAAAAATAAATTTTCTGGCTTTTCTCAGTCTAGAAGGCACAAATCCTAAAATAATTTCACATTTCTACTACATAAATGACCCAATTTAAATACACATTCATCTTTCCAGCGGTGAAATATCCCTTTTAGTGTGCTTAGAATTATGGTGAAGTGGTAAGAATAAATTGATACATCAGAAATGTGAGGTCATGTGATGTAAAAAAAGAATCTGTGGAACCACCTGAGAAAGCGTAGAAAGCCATGAGCAAAACGTATCTTAGCAATATATCAGGATAAGGCCTAAAGAACACCTCTATCAGCTGTAAAGGGTTAGTTCACCCAAAAATGAAAATTAGCCCATGATTTACTCACCCTCAAGTCATCCTAGGTGTATATGACATTCTTCTTTCAGACAAATAAAATCGGAGTTATATAAAAAAAATCCTGGCTAATCCAAGCTTTATAATGGCAGTGACTGTTGCTCTGTTTTTGAAGTCCATAAAAGCGCATCTGTCCGTGATATAACGTGCTCCACACGGCTCCGGGGGGGTTAATAAAGGCCTTCTGAAGCAAATTGATGCATTTGTGTATAGAAAAATATCCATATTTAAAACTTTATAAAGTAAATTATCTAGCTTCCGGCGAATTGCCTTCCGTATTCAATTTACGGAAAAAGTGTAGTGCCTCTCGAAGTTCAAAATGTACGCTACGTCTGACGAGCGTAACTGGTGTGCAATGTCGTCAGACGTAGCATAAGTATTTTGAACTTCGAGAGGTTAAAATAAGTTGAATACAGAAGGCGATTTGCCGGAAGCTAGATAATTTACTTTATAAAGTTTTAAATATGGATATGTAAGGCGCCCTGTTTGAGAGTTGCCAATTGAGTGCATAGGAATCAGATCAGCTGATATGGGTGGAGTTGGAATTTTTCTAATCAGCTGATAGCAGAGCTTGACTACGTGGTCTGTCTGAACGCAGAATGCTTGATTTAGGTCATTCTAAACCCTTATGACATTCTCATGAGAGAATAGTGATGAACGATTCATGAATAAATAATTATTCAGAGTCATAGGCTACCGGCAATCTACATTCTGCGTTCACACAGCGCACATAACCGGTAATTTACAACTTCCCTTACTGGTAAATTGACGGAATTTATTTACCGGTATTTTTGAAAAGGTCCTGTTAACACATGATCTCTTACCGGTAATTTACTGTAAAGACTGTATGTGTGAAAGGGGCTAATGTCTTCTAAAGTGTAATGATAGGTGTAAGAAAATTACAAATATTTTAAGCCTTATAATAAAAAAACATCGCATTTGGCCAACTGTCATATACGTGGGTTCATGAGAGCGTCGTAAAACACTACTTCAGCACGTTATGAAGTGAGACGTTGGTTGTGAAGTGATGGTTTATAGTTAAAAAAAAGTTTAAAATATTTGTTTTTTTCTTATACACACCTATCGTTTTGAATATTAGTATTAGTATCCCATAACTAAAATCTATAAAAAGACAACTTTTATGATGGTGTTTTTAAACCATGTTTGTTTTATTTATGATTCTTTTTATTTTTATTTTTGACAGCTCCAATTCCCATTGTAATTGTATGGAAAAGAGCAATTGGCACATTATTCAGATTTTCTCTGAACTATATTAAAACGTAACCAGGATATTCATCAAATTCACTTTTTTGTTCCATGAAAAAAGTCATACAGGTTTTTTGACATAAGGGTGAGTAAATAATGACAGAATGATAATTTTGGGTGAACTATCCTGTTAATGTCATTCTTCCCCAGAGAGTGAGAAATAATTTTCACATGTGGCACTAAATGTCACTGTATTCTAACAACTTTTATAGAGCCTGCGGCCTCATTGCAAGGTCAGTGTATGCTGTCTTCTGATGAAGTCTCCTTGAAATGATATGAGCTCATGTGTGTCTGACCGCAGTGTTTTTACAGTGATGTTAATCCATTTCATAGTGTTGTTTCGTCTTCTTTGTCTCACTTTTAAAGTACCGTCAACGCTCCACTGACAATCCTTTAACAGTACTGTGATCTTCCAGCACTGTTTATAAGCTTTCAAAAAAAAAAAAAAAATGTGTGCATCTCTAGCTGTCCATCAAATTATTCAAGCAGTTAAACGGTCTGGGCGTCTGTCACAAATGCTTGAGTCGACTCATCCTGAACACCATGTTCTGATGGTTTTCCCCTCAGGTTAATAAGCAGGTTGTGGTTTTCACGGTATGCTGTTGTTTGATTGCAAACATCTGGGTGTGTCGTGATCACACAGGGACCTCCGTCATCGATTGACATTTGCCAACCTGAGGCCCAGTCAGCTGTCACGCCACTTTACGGACACGACCACAGGGTTCGACAATCCGAGTTAAGTGGTGCAAATGTGTGAGGTGGCGACGTCTCGCAGCCGGTCTGCTCTTTAATTAGCCTGCCCCATCATCATGTGCCCATGCTGAATTATTTATCCTTGTGAGGAATTAGCATGCAAGGTGGATTCATTTTAATGATACAGAGAGGACCGCGACCACATCCGGAAGCGTAGCCAGCTATCCTCCTCTTAGCTTTCCTCTTTCCTTTTAATTTTCTGTCTCTTACTCTCCCGCTTTACACACATCAAAGTTTTATTTCAGATGTATAAGTTGAATCCATGCGAGGCTGGATGCATGTGTGCTGAATACTACAAAGAGAATGTGGCGTTTTGACAGATTTTGCTGTAGTAGGGCGCGTTTTAATGGGTTAACATTCGAGTCAAGTTGGTGTAGATGTGTAAAGTCTTCATTTTAGGTCTGGTGTTGGAGAAGATACTTTGAAACTGTAGCTTGCCAAGCTACTCGTATTTTAAAGTAGTGAAACTACAGTCATGCTACTCTTTTGATAGTTAGCTATAAAATAAGCTACGAAACAGTCCGAGCATTAAAGCAAATTCAATCAGTTGCCACATTATTTGTAGAAGCTTGCATTTTTGTCTTCTTTTCGCAGTTTTTTTACTGCCAAAACTAAAGTGTTAACCTGCTGGAGAAAAGTAATATTATCTATTGCACGTTCAACTGTCCTGCCATGGAATTGTAGTGAATTTCATTGTAAAATTAGCAGACCAGAACATTTGAACCCCCATCAGATTATATAAGGAAAAGTGTTTTAAAAAAGTTCAGATTGAAGCAGGCGAAATTTAATATTTCCAAGTGATCGCTCCACATCATTAATTTGCAGCCCACACTTGTCTATTGTCCTCCCAACCTGTTCGCTCGCAAACTGCGTGAGTGATATAGTTTTGTTAAGAGTGTGAGACAATATGAAAGAACCACAATTGATTTCAGTAATTAAACAACAAAAAGGGCAGGTAACTACTCTTATTGTCATTAATTCTACTTTTATAAACTGGTTCATATTTCCTGCAAATCAACACAAAAGTCACAAATATCACAGAAATTTTAAAGAAAAAAGCCACTGCAAATTCAATCATTTTGTCCAGTGAAAACACGGGTGTTTTCTATGGAAGTCCGTTTCCGCTACTAAATAAAAAGATAAAAAGAGTAATTGCGACTTTTTATCTCAGAATTCTGACTTTTTTTCTCACAATTGTGAGTTATAAAGTCACAATTCTGAGATATAAACTCGCAATTGCATGATGTAAAGTCAGAATTCTGAGATATAAACTCGCAATTGTGTGATATAAAGTCAGAATTCTGAGATAAAAAGTCGCAATTACTCTTTTAATTTTTTTATTTAGTGGCAGAAACGGGCTTCCATAGTTTTCACACTTGAGTCCTCTTTAAAAGAACCAAACTCAGACTGATTAAATGGACCAAGAGGTGAACCAAGTGAAAAAGGACCCAGTTCTTTTCACGTTCACACTGTCCCAGTCCCTGATTGAGGACTTTTTTGGTTCACTTAAGTAGGAATGTGGTCTTAGACCTCTTTGTGTTCATACTGTTTCTTTTTGGACCAGTTCAGTGTTTGATGGCGGACCCCTATGACCTTCCAAATTATATCCCATTCACTTACACTCACCTAAAGGATTATTAGGAACACCTGTTCAATTTCTCATTAATGCAATTATCTAATCAACCAATCACATGGCAGTTGCTTCAATGCATTTAGGTGTGTGGTCCTGGTCAAGACAATCTCCTGAACTCCAAACTGAATGTCAGAATGGGAAAGAAAGGTGATTTAAGCAATTTTGAGCGTGGCATGGTTGTTGGTGCCAGACGGGCCGGTCTGAGTATTTCACAATCTGCTCAGTTACTGGGATTTTCACACACAACCATTTCTAGAGTTTACAAAGAATGGTGTGAAAAGGGAAAAACATCCAGTATGCGGCAGTCCTGTGGGCGAAAATGCCTTGTTGATGCTAGAGGTCAGAGGAGAATGGGCCGACTGATTCAAGCTGATAGAAGAGCAACTTTGACTGAAATAACCACTCGTTACAACCGAGGTATGCAGCAAAGCATTTGTGAAGCCACAACACGCACAACCTTGAGGCGGATGGGCCACAACAGCAGAAGACCCCACCGGGTACCACTCATCTCCACTACAAATAGGAAAAAGAGGCTACAATTTGCACGAGCTCACCAAAATTTGACAGTTGAAGACTGGAAAAATGTTGCCTGGTCTGATGAGTCTCGATTTCTGTTGAGACATTCAGATGGTAGAGTCAGAATTTGGCGTAAACAGAATGAGAACATGGATCCATCATGCCTTGTTGCCACTGTGCAGGCTGGTGGTGGTGGTGTAATGGTGTGGGGGATGTTTTCTTGGCACACTTTAGGCCCCTTAGTGCCAATTGGGCATCGTTTAAATGCCACGGCCTACCTGAGCATTGTTTCTGACCATGTCCATCCCTTTATGACCACCATGTACCCATCCTCTGATGGCTACTTCCAGCAGGATAATGCACCATGTCACAAAGCTCGAAACATTTCAAATTGTTTTCTTGAACATGACAATGAGTTCACTGTACTAAAATGGCCCCCACAGTCACCAGATCTCAACCCAATAGAGCATCTTTGGGATGTGGTGGAATGGGAGCTTCGTGCCCTGGATGTGCACCCCACAAATCTCCATCAACTGCAAGATGCTATCCTATCAATATGGGCCAACATTTCTAAAGAATGCTTTCAGCACCTTGTTGAATCAATGCCACGGAGAATTAAGGCAGTTCTGAAGGCGAAAGGGGGTCAAACACAGTATTAGTATGGTGTTCCTAATAATCCTTTAGGTGAGTGTATATTGTATGTGCCTAACCAAGGTATTTGTTTGTAAAGATTATTATTATTATTGATTATTTCTATTATGTTGTTAAACGACATTGCTACAAATGCTGTTGAATGAGCATAACTCTAAGTTTATCTTTTGCACAAAATTTTTTGCATTTTGTTGCAATACTACATCCATATTCTCACACATCCACCTTTGTAAATAACATTTATTTTGAATTGTTTTCCTTGAATCGTGTTTTTTATTGCAGAAGGCAATGATAACATCGGCATAGAAAAAAACAATAGGACAAATACAATAAAAGAAAGATGCAAATGAAATAAACTGCTTAAAATTTTCTGGTTAAGTGGGTAAAAAGCAGCATTTAAGTAAGAAATTGAATAATCAAATGAAAAAAATAAAACTATTCTTCACTGTATGAATAATACGTATACTCTACTGATTCTTTTATTAGGCTGCTGTCACTTTAAGAACTACAGTAATGTAATGCAGGTGTTTACATTTAATTTAAGACAAAACCACCTGTACTACACAGGAATGAGAGTATAGTCCCTAGCCATATCGGTCTAGAAAATTGCAACTTTTAATTTTCCGTCGGTCTTAGTACACGATGTAACTATACACAACATCACAACATATATATAGGAAAATGTTGGCGTTATTTTGTCACTTATTGAGCAGTAGGCTAGATGGAGCCATTTACCTCCAGTCTTTGTGCTAAGCTAGGCTAGCGGTTGGTGCATCATACAGAGTTATGGCACGCACAGAGATAAAAATGGTATGTATGGACTTTTCTAACTCTGGGGGATACGGTGAATAAGCTAAAGTTCCAAAAAGTCGCCGTGTTCCTTTAAGAACTACAGTAATGCACGGATCAAATTATGATACACAGTTCGGTTCGATTTAAAGGGGTCTGAGATCGTTTGGAGTGTTCATATATGGGCCAAAAATCACACGAACCATGCTCAGACCCCTGAAAAGGACGAAGTGTGAAATCACCAAGTAACAAACTGTAACTGCATTGAAGCAAAATGGTAAATAATAATAAAAAAAAATGACATGATATAATTGTATAAGTCAATTTGGTAACTAAACTAAATATTTTGAACAAAACCTGTGATTTCACAAGAACTGTAATTTGTCTTATTTGAATTAAAAAACTGTGTGTTATTCACTTTCGTTTAAAAACTTTTAGTATTTTGTCATGCTACATCACTAATTATTGGTAGCGCGACAGCATTTTAAAAACAGCTGAACTACTGTCACACTACTGAAAATTGTAGTTAGTGTAGATCTTTCCGGCTTTTCTGTCTCTTTATGAAGATGCAGTTCTGCACTAATATTGCACATGTATTTGTAATAAAAGGACTGATTATAAACTCTTCTATCACGACCACTTCATGCTCTCATTTAAATCTTCAGCTCTACTTTTTCTGCCCCTCCAGCACTTTCTCTCTTCTCTCTCCTCGCTCTCATCTCCCCTCATCACATGCCTCAGCTACCATTGTTATCTTTATCTGTCTCCCTTTCCTTCACCTTCCGAACATGCACACACTCACACATTATATCTGTTTTATTCTGCTAAAAAACAGATTTTGTCTTTCAGTAAATTAAGGAGGGAAAACCTACGTACTTTCTAAACTAAATAATTCAGTTCAACCATTGACTTGAATATTTGAAGGAAAATCTAAATGTTTTCTTTTGTATTGTCTGTATGTCATGTCATTTTTATATTCACACATTTTGTTAACACATTTAATAACTTGTTGTTTTGTGATGTCTGGAGTTTATTCATGTGGAGTTCATCCCAAAATAATTGTCACCCCTGACATGTGGCAAATGTTGAGTCGTGTGTGTGTGTGTGGCAGAATTAAAAAAGTTATTGAACATCTTGCAGTTCAAAATATTGCTTGTATACCATTGAAAGTGACAAATAGTCATGTTTCTAATGTTTTTTTTTAATAAAGTGTGTAAATAATAATCACACACACACACAAGCGTCTGGTTCACTATCTTTGTGAGGACTCTCCATAGACATAATATTTTTTTTTTACTGTACAAACTGTATATTCTATCCCCTTACACTAAGGGTGCTTTCACACTTGATTTGATTGCCTGGACCGAACCTGAGTTCGATTGCTCCCCCTCCCCCTGCCCCAAAGCCGCGAATGTACTGCAAATGCTCTAAAGAACGCTGAAGGCGAGCAGAAATGAGATTTACAACTCTCTGCTTGCAGCACAGTCACGCTCACCAGGAAAACTCACACAAACACACATTTTTATCAGATCATATGTCATTAATAGCGGTTCACTTCCGCGATTTAGTACGATTGCGTTCACATCAGCAGCGAACTGTACCAGAGTTCACATAAACCGAAACCCCAGACCACCTTTTTAAGCGGACTCAGGTACGGTTTGCGGACACAGGAAGTGTCCTCATAAATCATGTTTACATTGTAATACCCATGTCATTATACACATTTGTGTCCTCATAAACCATACAAGAACACACACACATATACAATATACTCTGTTATTAGTAATAATTATATATAGTATATTGTTAACATTATATATTTTTCTATCAGTATGTTAACAGGTATGTTTACTCTTTTACAATGCCTTTGAACACACCCCAGCTCATCAAAATCTACCGATTTGCTTTCTTCCTCTTAAAGTTTATTGAATTTTACTTATTTTTTTCAGTGTACAGCATAACTTGTTTGCTCAGCTTAACTATAGTTGGCCATAAAGAAACTCACACTCATTTATTACTCTTTAAGATTTTTGTCAAATAAAACCACAGTTTCTTCATTGTTTTATTGTTCCCCACCTGCCGTTTTCCTCCCTTTGCTCTTTTCAACATCTATTTGCATGTTTGGTGAGAGGGTTTATTGAAGTGTAACCCCGTAAATTACCTCATCACGCCTCACCAGCACATATGTGACAGGCAGCCATGGGGCGACACTGTACCTCGCTGTGTGTTTGTACTCTTCCTTTACTCAAGACTTCATTACCAGCTCCACTCCTCCTTTCTCTTTATATCATGCTGTTTTGTCCCCTGATTTTCTCAGGGTTAATAAATATTTTTTTTTGCTGGACAACATTTCTCACAAATATCGGTCTCTCTCTCACCGAGCCTATCTTTCTCTCTATCCTGACCCTATTTATTGAGATTGAGGAGGCTGTTGTTGCCCCATGGCTCCAAACTGTGGTGTAACAGAGAAAGCGGCAGTAAATCAAGATGAAGGGAAAACAGGACCCCTTATTCAGTGTGCCCTCCTCTCCTGATTTGTCTGTCCTTCACCTCTGTCCAGCAGAGGATGGCGAGAGATGATGGGGGTGAAAGAGTGTTGAGCTGTTGGGCTAAAATATTGAACAAAAGGAATTGAAGGAAATGTGATAAAAAGAGACAGTAGAGAGCACTGTGAGAACAGCATGATGAAACCTGCTTGAATGGGGGGGGGGGCAGGTATATGTGCCCCACATATGGGGACATTTTTTGGTCCCCATGAGGAAAACAGCTTATAAATTACACTGACATTTTTTGGAAAATGAAGAAAGTTTTCTGTGATGGTAGGTTTAGGGGTAGGGTTAGTGTTGGGGGATTGAATATACAGTTTGTACAGTATAAAACCATTATGTCTATGGAATGTCCCCATAAGGATTGTAAAACTTGAAAACATCTGCATTGTAGGGAGCAGCCAACAGTGTCCAGGGGGAAAATGGCTTCATAAGCTTAGAAATAATGTCCGATTAGAGGACAGAAATATAATTAGCTCAGTACAGAGACTGTAGAAGTCACTGGAAAGTCCATCAGAAGCTCAGATGTTCGGGGAAGAGGAATTTGAATGCCGTGTTATAGGTAAAATAAAATAAATTTTTTTTACAAAAAAAGTGTATATATAAGTTCTCTAAAACACTTTGGACAGAAATTCATTCATTCATATTTGGTCCATCCAATCGAATATTTAACATTCCACAAATAATTTGTATATATTCATATATTATATTAATTAAATACTCTTATTTTGTAAAATAAATAAAAAATTGCTGCTCAAGAAACATTTCCTAATATTATCAATGTTGAAACAATTGTGCTGCTTAATTTTTTTTTTAAACTCAGGAAGATACAGTCAGGATTATTTATTTTTTTATTTTTTTTATGAAAGAAAAATAGCATTTATTTGAAATAGAAATATTTTGTAACATTATAAATGTCTTTACCGTCACATTTTTCCGTTTAATGCCTCTTTGCTGAGTAAAATTATTAGTTTCTTAAAAAAAAATCTTACTGATCTAAAACTTTTGAACCTCAAATAATAATTAATAACTGTATGTTACTCTAGTGTGTTTTTTCCAGGTGATGTTTTATTTCGCCTAGGACACCAAGTAAGCCAGGACCCCCTCATAAAAAAGTGTTGCATGACACCCCTGCCCATCATGACAGGAAAACAAATGTGCGTGTGTGTGTTTAAAATTATGTTAGTGTTGCAGCAGCCTTGTTCCTTATGTCCTTCTCTGACTCTGCCATTATGTTTGTGTGTGTAAGAGAGAGAGGTGAGTCTGTGAGGAGAGTGTGTGTGCAAGTGAGTGAGTGAGTGAGGCTTGTTCTCTCGTCCTCTAACCGTGAGCAGAACTAAAGGCCTGCAGCAGCAGCAGTGACACGGGAATTTACATATGTTAACAATAAGGAAAAAATTATTCAATTCACAACGGCCAACAAAAAGAACAACCTTACATATCCTGAAAAGACAATCACATTCTTTCTCAGGCCCTCCGTCTCTCTCCTGCTACACTGTGACTGATCTCTTTTTTTTAATGAGCTTCTACTACCCCCTAACATGAACAAATCTCTCTCTCTCTCTCTCTCTCTCTCTCTCTGTTGTGGTTGTGGCTCTCAGTATTCAGTTTTAAGGTTCTTTATTGGCATAACAATTATTTGTACATTCGCATTGCCAAAGTGTTTAGAGATAAAACTGCACAGCAGTAACAATGTACTCAATGTATCTCATGTATCAGTACAATAAGCAATGTATCTCTGTCTACGTTGTTGTCGATGGTTTGTCTCTCTGACTTTGCACTATGGCTGGGGGTCTGTCTCTCATTGCTTGTCTCTCTCTGTGCTGTGGTTGATGGGCTCTCTGGGTGGCACGTTGTATGGCAGGTGCCCACTTGAATCTCAGTCATCACTGTTATTTTGCGCTGATTGCACGTGTTATTGTAGCTAATTAAAGACTGATGGGCATTAAATATTTAGGTTGCTGTATAATTAGCTCACTGAAGTCAACCATACCAAAGGCTATGCCCACTCACATTCACAGATAGAGCTAACAGAGACATAAAGACACGCTCTCGCTCATCTTTTGTTCTTCAAACTAACAATATTTTAACACTTTCCCTCTCAGATAAAATTACTTATAGAATTATCCCGGCAACACTTTCAGGTTCCTCTGTCGTCCCAGAAAAGAGCTGATTTAGATTAGCTGATTTAAATTGAACTGAAAATGACCAAAAAGTGCTGTGTATGTTGTTGAAACACCATGTTTGTTGGAGATTTTGACTCCGAAAGAACACAAACCAAAGATTTTAGATTTTTGCGTTGTCGGCCGGGCAGCATTCACACAAACCCTAAAGTCAATAACAAGAACAGCCCGGTAAACTACAATCACTCTTGCTCGTTGCTTGCGCCATTTGTTTACCTGTTGCCCTGACCGGTGAGGAAGAAGATTACCACAATGACTGCGTATTTCTGGTCACAAATGTGGAAGTTGTGAGAAAGGTCTATAGACTGCCTAATAGATTTATCATTTATGCTGCGCGCTTAGCGATTTTCACTTGATTGCACTGCACGTATCAGAAGATTATTAGGGAGGCAGCTGACTTTGATGGAGGAATTTGCAGCTACAAACTACAATTCATGTTCATAAATGAGGTGAAAACCAGACCTGTTATAAACCTAAATGTACTCTAATTAATTGAAAAGTGTATCCAAGTAGTAATAGTTTGGTGTTTGCTGTCGTAATAATGACAGTAGCGCACAGCTGTTCCGTGCTCCGGCATGGTTAGCAAATACACTACAAGCGTACCACGCCCGAGCCCAACCGAACCGCCCTCTGGCCCACCTCTTCCAAGCGGGCCAGGGCCGGTGTTCTGCCGTTTCATCCTACCCGTCAGATTGTCCTACTAGGGCTTACTGCGCATACGCACATCAATATTTAATATTTATTTTTTTAAATATTCACATAGTTTTAAGAGTAGGTTTAGGGTAGGGATATTAATAAAGCCTAAAATCACATGAATATGATGCTGGTAGCACATTCTGATAGGTAGCATTTTACATAAATATTTAATATTTATTTTTAAAAATATTTACATAGTTTTAAGGGTAGGTTTAGGGTAGGGGTAGGTATGAATATTAATAAAGCCTCAAATCACATGAATATGATGCTTGTAGCACAATCTGATAGGTAGCATTTTTTGCTGTCGAATTGTGCTACCTACTGTTTTAATGGGAGGTAGCAAAATCTGACAAGGTAGGACAAATCGACAGAACATGAGCCAAAACAAACCACGCCACGGCACGGTACGGAGCACTCACACTAGTCAACCGAACCAGACTTTGGGGGGGCAAGGTTCAGATCGCCTAGTGTGAGTATACCCTTAAAGTTGTCCAAATGAAGTCCTTAGCAATGCATATTGCTAATAGTAATACTATTATCAAAATATCTTCATGGAACATGATCTTTACTTAATGATTTTTCATAATTTTGACCCATATAAAGTATTGTTCGCTATTGCCACAAATATACCCATGCTACTTATGACTGGTTTTGTGGTCCAGGGTCACAAATGGATAATTTTACCACGTATGGTGTCTTTTTGACAGTATATACATGTATAAAATATAGGCATTTGTGGTAGAATGTGTTTTTGATATTTAATTGAGATGCCATGCTTTCTTTTTTTTAAATGCCACTTTTCTCTGACTTAGAACTGTTGCTTTATACACTACTGTGCAAAAGTTTGCGGTCAGCAAGATTTTCTTTTAAAGAAATTAATACTTTTATTCAGCAAGGATGCATGAAATCCTATTCATCATAGAATCCTGACAAAAAAAAGTTTTTTCTTGAGCACCAAATCAACATTGAATGATTTTATGAAAGACTATGTGACACTGAAGACTGGAATAATGGCTGCTGAAAATTTAGCTTTGCCATCACAGGAGTAAATTACATTTTAAAATATGTTATAATAGAAAATAGTTATCTTATATTGTAATAATATTTTACAATATTGTTGTTTTTACTGTATTTTTGATTTAAAAAAATGCAGCCTTTCAATAACATTTAACAGACCCCAAAGTTTTGTTGGCTAGTGTATATGTGAGAATGTGTATTCAACAACCTGTTAAACATTTGACCAATACTCCAATTAATTTTGGCCACAAAAATATACACTGGCATTCATTGGATGAAAAAAAACAAAAAACAGAATAACGTGGAAATGTTAATGCTATTTGTTAATGTTAACTGTTAATTTCATCTATAGGCCATACACGCAAATGTCCTATTTCTCTCAATCATTCTTACACACATACTCACACAGTCCCTAATGTCTCTCGCCCACCCAAACAACTCTCAGTTGGTTCATTTAATCATGTATTTAAAACCTGACCCTGATTCCTGTATTTCACAAAGCATCTGTACTCTCCACTGATCTCACAGCTCATTTCAAAGTGAAGTATTAGATACATTAAACCCTCATGTTCATATTGAAGCAGCCGCAATGAGTTTCTGTAGGAGTAACTGTTATATGATTACATCTTTCAAAGCTCGAGAACACGCTAACCTCCGACTCACACAATGTTAAAGGAACACGCCGACTTTTTGGGACTTTAGCTTATTCACTGTATCCCCCAGAGTTAGATAAGTCCATACATACCATTTTTATCTCCATGCGTGCCATAACTCTGTCTGACGCACCCACCGCTAGCCTAGCTTAGCACAAAGACTGGAGGTAAACGGCTCCATCTAGCCTACTGCTCAATAAATGACAAAATAACGCCAACATTTTCCTATTTACATGTTGTGATGTGCATTGTTACATCGTGTACTAAATTTTCTAGACCGATATGGCTAGGGACTATACTCTCATTCCTGCGTAATAATCCAGGAATTTTGCTGCCGTACCATGGGTGCAGCAGGCGCAATGATATTACGCAGCGGCTGAAAATAGTCCCCAGCACGCTCTCTGTGCAAGCAGGTTGTCACGTTGGTTATGTTGACGGAATTTAGCCTATTTTCAGGCACTGCGTAATATCATTGTACGGCAGAAAAGTTCCTGGATTATTACGCAGGAATGAGAGTATAGTCCCTAGCCATATCGGTCTAGAAAATTGCAACTTTTAATTTTCCATCTGTCTTAGTGCACGATGTAACCATACACATCACAACATATATATAGGAAAATGTTGGCGTTATTTTGTCACTTATTGAGCAGTAGGCTAGCTGGAGCCGTTTACCTTCAGTCTTTGTGCTAAGCTAGGCTAGCGGTGGGTGCATCAGACGGAGTTATGGCACACACAGAGATAAAAATGGTATGTATGGACTTATCTAACTCTGGGGGATACGGTGAATAAGCTCCCAAAAAGTCGGCGTGTTCCTTTAACTTAAATCCTTCCCATGCTATTTTTCACACTTCTTCTGCTTGCTTCAGCCAAAGTAGAGGACTGCAGTGTAAATATTTGAGCAGTTTATGAATGAGCGTTTTAAAAATCACAGACAACTCAAAGCTATCTCTGAGGACTCACAGATTATACATATTCAAAAACCTACACTACTGGAACATTTAGTTACACAGTACTTAAGCAAATCCTCTGGCACACACACACATACACATGGTGTACAAGTGTTAAATTGGTAGCTGCCAGATACCTGTGTGTTTTTTTATTTCGTTTTCCACCATCTGAACCGTAACCTTGGATACTGTTGGAGAATTATTATTCTCATTAAGAAAATGGGAAGTGCTGTATAAACACTTTAGGGTGTGAAAAATAGTTGCGAAAAGTCAGGTTTGTAGTAAGATGGAATGCAACAGACAGAAACTTGGTTGTAACTTCATACAAAGATACATGTGCATAAAGGCACATCCACACATGCTGTTCTTTGTTCTGTTCCTCTGCAATCCGCTGTCACATCTGTCTGAGTGTTTGATGGAGTGTCAGCATACCTTATTCAAACAGAGAGGTGACTCCAGCCTTTCATGTGGCTCTCTTTTTCTGTCAGCCTGCATTTCTCAACATAGAAGTGTGCCTATACTTTCATGTGCTTCTCTCCACCTCTCCCGCTCTCTTGTTCTCTCGTTCCCCCACCTCAGGCTGAATCGCACACACTGGAGTTTTATTTCTGCTCTTGTGGTTTTGACCCCCTCAACTCTGATATCTCTCTCTATTTCTGTGTTCGTCGCTCTCCATCCCTTTCTTTCTTTCCACATGAAGAAGCTGAAGTGTACCTTGTTGCACGTAATTACTTCTAGGGCCGTCTGAAATCCATTTTTCTTCTTTCCCTTCATTCGTTTTTTTTCTTTCTTTGTCATATTTCACCTCGTTTTTGCCGGAAATTACACAAATTTCATAGCTAGTGATAAAAATGGATTGCACATTCTTGCTTTAGACAACTACTGGGGGCATCATGATGCAGATTTTTTTTTATTTCTCATGATTAATGAAGCATTCTGGAAACAAGCGAAACTCACGCTGGGAGGTGGTAATGTATTTGTGTCAGGGATGCGCCAATGAATCATAGGATATGCCAGGATGTATACAGTTGCATAAATTGAGCATAAAATTTGATCTGATCTACAGGTAAATCACAACTCTACTAAATAGAGTCTGCTTAAAGGTACTGTACAACAAAAACGCTCCAACAAAAAAGAAGCAATTTGGCCATCACTACTCAGAATTTGTTCTGTCATCAAATCTTTCCACCTTTGTGTATGCTGTACTGATTTTAACGCTCATTTTTGTCTTTAGCCGCGTTTCCACCGCAGGAACTTGGAACTTTGGGGTGGTACTCGGTGTGTTTTGACCGCAAGGACCAGGGTCTAATTGAAGGCCCGGATAAAAATGTCCTCCCTAAGAAAGTCCCTGGTCGTGAGGTAGTACTTTTTCAAAGTTCAAGAACTTTCAGTGGTGGGACTTGGGCGCTGAACCTGCTGATTGGTTGAGTTCATGCAGCATTTTGATTGGTTGACTCCACACAGCATTTTATTTCAACCATCATTTTTAAAAGTCTGTTGCGGTGCGTGCAATACGTCTTTTGCTATTCGAATCAACAATGGAGTTTAAAAAATATGAAAGATGGACCAACGACGATGTTCAGGCTTTATTAAGCTTCTATGCGGAGGATGAAATCCAGTGGGAACTGGAAAGTCACACGCAGTTCTACGTCACCAGACTAAGGCCACATCCACACGAAGCCAGAGCTTTCCCTATCCAATCTTTTTTTTCCCTCGTCTCAAGAAATATCTGCGTACACACGAAACCACTGAAACAGACTCAAAACGATGTAGTATACATTCCCGACCAGTATGTGGCGCTGTAATTCTGCCACAGAAATACGCTAAAAATGGAGAAGAAGACTTGGAGCATGCGTGAGACGTGGTGTGATGACATCACCATTTCACAAAATGTACGGATTGGCTGTACACACGAAAACGCAAGGGTGTCCTTTACTGATTTATCCACTCTGGGACCCGGTTTCAAAAAATACTGGTTTCAGGCTCCTAAAACGCAGGATCTGTCTGGACGAAATGCTGATACGATACAAATTTTTTACCTATACAGGTAACCTAATTTGCCTAATCTTCACGGTACTTTAGACTTTTTTACACAATATGTTCAGTGAAGACATGAAAACATTAGTTTAGAATTTTTTTTCCAGTTTATGCAGGTAAATCCAACAAGTTCACATACGTTTTCCTGCAACTGTGAATATACACACTTAAACACAAACATGCTCCAGTAATAACACCTCAGTATCTGTAAGTAGGTTTGATTTGGAGAGCTTTTAGCAGTGTCGTGTTTGAGAGAGGTTTTATTGTAAGATACATTTTCTGCTGGACATCAGTACAGCTAGTCCTTTACAATATACGGCATGAGTCAGGGCATCTCCCTCTTTCTTTCTCTTTTATCCATTAGTGAAAAATAGGACACTTCTTTTTTTTTATCTGCCATATTTGGATTTGATCAACCATTAGTATCCCTACAGCCGTTTGCCTAAAAGACAAAAGGAAGGCCTTCACTCTGGACGTCTCTTTGGCTCTCATTATCTCAATTTACTCATTGCTGCCTCCATCCATCCCTATTATGATTAAGTGTACTCTGGGTCCATGTCAAATTTAAATTACTCTAATAGGATGGATTGCTAACTTGGTCCACATGGCAAGAAAACATTCTTGTTGACAGCAGATCTGAGAGGAAAACAACCCATCCCTATCCAGTCTAGTCACTGGATATTTATGGCCACTGAATAGCCACCAGCTCTGAAACAGTCCAGTAAGCTCATAAACAATAGCACTGATGTAAAAGCATGCAGTGAATTAATCATGGTTAGCAGATGTTTGTTTAGAATAAAATTTTCTTGTAGAATTGAATGTACAATTACTTTTTTTGAGAGCATATCCAGATCTTCCAGCAAATAGTTAAATCACTGATCATTTTGTATCTATTCATTTTCATGAATAGTGCATATCAGTTCTTTTAAAAATATATATATACAAATGCAGTTCACACAGGACATAAAACTTGAATATATTTTTTAACGTCTCTTTTTACATTGAAAAATATATGCAAAAAAGTTTTTGAAAATAATGATTAAAGGAACACGCCGACTTTTTGGGACTTTAGCTTATTCACCGTATCCCCCAGAGTTAGATAAGTCCATACATACCTGACGCACCCACCGCTAGCCTAGCTTAGCACAAAGACTGGAGGTAAATGGCTCCAGCTAGCCTACTGCTCAATAAGTTACAAAATAACGGCAACATTTTCCTATTTAAATGTTGTGATGTGTATAGTTACATCGTGTACTAAGACCGACAGAAAATGAAAAGTTGCGGCAGCAAAGTTCCTGGATTATTACGCAGGAATGAGAGTGTAGTTCCTAGCCATATCGGTCTAGAAAATTGCAACTTTTCATTTTCCGTCGGTCTTAGTACACGATGTAACTATACACATCACAACATGTAAATAGGAAAATGTTGGCGTATTTTGTCACTTATTGAGCAGTAGGCTAGATGGAGCCGTTTACCTCCAGTCTTTGTGCTAAGCTAGGCTAGCGGTGGGTGCATCAGACAGAGTTATGGCACGCACAGAGATAAAAATGGTATGTATGGACTTATCTAACTCTGGGGGATACGGTGAATAAGCTAAAGTCCCAAAATGTCGGAGTGTTCCTTTAAGATGTGTATGCTCTCAAAGCGTGAAGAAAATGTGTTATCATTATTATTATTGATTATACCACAAGACATTGTAGAGTCATTAAATTGAAACACTTTTTCAAAACCATATGAAACCAACATGAATACTAAAAAAAGTACATTTCTAAGAGCTTGACACATTGTGTAAAATGTATACTGAATGCATAAAGTCTCTAAACATCTGGGTCAGTTTGAATCTCTCCTCTTTTTCTGTGGCTCTTGCATCCCCATCCCTTCATCCTCCATTTCTGCGGCCCATCAACACATCTCCCCTTCATAATGAGTCTAATCTGGCACATCATTGCTTCCCCTCTCTCTCTTTCCCAAAGATTAAAATGGCCGCTTCACCTGCAGGCTTCATTACTCTTGTGACGTTGTAATATTGTGAGTGAAATCATTTGGTCAGAGATAAATGGCGTAATTTAGAGGTGTGGTTTTTCTTTAAATGAAAGTGATGTAAATCAAGAACAGGAAGCCATTTAGCTTGTTGAGAGAGTTTAGCAGTTAATCATTCCCTGTTAGAGACTTATTAAAAACTCTGTTACCAACGTATGATGGCATTGTTATACCTATAGTTTCATTGGAAAAACGTGCCTCCTATGCTTACAGCTAAAATGACCACTAGTGGCAATAAAACACCAACAAAAAAAACAAAACAACAACTTTTATTGTTGTTCACACAAATTGATTACAGGGGCAGATTATTGGTTAATAAAGACATTATGATATGACCTCAAAACACTTTTACAATAGTGCATAATTTGTAACACTGCTAACAAGTATGTTTTAGCTCACCTGATAGCATTGGACTTGTGATGTATATGTGCTTGGGTATGAATCCCATGAAGTCAAGATAAAGAGCTCAAAGACTTGTAGAAGCAATCCAAAAATGGCATGGTTGCTTCAGCAAATGTGTTTTTATCTCACATTTGATTTTGTTAAGGGTAAGGTTTAGGTTTAGCAGGTTTAGTGTAGGTGGTACATTATTTTCAAATGCGATAGAGCATTAAGCTTTCACAGCTTTTTTTACCAGACATTTAATTTCCGACCTGCAATGTCACCATCGGCAAGTTTTTTCCAATGAGCCTGGGTTGGCATTGCTGCTGTTTGATGTAGCAGTTCAATCTTTACATTTTAAGTCAAACTGCCCACCACAACAGTACAGCTACATACTGTAGTTATGTACACTGTAAAAAAAAATTGGGGGGGAAAAATTGTGGAAATTGATTGTGGAATTGCATATTGGCCCAATAAATGACTTCCCAATAATAATCCCCATGCAAAAATATGCATTGAACTAATCATAGCTTAAGGTCTTCACTCAAAATTAAAAATGTATATTCACCAAACATATTTAATAGTGCTCAGTCAATCTATGAAGTGGAAGTGAAAAATCCATGTTGGATGAATAAGTCCTACGTCCAAAAAACTGTATACACATGCGCAAAATTCGCTTGAGGAAAACCGTTGGTATGGAAATTTCAAATACGGATGCGCAGGAAAGCGAGCAGAGCCAAACCAGCCTGAAGACCGAAACAAACATTTCCAAGAGAATAGAGATATTGGTCGTCACAAGACGTTGGTGAGTATTGTGCACTGAAATTATTCTCCAAAGTTTTGCTTTATGACCCGGTATGAAGTTTAAAAGACATTTTGTAGAATCACAAGTTCATGCATTCATTGGTTTCATGATTGTGTTCCCAGTTACCACATAATTATCTGATGGTAGCCAATAGTTTAATTTTCCTCATGTCATATATGTCTAAAATAATAAGTAAATTAAGTCATTTGTGTGATATGTGCACCATGCGACCGTTGGACACAGTGCTGTTAGATTGCAGTCGCGTCGGCCTCTTTCAGGACTTTTAATACGACAATTCACCATAACGTCACAACAATAACAGACATTCTTCCGGGTGGCAAAAGCCGAAGCGTTCCTATGGCAACGCTAGTAAATTGCTTGGAAGGGAGGCCCATCGTCGGCACTCGGCAGTAGCCTAATCTACATTTCAACAGTTGATTCAAAAACAGACGTGGTGGAAATTCAGACATAGTTAACATGATCATTGAGGGACTGATTAACTAATTCAGTTAGCAATGCATGAAATGCCTAACCTTGGTCTAGTAGATGTAGCGCTAGTCTACTACCATACTTTTTAAATGAGCCTCAGCCTACCATTGAGTAGTTATTTTAGTGACTGTTGCTGTTTGACTGTTTGACTGTTGCTGTTAGGCTATGGTAGATGGTCTATTTCCCTGTTATCTAACTAAAAAGGCTATGATAGTTTTCTGTTGCTCGGATCGGATGGCACAGACGTGAGCTTTTGACGGTGAAAAGGATAGCGCGCTGTAGACTAGCGCTACTCAGCTAGGCATTCACTCAAACTAAACTCGCGGTGATGATGAAACCAATGTGGTACACGCATCTATCATCCATCAGCAGTAGCCTACAACTATGTTCTCTTTCATCATCTCGTGTTCGCGATCCACCTATGGGAAGGGCATCCGTACCTGACCTCTGCAGAAGCATCCAATTGCACCAAGTCTGACAAGACAGGCAGGAGTGCGCAACTAATGCCCAGTAAGGCCCCACCCCTTACCTGCGGGCATATATAGCTTGCATGCACTACTGTACATCAGTTGACATTCGCTTCTCGCAATCTCTGCACTGACACAGCTCAGTCGAATTTGCGCTGCTCACTTATTGTCTGCAGGAGGAAATATCTTCAGATCAGCCTCCGCTAGGCGTGCCGTTATGTCGCTCTCTATCCCTGCTTCTTCCGGCAGTAGCTCATCACGGGCCTGCCCGGCCGTGTGTGGTGCTCTTATCGCCGCTAAGGATCTTCACCAATTCTGTGTGGTTTTCTTGGGCCTCAAGCACGCAGAAGAGGCCATAGAGAATCCGGAGAACTGCAGTCACTGCCTAGTGCTGCCTAAGAAACTCCTGCGACGCCGCCTTAAAGTTGCTGCTACCCAGTGTGGTGAGCTCGACTTTTCGGACTCAGATGTGGGACACGGTGACGACAGCACGCTACCGGGGACCTCCCAGGACGCGATAGCTCTTATCTGGGCTGACCAGCCCAATCCTGAGTTCCCCGAAGAGGACATCTTCGCGGGCAACCCCCTGCTTGCCGACGATTTGGCCCGGGTCCGGTGATGATGACGATGCGGGCCTTTTATCGGGGTCTCAGAGGACGAGGAGGCCATCCCGCCCTCTGGTATTCCCCAGGCTAGCGCCCCAGCGGCCTTGCCTCAATCCATCCTCCTGGATGTGTGTGAGCGAGCGGCCGCCCGTCTCAACATTGAGTGGCCGGCTCCACAGAGCGCCACCGACCAGGAGAGGGATGTTTATGACGGGAAAGTGCTGGGAGCTCCCCTCGGCCCGAGGAAACAACTCTTTCCCATTCTTCCAGCGTGCGCTAAGCATATGAGGCACTACTGGAGTGACCCGCTTGACTTTAAACTTTCGCGTGAAAACAGCCATTGTTCTTCTCGCTAAAGGACTTGGACGCGCCCCTCGGGGTGGACGCACTGGCCCACCCGTGGCCCAGAGTGCTGCTGTATGCCTTTCCTCCCCTGTGCCTGATAGTTCCCACACTGGCCAGGGTGAAAGAGGGGCGCCTGTCTCTCATTCTGATAGCGCCCAGGTGGCCCAAAGCACCCTGGCTGGCAGAGATAATCCCTCTGTTACATGCCCAGCCGTGGCGCCTCCCCCTCCACACAGATCTATTGTCTCAAGCGAACGGGGAGGTTTATCACCCACACCCGGACAGGGTAGCTCTCTGGGCTTGGCCCGTGAGAGGACAAACCTGAGCACGTTAGGGCTTCCCCCACGCGTAGTGGCTACTATACAGAATGCCAGGGCCGTTTCTACACGGTCCTTATATGGCTGTAAGTGGCAAGTGTTCAATGGGTGGTGTGATGGGCGGGGGTGCACTTCATATCAGTGTTCAGTTTCTGATATTTTGTGTTCCCTCTAAGACCTTATGGTTAAGGGAAGGTCCTTTTCCACCATTAAGGTCTATCTGGCAGCTATCTCTGCTTGTCATGTGGGTTTTGGGGGCTCAACGGTTGGGCAGCATCCTCTAATCCGCAGATTTATGAAGGGTGCCCTTCGCTCGTTGCCAGTCATTAGGAGAACGATCCCTGGGTGGGACTTCTCCATGGTGCTGGTAGCTCTGTCTCAATTCCCTTTTGAGCCTCTGGGAAATATTTCCTTAAAATTGCTGTCCTTCAAGACAGCCTTGCTCTTGGCCTTGACGTCAGCCAAACGTGTCAGTGAGTTACATGCATTCTCGGTTCACCCCTCGTGCATTAAATTCTCTCTGGGTGGAGATAAGGTTTTTCTTAAACCTAATCCAGCCTTCATGCCAAAATGTTTCCCTGCGTTCACATCGGAGGTGTTGGAGCTGTCCGCCTTTCACCCTCCGCCCTTTTCCTCCGCGGAGGATCAAAGGTTGAATGCCATGTGTCCGGTCCGTGCGTTACAGGCGTATTTGGCTAGGACCAGTGCGTTCCGGAAGAGTGACCAACTCTTTGTTTCATGGGCTCCTTCCCACAAAGGGGATCCCCTGTCTAAGCAACGCCTTTCACATTGGCTTGTGGACGCTATAGTTTTGGCTTATGAATCGAAGGGAGTGCAACTCCCAGGGGACATCAGAGCTCATAGCCGCCTCTTGGGCTCTGTTCAGGGGAGTATCATTGCAGGATATCTGTTCTGCTGCCAGTTGGGCTTCTCCCCATACGTTTGTACGTTACTATAGGCTGGATGTCACCAGAACCTCGGTAGCACATTCGGTTTTGGGGGTGGGGTCTTCATAACCCTGCCTTCTTTTGTGTGAGCCACACACGTTTCAGGCCCTGCTTGTACACCGCAGTTACAAGTGTGCGTCGGTGTGGCGGGTTCATGATTATGAGACGTGTCAAGCACCGCCCCTTGGGGTGACCGTCTCGTTCTGGCTAACAGGACCTCACTGTGAGTGTATTGGGCAATCGGGGAGCTGTCCATGTCTCTCCCATAGGTGGATCTCGAACATGAGATGATGAAAGAGAACAATAGGTTACTGTTGTAACCCCGGTTCTCTGAAACATAGAGTGGAGAGATCCACCAGCTTTGCCCCGCTTGCCGCACGAGAAGTGAATATACTTACTGATGTACAGTAGCGCATGCAAGCTATATATGCCCGCAGGTAAGGGGTGGGGCCTTACTGGGCATTGGTTGCGTGCTCCTGCCTGTCTTGTCAGACTTGGTGCAATTGGATGCTTCTGCAGAGGTCAGGTACGGATGCCCTTCCCATAGTTGGATCTCTCCACTCGATGTTTCAGAGAACTGGGGTTACGACAGTAACCTATTGTTTTGCTTTTCCTATTTCTTCCATTGACATTTGATCAGTAGCCTACATGACACTAGAAGTTCTGTCTCTTCCTTGTATAATACTTTTACTTCAGGCAGTGACTACGTTTACATGTGCACCAATAATGCAACTATTTATAATAATCAGAGTAAGGTCTTAATTGCAGTAAGATGTTTACATGACATGAGCAGAACTCTTCACTCCAGTTTATATGCAATTTTCATTATTCGAATTATTCGCTAATAAGTATCGTTATACCACACTCAGATAGGCATACAGTTTGTTACCGGCCATTGTTTTAATCTATTTGCATCAAATTCAAAACACATTTTTATGGACGTAGCTTACTGGATATTATCGGCGCCGTGATGATCATCGCAATGCCGGGTTTGCTTACGCTGCCATCGCGTTCTTCGCCGTCTAGATGAAGATACGGAGCTGAGACTGCGCAGCAAGTTGTGTTGACAGAGTTTAGTGATTTGGAGAAGAGAAAACTTCAGAATAATGTCACGAAGTTCATTCATGAAGTTGTGTGAACAACACACGGTATCCGTTTACGTCCGTGCACATGCGCACTTTGGTCAGAATAATGCGATTAAGGTGTTTACATGCCTGTTTATTGCGATTAAAATCGGCGTAAGCCGCCTAGTTTAATGCGACTATGGTTACTACGATTATGAGCTTAATCGCATTAGTTTGATTGAAATATTGCGTTTACATGAGGTAAAGTTTAATCGCAATATTGTTAAAACCTTATTATAATCGCATTATGAGGGAGCATGTAAACGGTAAACGTAGTCAGTGACTGGCAATGAGTTTGATCTTAAAAAGAGACCTTAAGTTTACTAATATTAGTCTCAAATTTCCCCAGCTAAAGATAATTATGCTCTGCTATGATTTTGTAGATGGACAGTTTTGAGAAAGTCCACTCGCTTTAACCTCCTCACCCACAGGTTCCGCTAGATATATTTACTTTTTTCTGAAGGAAATCAATAAAATCCTACACCTTTTGCTGTATATCTGGCGGCGCAACCCCAAACACAACACGTTTTCGTCATAGTTTCAACTTTGATCAACAACAATGTTTTTAACTATGTAACTGTTTACAGTAGCCGGCTGGATCTCTTCAGTTGGTCAGTAGAAGCCGCTCGCGTTCTGCCACCCGGAAGTATCTTGGTGCCTATTGTTTACAAACATTCTGAAATGCCGTATATCAAACACGTTAAGCTCGTGATTTTCTTATTCATCCATTCATTCGTCTCCTTCTCATTATATAATTAACTGACTTCTGCTCTGTCACTTGCCAGATGTGATGCAGGGGAACTTTGTCATTAATGTTAGTCATTAATGTTTGTCATTAATGTTTTATTTTTATTTGCAGGTTTTTAGCCTATGCATTGATGCTTTTTCTTCACAACATCAAGATTTCTTCACCACATTAAGACATCCTGTTATGCAGAAGACTTCTTGAATGTATTCATGTTTCCTTATTTAAAATAAGGTATTTTCACGGCCACCAAATATCCTGTGTTGGAATAGACTTGCTCGTTGTTGTGTCATAGCTGGGCGCATGGCGTGGGGGAAAACTGTCCATTCCCCCACATTGGAAATGCATGGCGTTAACCCAGTATAGCCTATTTAGAATCACTTCTGCCGCTTGACAGTGCAAGATACATAGAAAAACTGAGCCGTATTGGGTCGGATTGTCTGTACATTATCTGTGACTGGAAAAACGACCCAACACAATGTCCAGAGGTGTAATTTTTCTCGTCAAAATGCATGCCGTTTCCCCAAATATTATTTGCCTACTTTATAAATCAAAAGCCTTTCCCTTAATGAAATAAAGAAGACTTTTGAATGTTTTGTACATTAATAACCTCACACACTATGTGATAGCTTGCGTGAAAACTGCTTTAATGATAAATTGACTGCGTTTTTGACGTAGTTCGAGTCCCGTGACAAACTTATGACTATATTGGCGTTTATGTTAAACAAACTTTTGCGATTGCAGTAATGAAATATCTTATTTTTTCATCTTTACCATAATACATCATTATGTAGTGCAAATGTTTATTTGTAATGGATGTATTGCACAGGCTTTCGGAATTGACGAACGGCTCCGTCTGTTTATTCGTCAGTTGCCACATGGCATTGCACCAAGCAAAAGTCAATCGTAATCATTACAAAAAGTAAAGATAAAGCATCTAACAAGGTATACACGCGTTCATTCGAATGGGTTGTTTTCCCCCACGGCGTAAACGGATATGACGTTTTTGTGGGCGTTCCCAGTAATGCCGACCAAGTCTATTGGCTTGTTAATAAAGTGATGTGATAAAATGTCAACCCTGTTGTCTGTGTTTTGTATTTTGCTTAGTATATTTATATCATTTTTGTCTTTTGGGACAGTGAGAAATAAACAATTGTTACTACAATTTAAAATATTTAATTGGACCAACGTCACAGTTTGGTAAATTACATGTTTTCCATTATTTCTGATTGACTCCATGTTTACAGACTGTTGCCACAATTGATAAAATTCAATTCACCGAAATTCAATTTGGCCAATTGAAAAATTTTGCTGTGACCAGTCACTAGAAAATTAGTTGGAGAGGCCTGAATTTTTTTACAGTGTACTGTAGTTAGCTTTGATGACATCGGGTGATTGCCGTCAGCCATGTGACTGGCCTCTGAATGCAGAGTTCAGCAGTGATGGTAATGGTGGTGGGGTACAGTTGATTGGTCCTTAATAAGTATGTTTACTGCCTTCAAAATATGAATTGGTACTTGTCGTGTGGTAGTGGTATGGTATACACAGTACACTCTTCTCTAATGTTTTTTTTGAAGCACTTCAGATTCTGCAAAGAACCTTCTTATTAAGGACCATTTTAGCTGTGGAAAAGGTTCTTCATGTTATACATGAGGTCCTTCAGATCAGCCTAGGAGTTTCTGCATTAGTATATCAGTATACCAGGTTTTCTAAAAATCTACAGAATAAAAAATCAATAGAGGGTTTTTTAACTTTTTTTATTCGAATGACCTTAAATATGATGATGCCCTTAAAGGCTGCTGTTTATTTTCATGCATAAAATGCCATTTATATTGTGTGAGAAAGATATTTATAATTATATTATGAAGACAACATGCTCAAATAGGCTAGACACAACCATGTTTTAAGGAGGATTTTGTGCATGGTAAGGGAACTATGTTACTATGCTGTTCACAATTATGAAAATAATAGTTCCCTTTCGTTCAGTCACTCCGAGTAACGTCAGTGACTGACGAATGGGGGTTTCGCCTAGAAGCCTATCATCTTCAAGATCTTAGAAAACACTCAATGGCAGGCCAATGCCATGGGCATGCGGAATTTGCATAGTGTAGCTCCGCCCCACAGCTTGGGTATATAAGGAAGTACGCTGGCAACATCGCATTATGTTTCTGATTCGAAGCAAGAGTATCTCTCTCTTCACTCCTCAAGCCTTCTGAGTATCGTCAGCTTCTTCGAGACGAGCAGCTTTCCAGTAGGTGTTGGTGTTACGGCACGTTCCAGCAATCGTTTACTACCTGCCTGCTGATCTGTGCAGTGGTCTGCATCCAGCTGGTATTCGGTCCCTGGGCGCTTCGGCATCGCTGCGAAGCTTTCCTCTCCTAAAAGAGCTCACACGTGGCACGTCTTTTTCAAGATGTCTCGTCCGTGTGCTTCTGGGTGCGGTCGGTCTCTGCCGCCCTCTGATGGGCATGAACATTGCCTGACGTGTTTGGGCTTACAGCACAACTGCGGGAACATGACCATCTCTGTGCTGCGGTCGAGACTCAATGAGCTCCGTTCCGGAGCGAGAGTCCCCTCTGCCACACCCCAATCTGCTGTCTCCTCGCGAGGCAACACTTTGGCTGGTGGCCAGGGTGACCTGAGGGTGACGGTGTGGAACAAAGCCCCGACGCTCATGCCTCGGGCCACAACCCCCTCTAGCACACCGCTCCCCCTGTGTGCTCAAACTGTAACAACGGAGCCGGCTCCTGCTGTTCCATCTGTTGCGTTTGGGCCCACAGAGGACGAGGAGATGTCGATTACCGCATCGCAAGGTGGGCTAGAGGATCCTCTGAGGATGATGATTCGGCTATGCTGCCCCCTTCCGATGTGCCAGCATTGCCCGAGTCGGACCCAGAGTTGACAGCCATGCTTTCCCGGGCAGCTGCGAGTCTCGGGATCACGCCCCCAATACCTTTCTTCCCGGAGGTGCATGAGGAGGTCACGCAGTCCTGGAAGGGCCCGTTGTCTTCCCGCGACCGTTCGGCGACCTCCTCTGCCTTCTCTGCCCTCGATGGTGCCGCGGCCAAAGGGTACACTGGGGTTCCCCTGGCTGAACGCTCTGTTGCGATGCAACTGTGTCCTCAGAGTGCTTCAACCTGGCGTGGCGACCCTAAGCACCCCTCCAAAGCCTGTAGATTCACATCAACCTTGGTGTCAAAGACCTACAGAGCTGCGGGGCAGGCTGCCGCCTCTTTGCATGCCATGGCTATCCTGCAGGCCTACCAGGCCCGGATGCTATGTGACATGCACGAGGGTAGGGCTGACCCAGGGCTCAGAAATGAGCTGCGTGCCGCCACCGACCTCGCCCTCCGGGCGACGAAGGTGACCGCACGCTCCCAGGCCAGGTGATGTCCACAGCTGTGGTCCAGGAGAGACACCTATGGCTCAACCTGGCCGATATGCGGGACGCCGAGTGAACCCGGTTCCTCGACGCTCCCATATCCCAGGATGGGCTATTCGGCGGCGCGGTTGAGAGCTTCGCCCAACAGTTCTCAACCGGCCAAAAGCAGACTGAGGCCATCAAACACATACTGCTCCGGCGGCCAGCTGCTGCCCCGCAGCCCCGCAGCCCGCCAAGCGCCAGGCTAAGCGGCGCTCCTGACGCAGACAGCTCAGGGATGGACAGTTCTTTCCAGGAGATGGTAGCAGGACCACTCCTTCCCCCAGTGGAGGGCCGGGGGAGAATCCTTTGTTCCGCTGCTGGCCCCCGGGTCAGCAGCACCCTATTTTGGTCAAAGAAAGAACTAACATGCCCATCCCTGAGCACCCAGAGACCGATGGCAGTGTGCGCCGCCCCCTGGCCACACCACTCTCGTCCCTCTCTGACGCCAGTCTCCTCTCAGAGCAGACCCCAGTGGAACGCACGTCCTTCCCTGGTCTCCTCTGTCAGGACGCGGCTGCTGACTGTGCCCCCACACCGGGACGCTACACCTCCCACGTCCGGGCCGGTCACGCCGCCTCGCTGCCCCACCTGGGGTATGCCTGTGGTTCGCATGTCCCCGCTGATGCAGTTCTTGGGAGCCTGGCTAGAGCTTCCGGGACTGTCCCGCTGGGTTGCGAAGACCATCAGGTTCTGCTATGTGATTCCGCTCGCTCAGGCTCCTCCCCGCTTCCGGGGAGTCCGCTATACCATGGTGGGGCCCAATGCCTCAGTCATGCGTGCGGAGGTTGCTACCCTGCTGGCGAAGGGTGCGATCGAAGCCTGTCCCTCCAGCCGAAATGAAGTCTGGCTTCTACAGCCCCTACTTCATTGTACCCAAGAAAACCGGTGGGTTACGACCGATCCTGGACCTGCGCGTCCTGAACCGATCCCTTCACAGGCTTCCGTTCAGGATGTTGACAGCGAAACGCCTTTTCGAATGCGTTCGTCCAACCGATTGGTTTGCAGCGATCGACCTGAAGGACGCCTACTTCCATGTCTCCATCCTTCCTCGAAACAGACCGTTCCTACGGTTTGCTTTCGAGGGGTGGGCATATCAGTATGCGGTCCTCCCATTCGGGCTAGCTCTGTCCCCTCGCGTCTTTTCGAAGATTGTCGAGGCAGCCCTTGTGCCACTCAGGCAACACGGGGTTCACATCCTGAACTACCTCGACGACTGGCTCATACTGAGTCACTCTCGAGGGCAGGTGTGCGAACACAGAGACCTAGTGCTCCAGCACTTAGCCCGTCTGGGCCTTCGGGTCAACTGGGAGAAGAGCAAACTCTGCCCCGTCCAGAGGATCTCTTTTCTTGGTATGGAAATGGACTTGGTCGCCATGTGCTCGCAGCTTACGAGCGAGCGCGTGCAGTCACTGCTGACTTGCCTCCGTCAAATCGAGAGCAAGAGTGCGGTTCAGAGTTATTTCAGAGGCTCCTGGGGCATATGGCATCTGCAGCCGCGGTAACGCCGCTTGGATTGCTTCATATGAGACCGATTCAGCACTGGCTTCGCGATCGAGTCCCGAGATGGGCATGGCAGTCGGGCACGCTTCAGGTCCCAGTGACTCGGGCCTGCCTGCAGACCCTCACCCCATGGTCGAACCTCAGCTTTCTATGGACCGGTGTGTCCTTAGAACGAGTTTCCAGGCATATTGTTGTATCAACAGATGCCTCCACCACGGGCTGGGGTGCCATGTGCAATGGACATTCTGCCGTGGGCTCCTGGACAGGACACCAGCGCCTTCTGCATGTCAATTGCCTCGAGTTGCTGGCAGTACAGTTCGCCCTGCACCGCTTCCGAGCGTTGCTCAAGGGTCAACATGTGCTAGTCCGGTCAGACAACATGGCCACAGTAGCGTACATCAACCATCAGGGTGGTCTACGTTCCCGCCGTATGTCTCAACTCACCCGCCATCTCGTTCTATGGAGTCAGAAGCATCTGAGGTCCCTTCGTGCTGTCCATATCCCAGGAGTCCTGAACCGTGCAGCCGATGAGCTCTTACGGCTTCAGCCACTTCCGGGAGAATGGAGACTCCATCCCCAGACGGTTCAGCTGATTTGGGAACAGTTCGGCAACGCACAGTTAGATCTGTTTGCCTCCCACGACTCTTCCCATTGCCGCCTGTTTTATTCCCTGACCGAGGGCCCCCTCAGCACGGATGCTCTGGCGCACAGCTGGCCGCGGGGCCTCCGCAAGTATGCGCTCCCCCCAGTGAGCCTTCTCGCACAGGTACTGTGCAAGATCAGGGAGGACAAGGAGCAGGTCCTTTTGGTCGCCCCGTACTGGCCCGGCTGGACCTGGTTCTCCGAACTCGTACTCCTTGCGACAGCCCCTCCCTGGTCCATACCTCTGAGGAAGGACCTCCTTTCTACCAGACACGCCTATGCGTTGAAGTGGAACCTCTTCGTCACCTGGTGTTCTTCTCGCCAAGAAGACCCCTGGAAATGCCCGATCGGGTCCGTGCTCTCATTCCTCCAAGAAGGGTTGGAACGAATGAGAGCACGGACCCGATCCATCAAGAGGGTAGGGGACCTGCAGGCATTTTCGGTTGACGAAGCGTGCCTAGAATTTGGGCCGGCCAACTCTCACGTGATCCTGAGACCCCGGCCTGGATATGTGCCCAAGGTTCCCACCACTCCGTTCAGGGACCAGGTGGTGAACCTGCAAGCGCTGCCTTTGGAGGAGGCAGACCCAGCCTTAGCACTGCTCTGTCCAGTACGCGCCCTCCATGCTTACGTAGACAGAACGCAGTGTTTCAGGACCTCAGACCAGCTCTTTGTCTGTTATGGTGGGAAGTTGAAGGGAAAGGCTCTCTCCAAGCAAAGGTTGTCTCACTGGATAGTGGATGCCATTGTCTTGGCTTACCAGACGCAGGGGCGTCCATGCCCCCTTGGGGTCAGGGCACACTCCACCAGGAGTGTGGCCTCCTCTTGGGCTTTAGCGCATGGCGCCTCGCTGACAGGTAGGCACTTTGGCGCATACTTCCACCTGGAATATGCTTCCCAGTGTACCTTGGTATTCCTGTGTTAAGTTGGAGTCCTTCATCCGTACTAGCTTACGACAGGGAGCTGACACTTACGCAGGGCACTGGATGACAGCTGAGTGGCATGATTAGATTGGGACCCCCATTCGTCAGTCACTGACGTTACTCGGAGTGACTGAACGAAAGGGAACGTCTCGGTTACGTATGTAACCCTCGTTCCCTGAGGAGGGAACAGAGACGTAACGTCCCTCTGCCACTTCCGCTGTACCGCTGAAACGGCCAGGAGTTCAGTCTTGGCTCCTCAGCAGGTAAACATAATGTGATGTTGCCAGCGTACTTCCTTATATACCCACGCTGTGGGGCGGAGCTACGCTATGCAAATTCCGCATGCCCATGGCATTGGCCTGCCATTTGGCGTTTTCTAAGATCTCAAAGATGATAGGCTTCTAGGCGAAACCCCCAATTCGTCAGTCACTGATGTTACATCTCCGTTCCCTCCTCAGGGAACGAGGGTTACATACGTAATCGAGACGTTTTTTGCCCTTGCAATGAAAAAGCAGCATCTCATTGTCATAGCAAAATTACTTACCCAAGTGTTCTTTGAGGACAGGCCATTATGCAAATGTGTAACATGGTGATGTAGCTAATGCTGCTGTCACATGCTGATCGGAATTATCGTAAATACGAGTTTCCTAGTTAAAAATTTAACGTGAACGTTTTCCACTGGGAAGTTCGGGGATAATTTTGATACCCAAGTTGGGTGGGGCATAAACTTTACACATGGCGAAGGGGAGAACAACTGGTGCTGTGACTGGTATTCTTTATTCGTTTTTTCACAACAGCTACATCACCTTGTCTTGTCATTAAAGTAGTGCAAATTTACATACACTCACCTAAAGGATTATTAGGAACACCTGTTCAATTTCTCATTAATGCAATTATCTAATCAACCAATCACATGGCAGTTGCTTCAATGCATTTAGGGGTGTGGTCCGGGGTCAAGACAATCTCCTGAACTCCAAACTGAATGTCAGAATGGGAAAGAAAGGTGATTTAAGCAAATTTGAGCGTGGCATGGTTGCTGGTGCCACACGGGCCGGTCTGAGTATTTCACAATCTGCTCAGTTACTGGGATTTTCACGCACAACCATTTCTAGAGTTTACAAAGAATGGTGTGAAAAGGGAAAAACATCCAGTATGCGGCAGTCCTGTGGGCGAAAATGCCTTGTTGATGCTAAAGGTCAGAGGAGAATGGGCCGACTGATTCAAGCTGATAGAAGAGCAACTTTGACTGAAATAACCACTCGTTACAACAGAGGTATGCAGCAAAGCATTTGTGAAGCCACAACACGCACAACCTTGAGGCGGATGGGCTACAACAGCAGAAGACCCCACCGGGTACCACTCATCTCCACTACAAATAGGAAAAAGAGGCTACAATTTGCACGAGCTCACCAAAATTGGACAGTTGAAGACTGGAAAAATGTTGCCTGGTCTGATGAGTCTCGATTTCTGTTGAGACATTCAGATGGTAGAGTCAGAATTTGGCGTAAACAGAATGAGAACATGGATCCATCATGCCTTGTTACCACTGTGCAGGCTGGTGGTGGTGGTGTAATGGTGTGGGGGATGTTTTCTTGGCACACTTTAGGCCCCTTAGTGCCAATTGGGCATCGTTTAAATGCCACGGCCTACCTGAGCATTGTTTCTGACCATGTCCATCCCTTTATGACCACTATGTACCCATCCTCTGATGGCTACTTCCAGCAGGATAATGCACCATGTCACAAAGCTTGAATCATTTCAAATTGTTTTTTTGAACATGACAATGAGTTCACTGTACTAAAATGGCCCCCACAGTCACCAGATCTCAACCCAATAGAGCATATTTGGGATGTGGTGGAACGGGAGCTTCGTGCCCTGGATGTGCATCCCACAAATCTCCATCAACTGCAAGATGCTATCCTATCAATATGGGCCAACATTTCTAAAGAATGCTTTCAGCACCTTGTTGAATCAATGCCACGTAGAATTAAGGCAGTTCTGAAGGCGAAAGGGGGTCAAACACAGTATTAGTATGGTGTTCCTAATAATCCTTTAGGTAAGTGTATATGAATAATCATTTGAAGCGTATTGTATGTATTATACACAGCAAAAATAGCCTGTATTTGACCAAAATTCCAGAATTGTCAGCAAGTTGACTATTATAGCGTGGTGAATGTGTATATGGTTGTCAATGAATGGGACTCTAAATATTTTGGCTTTAATAAGATTTTCCCAATAAATATGCAAGAATAAACCTGGTGTCCTCCATGACTCCTGGGGCCTCATTTATAAAACCTTCCGTAGATTTAATCCTAAAAGTGAAAAAAAGCTAGATTTTGTGTGCGCACAAAAGTTTTTAGATTTATAAAGCCCTGCGTACACCAGAACCTGCGCAAAATTACCTTTTTAAAACCCAGTCAGTGGAAGATTGTGCGTACATGCATCTCCACCCCGTCTCCTCCTCGAAATAACCATATATGGAGCTTACAACGCCTAGTTTTACTATGCATATTCTCATTTGCGTATCATTTGCATATGTATATTAATTTACCATCAACCTGCCAGGGACTACAGATGAAAAATAGCCTGTATGGCTAAATCTGGCCTGTTTGCATGATGGACTTGAGTACTCAAGTAACTTACACTTAATGTGCATTATCCCTTTTAAAATAAAATAAAGAATAAAAAAAAGAATCCACGTAATACCATGTTTAACGGGACAAGACATTAGGAAAAAATTAGATAGTGCCGTCACATTACATTACTAAAAAATCATTCAGTAGCCTATCCTTGCCTTGTTTTTGAATAAAAAAAATCTAAATAGTATAATAATATGACAGAATTTTAATTTTGGTTAAACTATCCCTTTAAATCAACAGCGCTGCTGTATACACACTATTTCTGTTTGGTTTAATGTTATATTGGCATTCTTGAGTCTGTGGGCTTGAGTTCCCATAGGATTGAGGTATAACACAGAAACCAGAAAGCCAATTCGATGTTCCTCAGATTTCATTGCTGCCTTCAGTCTTACAATGTTTCCTGGAAGTATTCACTGCCTGCATTTGGATGCGTTTTATTTTCTGCTTTTTTCAAAGCAGTCTACCTGGGCCTGCAGGCGGCTCAGGATAGGGGTCCTCAGCTGGGGCCTGAAGCGTGGAGTTCGCTCAGACACTGGTTGTTTATTGTTTATCGTCTCTCACCAGAGACTTACAAGCAAAGAAGCATCAGATCCTTTCCGTGACCCTTCCCTGCTGTTCCCACAGAGCATCACTACCCAGCTTTTATTCGCTTCCAGCTGATTTACACAGGATGAGTAAACACACAACCACACACTGTAACACTTCTCGAGTGCACTACACACACGCACGCGCTTCCTGTAAGTTGAATCGGCTGCATATACTTATATAAATATTCTCCGGTGAGGGAGAGCGAGAGTTGAATTGGTCTGCTGAGGAAAGAAGGTTCGTTCTAGGCTTTTTGTGATGGGTGAAGGCTGATAGATTTTTCTGCACTATGAGGTCTGTGTTATTTTTGTTGCAGAGTTGGACGCGTGGCAAACAAAGAGATGTTTGCACGATGCTGCTCCTACTCCTTTTATAGAGTTCTGTTGGCAAAGACTTCGGAAGAGCCCTCTTGTGTGTTGGTTAGCACGTCGGTTAACGTTTCATGTATGTGTGCGCGTGCATTTAAAGTGCTTTTCATGTGCTGTTTAGTTGGTTACCATGGCTGTCCGAGTTAAGTAATCAAATACAGCAGTATGATCTCTCACTTTTATTCCATAACCCTATAGTTATATATAGACTCCTCCATCTCCACCCACTCTTCCACCCTCCTGCTCTCTCTATCTCTCCACACTAACTCCCTCTTCACTCTTTCTATCACCCGTTCATCTCTATACGCTTTCATTCGCATTCTCCCTCTTGGATGTGATTTACGGTCTCTTATTCCCGCCTGTCACTTAATTACTTGGTTAACCAGTGGCACAGCACCCATTTTGTCCTCCTGCTACTCTTCTGTCTCTCCTGAAGCTTTGCGAGCTCTCATTTTCCTTTCCGCCGTACGTAATCCTCTGCATTGTGTGTGCATACGCTGTCAGGTGATGAGTATTGATTGTATACTTGGCTGTAAGGCCATGTGATTAAACGCAATGAATGGGTGGAGAGGAGCGCACGATAAATCACCTGTATGCCACCGTGTGTGTTTGATTAAAAGGGTCTGGAATCTGGCCCTGTCTACAGGGCTTTGTATTCAGGGGTCTTTTAAAGGGGTCATCAGATATTGAGATAAAAGAGCTGGATGTGCTATGAAACAACTGTAAATTGAAGAACTCAGAACTTCCTCGCCAAACCAAAAAAAAAGCCTTTTATTTAGTTGTTTATTGAAGCAAAAAAGAAACTTGGTCTGCTTACTGACTAAGAGTGCTAAAAAATAAAGTAAGAAATAAATGAAGTAAGGAATAAATCAGTTTAGTAATTGGACAGTCCTCCTTCAAAATGGCACGTTTGAGTCGAAAGTGTTCCCATGTTTTCCCCCATGAGTAAACTGTCCAGTTGTTACACGTATTCAGTTGTGTTTGTTCTTAGTTTGGTTATCATGGACTTTTAGTTTGTTTTCATTAATCATGTGTTCCTTTGTTGGAGTTTTCGGCACTCACTGTTTCCATGGACACTAATCTTCATCACAGCTGTTCGTCATTTAATTCATCTCCATGTATATTTAAGTTGCTCCCTGTTCACTCTCAGTTGTCAGTCCTTATTCGTGTTTGCGTTTGTTTTATGCACACACTGTTACACCTTATGTATTTACCTGAGTTTACTTTATTATTAAAGATGTTTCGTATTGGAACCTGTGGACTCTTATCTTCATCTTTGTGACACCAATATAGGGCTGCAACTAACGATTATTTTTGATAAATTATTCCACAGCCTGCCCAATGCTGTCCTTCAAACAAATGTGTCAGCTGAGTGCTATGAAAACAGTGAATATATCTACCCTTACAAAAATTAACCATGGTTTTACAATTGATAAAACCAAAATAATATTAATAATAATAAATAAATAATACAGGGTTGTTGTAGTTATTCCATGGTAACCACAAATTAATTAATGGTTTTGCTTACCAATATGCCAAAAAACATTGTTTTACAATAATAAAACCATGGTTAATTTCCGTAAGGCTATATCTGTGCCATACATTATGTGCAAAAAAGTTACTAATCAAAGGTAGGGGACAGTTTAAATCCCTACATTAAAATGATATTAAAGTAAAACAAAAATACAAACTCAGTGTTACTAGGTAAGAGGAATGTTCTGCAGGAACACACACATTCAATATGGACGAAGTAACCTGTTACTGTCATTTCTTTATCCTGTCAATAGGCTATAAGAAACGTCTTACATTTATATTCAATTACACGCTGTTGTCCCTTTACAGTTACTACTCTCATAAAATACTTAGATTACATGTTGACTTTTAAACCTAAATTTAGCGTCCAACAGCAGATATTTCAACTAAATGAATGTTTTTGCACTGAATATTTATTGTCTCCCTCTCTCTCCAAGTAGGTATAACTGCAGACCGGAGATCTCCAAAATGGGGCATGAACTCCAAAAGTGGGCAGAACCTCCAAAAGGGGGCGTGGTCTCCAAGGGAAAAGACTTTCGCTATTGGCTCTGGATTCATCCAATTGTCAATGACTTACATTTCAAAATAAATGTTCATAAATTAAACATTGTTTCTAGTTGATATTAAAAACAAAAAAGTTATAAAATATGCTATATAAATAAATATGCCTATATAAATAAATATGCTCCGTGAGAGAGGCTCGTGGCCAGTGGCATTCGGGCTGAAGTTTGAACCATCTGCTCAATGATATAAGTGGGAATCCCCTGTGAGCTCTCTCCCGCAAGCCGTCCCAGTGCAGCGTGTGAAAGTTCAACTCTATCGCTGTGTTCTAAGCGATGGGGGCATCCCAGGGCTCGAGATTCGCAGGGTAGGATGGGGTAGTGACACTGGGTGCAACTAAAAATGTGCCAATGTCCGGTGAGGTCTGGTTGGAAAGTTACGGATGATCTCATATCTTATTAGTGCTAATCCTGGACTGCCATTTTTTAGCACGCTATTCAGCGCAAATCCCCACTTGCAGTCAATTTCACTGGTTAGTGTAGGGTAGGTTTAGGGGTTAGAATTGGTTGTAGCATAGCATTGTATGAAATCAGCACTGCGATTGACATGACCAATGAAATGTGATGTGTCATGTGCCTGTCTGTCAATGGGAGGAAGCCACGCCCTATTTTGGAGCTCCCACCCCCCAGATCTCCAGGCTGCAGCTATACCCTTCTCTCTCTACTCTCTCTAGTTGTGCGCACCGTCCCGGCACTCGTTCAGTGAAGTTTGAAGCTTAAAATGCAGACTGTCAGGACGCGCTTTCATGCAAAATGGAAATACTTGCGTGAATTAGTAACATTTACAGGTAAGAATATAACTGTAAAATGAACGTTTTGCGCTGAGGACGCACACGCATCTGTCGAAGCACATGACAGGGTATGTTAAAGGCTAATGCATTAGCTTGGAGTTTAAAATAAATAATTCTCATGTTTTGGGCAGCTTGGATCATGTACCTTTCCCGCAGCAGCTCAGTTTCCACTCCACTATTTTTAGATGCATTTTGTCCATAGAAATGCGTTATTCAGTGCTGTAATTTGCCGCAACTGGTGGAAGTTTTCTGTGCGCAAAGAGCAGACCCGACTAATCGATAATGAGAATCGTTGTCGATGATTTATTGCAGTCCTATATATGCTCCTGATAAACAGAATGAACATCATACCTGCATACAAATCCTTCCCAGCTAACACACAAAGTACCAGTTTTTTTTTATTGGTACTTTTTGGAAATTTCATGACTTACTAATTGACAACATAACTATGACATTGCATGCTCGTAATTTCTTTTGCACTTTATTTATAATGGAGTGATGTACAGCACTCACTTTTTTTGCCAAAAAAATAGTTTTTTTGAGGCGAGAGAATTTTTATTTCGCAACAAATTACAAAATTAACGTTAGAATAATGACACTGACATATATCCTGACAGCATCTCATCTGACAGCAGATACTGAATCAGGACATCAGAAAAGCATAGAATTACGTTTGTAGTCTTTTCTTTGACTGCACACTCCGCGAGCCACCAGTTGAGAAACACTGTTCTAAAAGAACCCAAGATTAGAAATGAACAGCTTTGAGTTTATTTTTTAACAAGATCCCTTATTATTTCAGTTTGACATTTTGAGCGGCGCATTTCAGCCAGTTTTTAGATTGTGAAAGGTTCACTTAACAACGTAATACAGGCTTTACACAGAGGCTGTAATTGATGGATGGGGCGGTCAAAAATGATATTTGACAACAGCAAAGCTGCAAGCTAGTGTGTGAGGACTGGAACACAGCAGCACTCAGTGTATTGCTCATTTCTCAAGTGAAGGGGCGTTTCTTTAAGGTGCCAGAGAGAGGGTGGAAAATGGTTACAAAAAACACTAAAATATGACTGCTTTTGACACAAAGATACTTTACTAACAGTATTTGTAGACCTCAACGAAAAAGAAAGAATGAATGTAAAAAGATTTTGGACATGAACACTATAAAAGCTGAAATTTGTATGTTAATAGTTTCTGCGATCATCCTCTGATCTGTTATGAATGGTGGAAAGTTTTTTGGAAGGAAACACACACACCCACACATACACACATGCATTATGCATGTGTTCAAACCCTTAGTCCCGACTCACTGAGCTATGAAACGAGGCCATGCTAATCTCGCATTAAATGTTTGTGCTTCCATAAATACCAAGTCTTTTCGCTTATTTGGCTTTTCCTTTTAGCATATGGCCCATTACCATAATGACACATCGCTGGTGGCCTGATAAACATTTTAGCTGTAAAAATCTTAAGAGCTAGATATGGGGAACTTTATTCAGTCTTTAATAAGTCATCTCAAATTCTACCTGGGATTCTGCTGGTTTAGTTAAGTTTAATTAGACCTCAGTGAGCTCGATAACTGGATTTCAACAGGCTTTCGCTTATTTAATGAGATTCCGTTGTGCTTGCTAACAGGTGTCCCACGCGTTTGCTCCCTGAACCTCCAGGAATACTCAGTGTATACTCAGAAATTAGCAAGAACCCTGCAGGCCCGATGCCGTCTGAAACAGCTGTTTCAGCAGTGAAATTACTTTAAAAGTGTGCGTGCACAAGGTGATGAGCTTAGTGTTGACTAATTCAGACGAGACCCCTGGGGGCTCACGCATCTCTGTCTGTGAGCATACTAGTAGAGAGAGATTCATGTTTTCAGAGGTCAAAAGTTACTTGGAGGAATTAGTACATGCACTGTTTGTACTCACATTGTTTGCTTTATTCGATAAAGCTGAACTTATGAGGGTATAAATAATAAAAAGAGAGTATTTTAACATTCTTTCGGAGGAGGGTATTCACTAAGAATGAATTGTGGCCATCTGCATTGTTTTAGTGCCCGATTCACAATGAAGGATCTAAGGATTCTCAATAGCAACGTGTGTGTGTTACTTTGAAAGAGCAGACATAGTGTTGTGTCTTAGATTTTTATATGATATCATATATAATCATTATGTACTTTATGATTTATTCATATTCATATTATTATTTGATTTATATAATTTATTAATATTTATTATCATTTAACATTTATTCATCATGTTATTTGTCAATTTTCTGGCAAAAGGAGTCGTGATGTGCACAGGATAATTTCAAGCTACAAGCAAAACAAGTGAAAAATTTAGATTTTGTGGTTTTCACAAAAATTAGTTCATTAAGCCCTCGTCTAGCGATCCCAGTGCTCCAAATAGCAATTAAACATCTAAAAGTATCTTTATTTGTATGCTTACAGAGAGGAGTACATTTCATTTGTCCATGAAAACGATCTCACTCGCGCTGACTGACAGATCTGACGCGTGAGCACAAAGACGCAATCCCGATATAGACACATATACAGAATTACAGTATTATTAAAAAGTATTATTAAAAATATCTGTCTTGGCGAGTATTCACGCAAACATCATCGGTTACACTTTATAATAACTGCACACTATGAAGCATTAGTTAAGCATTAGTAAATAGTTAATTTATCATTTATAAAGCATTAATAGACATTAATAAGCAGTTTATAAATACAGCTATACATGCTTTATTCTCAATTTATAAGCATATCTATAATATATTTAATAATTATTATTTTTTTTATAAGTATTGAAAAATGTACATTTAAATAGTTTATTAATCCTTTACTTACACTTTATAAATGATCTTATGAACCACTGACAACTTCTAATGGACTGGTCTGTAAATAATGTAATACATGATTTAGAAATAATAAATTGATCATTAATAAAGTATGAAAATACAAATTATTAAACACATTATAGATATGCTTATAAATAAGAATAAAGCATTTATAGCTGTATTTATAAACTGCTTATTAATGTCTATTAATGCTTTATAAATGATAAATTAACTATTTACTAATGCTTAAATAATGATTCATAGTGTGCAGTTATTATAACGTGTTACCACATCATCTGTTATATCTTAAATTAATGTTTGGTTAACTGTTGTGAAAAAACATCTGATGTGTAACATTATAAAACATCCATGCGGTACAGTAGGTCTTAATATCTAGGCTGTCTGTTTCATTAATGTTAATCAAACAATCATGGTATCATGGAGAAAAAAAAAGTTGAATATATATATTTTTTCTATTGATATTTGGTGTTGACTTGGTGTGTATCAAATTTGGTGTTATTACCAGGGATCCCTAGGTGATTTAGTTTTGGAACCTTCAGAAAACTTTAACTCGATTTTTCTCAAAATTAACTTTGGTCTATTAAGCAAATGTTTACTCTCTTGACTTCAAACAAGTGTAGCTCAGTCAGTTTTTCAGATTCAAACAAATCATACATCATTTTAAAGTTTTTTTTTAATGAGAATAAAATTAAAATTTGCTCATTGCGACTCATTTTGCCAGCACGGGTCACATATTTTATTTTACTTATTATTTTTTTCCTTATATCATTTGTCATTTAACATTTATTCTTGCCATTCTATTATTTTATATTTTATTTTACTTATTTTTTCTCTTTTATTGTTGATTAATGCTAACATTTTGTGGTTTCAAGGGATGTTTGTCTTCATGAGTAAGAGATAAGAGAATGTCTCCATTTCAAAGTTTTTAACGTCACAGAACGATGTTGTAAAGCAGTATTTTACATTGTTTTTGCTGTGGTATGATAACACTTATTGGATTTGTACTGGTCAAACGAGGTCTAAGCACTGAGACATTCAGACGAGGTCTGAGCATTAAAATATATGCAACCAAGATTTTTTAATAAACTCTGCTCTTTTTATTATCATCACTTTGTCTCCTGCTTCTACTCTTTCCCTGGCTCTCTTAGTCAAACTCTCAGGCTGATAGAAGACTCATATCTTCTGGCAGTGATACGATGTCCAAGATCGGATCTAATATATCTGATATTTCTGAGGTGGAGATCCATCCGATCTAACATTTTGTCATTGCCGGCAGGATATTGGCACAATCTAACAACTAAAATAAATGTATTATTAAAAATGGTGCTGAACACAATTTACAAGGTGCAAATCTGCAGGCTATATTTGGATGTATGCCAGGTTATAACATTCTTCTCCATCATTTCATGAATAACTCCTGCTATGATCAATAGAAAATGTACACAAACATCACTTAGGTGGTAATAGCGTGACGTTAATTGCAGCAGGCAATTTTGTGGGCGCAATCTATAATAAGCCTAATTTACTCAGAAAGAAGCCACGTTTGGACTGAAAAGGATGACTTAATTTATATAGACAAGCTGCGGCGCTATTTCATCGAATTTTGTGTCTGGTTAACTGGATTACTGGTGATTAGTAAATAATAGTAAAACATATTAGTGAAATACCAAATACAAAAGTGAAGCAACTGTTTAGCATCTTTTTTACACTCAGTGTAAATTGCTTCAGCCTTCTTTTACACTTGTAAATAGTCACTGCCTTAGTGAATTTGTAGTCTGTTAAGGGACTTTCAGGTAATGTGGAATAGGATGTAGAATCGACCGCAGCCAGTCAATCAATCAATCAATCAATCAACATATCAATACGAGGCAGGAGCACAAACAATAATCTCAATGGTAAATAACCCTGTAATCATATTCAGTTTTAATGCCACGTGAAAAGATCAAAATTCACTGTGTTCTATTTCCATAGTGATTAACTTCAAAGGTAAGAGACAAGATGAAAAACCTACATTAACTTCCTAAAATATCAGATGCATTCTCTCTCTCTTTCTTCCCATCTCACCCTGTTGCCACGGCAGCATAATCTGGCTATGAGAGAAAGGGACGGATAGAGCAAATGTCATCTGACTCATTTAATGTTGGTGTCAATATGTGTATGTGATGGAGAGAGCAAGAGAGACAGAATGAATGTCACAATGTATCATAGGAACCATCGGTTGAGCTGCGACTTAACTTCATCTTCAACAAGCAATAAGTGGCCTTTTCTGTAAAGCCTTAAGTCTAATAAAAAGTTAATAAAAATTAATATTACTGCTGTTTGTAAAGGTTGAGTGTAATCCATTGAAACACACCGACAGTTACTGCTCTAACATAATGACAGAGACGTCATCCACCTATTTTTGATATATATTTCAAGTGGCACCAGTGGCAGTTCTGGCTCACTTGTTGCCCCAGGCAAAATAAGATATAACCAATGAAAGTAGTCAAGGTAAAGTCCCTGGTTAAAATCCAGACCTTTTTCTTTTACCAAGCAAAAATTAAACTGCACGTCAACCCACTGGTTGGGCAAAATTCAAAATTTATGAATCGGTTCACTTTCAATTAATGATTTATCTGTTTGTAAGGCCTATAAAACTTTTTTAAACTTTTTAAACTTCTTTAAACTTTAAGACAAAGCCATCATTCAAAGTTTGTCTTGAGTACAAGGAAAAGTTAAATGTTCAAAACTGTCCCATTTTACCAGCATATATACCATATTGTTATATAATTATATAAATGTCTTTGATTTTCAATTCATGTTAATTATACTTCCTTAAATTCCAATTTGAATTCTGTGTCTGTTTGCACTCTAAAAAATCCTGGTTTGAGCCTTTTGGGTAATTTTTTGGGGTTATTTTTTCAGTGTTTGGATAGTTTTTGTGTTACCCAGCTCCTGGGTCAGACATAACAACCCAGTGTTTGGGTAGTTTTTGTGATGGAACCGCCTGGTGCCTTGCATAAAACTTTATGATTTTATTCAAAAAGATACAGAATATAATACTTAAGATGTTAAAATATGTTCTCAGAACATTGATTGATATGTTCTCAGTACATTGATTGTTTATGGACAGGTTATGGAGTCAGTCACAGCATATTTTGGCTACGAGTGAAACGCGGGGCAGCGGTCTGAAGTCCCCTCGCTGAACATTATACAAGCTCCGGCACGAGAAACCGGATAACAGAGACTGGTCAATTACACTTGAATTACTTCTAAATGTTTAACTTTTACTTCTAATATTTGTTAAACAAGCTTAAATGTAGGCAATATGTACTAAATACGATATAAATGATATGCTGTACTGTAAAATATGATTGAAAATAAAGGAATTATTTAAAATTGTTTTAAGTATATTAAAAAAGTTAATCCGTAAACATTAATTCATGTATGAAGTAAAAAAAATGGGCTAGTATTATAGTAAAAATGAATTAACCCATTATGCAGAGTTAAATAACCCAATTTGCTGGGTAAAATTAACCCAACATGTTCTGTCCTATATTTACCCAGCCCTTGGGTTGAAAACAAGAGTGTGGTACCTCAATTCAAATGCAATTCAAAATCAAATAGAAATTTAATTCCAAAGGGTGCACAACCATTAACATTATGTTGCATGAGAAAAAGTTATAAAGTGAAAAGTTACTAAAATACTTGTTTTTGGAAGTTGCATTTGAAATCCACTTGGCGGAAAGTGTTGGTTTAAACAGATACTGCTCTTTAGAATCCCACAGTATGTGTTTGTTTTGTAATGAGGTGTGCATATTCATCACCAGATTTGCTAACAGTGTTTTGCAATCTACAATCAGCAGTCTTGTAAGTGTTTTTGTGTTTGTGTCTGCGTCCTTTATCATTATGCTATGCTTTACCCGTATTTACAGCGGTCTGCACCTTGCATGCCCATATAAACTCAGGAGTCTGAAAGTGCCGTGGCTCCTGAGAGTGTCCGCAGACGTCATGCATGAGGAATCATCATGTTTGTTTACTCTGCCAAAGGGAATGCTGAAAGAGCCAGACAGCTGAAATGCTCTCATTTAAATCTGTTGGCACAGCAGGGTCGGTTAAATCATTCATCTGACACAAAGAACACGATTTCACATTGGTATAAGCTTTTCATCTTCATATCTTATCACATATTTACAATGTACCAGCCCAAAAGTGTTAAAACAGCATCAAATATTCAGCAGCAACCAACCACACCTGCACCCGAAAGCTTATCTTTCAAATCCTGCCAAGACACTGGTCTGTTACTGGTGCGATCACGACTATTGGATACTTAATTGCATGGTGTTTATCTGTGAGTGGGCAGAGAGCGAATTGCTCTCTGCTGTGAGGTAAGTCAGCATCCTGTGAACAAAGTCCAAGGCCTGCGCCAATCACTCGTCCATCCGCTCATCCGTGTGCTCGTGTGTGTCTGTGACGAATTTGACACAGATGTTTGTGTTGCACCTCAGGGCAGGCCTTGTCAATGTCGGAGAGCAGATCTGTCAAAACATACATGGACTGGTGTTTGTGTGTTATGTGTGAACAGCATCAGTGACCCATGTTGTCAAAAGGGACAGCCTAGTGGAAACAGCCCTCCCCCCCTTTCCAATAGCATGGAAAAGTGTGTGTGTAAACGTGTGAGAGAGCTTGGTGGAAATGCAAAGAGACATGTACTAGGATCAGAAGGAGGCAAGAAAAAGGAAGGATCAACTGTCAAGCTGGTGGATTTTATCTTTGTTGAAGTGAGAAGGAGCATGTGTGTGTATGTTCCAGGGTGGGTTGAGGACAAAGTAAGAGGCTCAAAGCACAGCGCCGCTGAAAGACTGTCAGAGGAGAGCGAAAGTACACTGAATCAACTGACAGAAGAAGAGATGGAGAGAATTAGGGTGTGACAAGCTGTTTCTAACTGATTTGCCCATTGAGGGAAGACTCAGTATGCCACTTTTGAAAGTGGTATTACAGCGCAAAAAGTCGTATTTCTTAACCATCTGCCAGTTTATTTTAACCAAGCTCTAAATGTGCTTAAATTGCACTGCATCATATTTACATTAAAGGTGTCCTGAAATGGAAAATCTTAATGTCTTTGATATTTACACATACAGTATCTCACAAAAGTGAGTACACCCCTCACATTTTTGTAAATATTTTATTATATCTTTTCATGGGACAACACTGAAGAAAAGACACTTTGCTACAATATAAAGTAGTGTGTAGAGCTTGAACAAGTGTAAATTTGCTGTCCCCTTAAAATAAATCAACACACAGCCATTATCAAGTCATCATTAAATTATTACACACACACATGTCATTTCTTCAGTGTTGTCCCATGAAAAGATATAATAAAATATTTACAAAAATGTGAGGGGTGTACTCACTTTTGTGAGATGTTGTATAAGAGCAGGGCTGGGCAATTCTGGCCCTCAAGATCCACTTTCCTGAAGAGTTTAGGTCCTTTGCAATAAAAACATACTGCAAGCTTGCTGCTAACATATTGCTTTCCACCCTTCTGAAATGCAAGGAAGTCTTGATATCACAATTGTCCTCTGCACACCCCTTAAAGGGATAGTTTACCCAAAAATGAAAATTCTGTCATCATTTACTCAACATCATGTCATTCCAAACCCATAGACTAAGTCATTATTAAGACATTTTTTAATGAAACCTCAGAGGTTTCTGTACCTCCATTGAAAGTCCAAGTAACCAAAACTTTGAAGATCCAAAAAGGTCATAAAGGAGTCGTAAAAACGAATCCTAAGATGTCAAGTAAGACCCGAATGTTGTTCTGTCCTTGGATGTAGACAGATTTTAGATTTTGTGTCCTTAGATTTTTCAGAGTTATTTTAGTTTCAGTTTATTATTTCTTATTTTATGGTGTTTGATAGTGTTGCCATAGAAACACATAAATCCAGGTTTAAGGACGTGAACAGCTCCAAGTAGAACAACACAGGTTGCCACGGTTAATTATGCAACATAAGCTTGTTGTTTGGGTTGAGGAGAAACTGTAAAAGGTGGCTGTTGTTTGTGACTGTCTGTATACAACTCTGCATAGTCCCATGAAACATGCTGATGATGTGTGATGTCTGTGCGAATAGGATGCGTGGCGGTATGGAAATGGAAAAACATAGGTTAACAGACAGGTAGGACATCCTTTCAATGCATTCGGACCGAATGCAATGATTGGACGAATATTTTCAGAAGATATATGTATATTCCTTTTTATATTTAGACCACTTCTATTATTGATTGCTATCAGGATGAGAAGAGAGTTTCAACCAGTATAACAAAAAGTGTTTGTGAAAAACATTGCCTACCCTACCTTTAACAGCTGACACTTGCCTACACCGATTGTGAGTGCCATGTCGCGTCAAAAGCAAAGTAGAACCCATTACCATCACTGACGCTGTCTACACTGGATACAGTCAAAAACGTTATATTTAGAAAGACGGTTCACTCATGAATGGGAGAAAGTGCAACGAGCAATATAGCGGAATAAGTCCCATCTTCTAAATAAAAGAGCCAATCACTGATTGACAAAGTCATTGTGTCACTGCAGTAATAAAAAAAATCCATGTCATGACCCCTTTGAAAAATAAATTAAAATGAATGAACTAAGTAAGGAGTGTTACATTTCTCAGCACATTCTATTATTATTTCTGTGGAATTTTCATGTTTAATGGAGGCAGGTTGTGAAGGTTTCAAATTTTATACTATGTTTTAAAAACTAAAATGAAATTGTGGCCATTTTTAGTTCTGGGATGATCAATGCATTTTAGTTTTGCACATACAAAAATTGTCTCTGCAGCAGTACCCTTTCAAAAGTACACCTCTGTACCCATTATTTCCATAAAGGTACATCCTAAAATGTTATAGTACCTAAATGCTACATATTTTGGTATTACCTCAGTGACAACTGTTTTTCACAAATAGTTTAATTTTAGTTATTGTTAGCAACAGTGACACTGTGTAATGGTGGAGAGGAATGTTTTGCAGTTTCAGTAAAGTGTTACAGATTGTAGTAGTTTGCTGAATCCTCCAAACCAAGCACTCAGAACCCACCTGCAAGAGGGCTTGTGGGTATGTTTGCGGCGTTACCTGGTTTGTATTTTTACTTTAGTAAATGGGGCACTAAAACAACTCCGATAGCGTATGCAAATAAAAGGCATCGTCATTGAGTGCAATTTATTCTTAGTGAATTGCCCCTCAACACGCCAGTGTGTTTGTGTTCACTGATGATTTCAGACCCCTGAAGAAGATGGCTTTTGATGGTTTTATCAAGCTCTTGTGCTTTCAGCCCATGGAGTGGCAGGAGGGACACATTGCGGGTGTCTTTTCCTGCCTCCACTCTGGAATTTTTCCACAAGTGGAAAAAGCAAAGATAAGAAGGGAAATGCTTCCTCTTCGTCTCACTGAAGCCTGGTGACATCTTAATATGTCTGTATCAACTGGTCCTGGCAATGCTTGCATCCAGCACTCTCATTTCACAATCCAAATCAATTAAGGAGAATGAATCACTGTGCTATTATTATAACTGTCAGATTCACTTCTTACTTACAAAGATGAAGAAGAAACAAATGAAGCGCCTGCTATCTACTCCTCCCTTTCCCAGAGGGCTCCCTCTTTAAGCATATTCTCTCTTAATGTCTCCTTTTCTCTCTGTCTTTCATTCTCTTTTTTCTTTCTCTCATTCTTTGTTCTCCTTTCATTACCCTGCTTTTTATTTCAGTCCCCCTCTCCTCATTTCTGGTCGCCTCTTTCTTTTGCGCTACCACCCTCTCCCCTAAATAATTTAGATTTTACAGTTTACTTGCCGACTGCCAAGTATCGTTGTATTCAGCCATGCACATATGCAAAACAGCGGGTGTGAACTTTAGATTTATATTTGCAACACTGGTCATTAGTATTTGCATGCAATAATTATAGTGCTACAATAATGGGTTCCTCAATTGTGTATACACACTCTGTTTCATTTCATTTCCTCTCTTTCTCACTTTTCGTGCCCTGCTGACACATCCAAAGTGACTGAGAGAAAGAAAGAAAGAAAGAGGGGGAGGAGAGATGAACAAAGAAAGAAGGAGGAGAAGTACATCCATCATTTCTTCCCTGTGGTCAAATAAATCTTGTTAGGTCTGTAAAGGTCAGAGTTCACAGAGATTGCTTTGAGTTGTGTGTGTGCGAGAGAGTGTGTATGAATCAGATACATCAGGTGTTTGTATGTGCCTGTGATTTCCCCGTGCTGCTGTTAGGGACGTGCATGACACGGTCATGACCTGTGTCAGCAAACTGTCATAAGATTCCCTAATTCATGATGATGCTTCGCACACCACTGTCAACTCCATTTAATTAATAATTTTATTCAGCAAGAATAGAATGAACACTCAGATTTCCAATAATTGCTGTTCTTTTGAACTTTCTATTCAGGGTATCCTGAAAAAATTATAACTGTTTTCAACATTGATATTAATAAGAAATGTTTCTTGAGCACCCAATCAGCCCCAGCCAACATTTGTATGTGGGGCCCATATTGGTATGAAATAGGCTGAAAAATCCATATAGGATTGTCCGTGGGTTCCATAGGGGCCCCATGTTAATTGCCCAGATGAATTTCAGGATTGCACTTGTCACTAGGTGGGACCCAAGTGGGCAACATGCACAAGACCCATCTCGGTCCCAGCATATCAGAATGATTTCTGAAGGATCATGTGACACTGAAAACTGCAGTAATGATGCTGAACATTCAGCTTTGCCATCACAGGAATAAATTACAATTTAAAATATTTTAAAATAGAAAACAGTTATTTCAAATTATAATAAATTATTACTATATTACTGTTTTTACTGTATTTTTGATCAAATAAATGTAGACATGGTCAGAATAAGAGACTTCTTAAAAAACATTAACAAATCTTACCGACCCTAAACTTTTAAATGGTAGTGCATACTGTATCTCCTAAAGAATTGATGGTAAAGGGCACAGGAGGTTTTGAGTTAAAAATGAAAGAAATGCTTGTTTACCAAGCAGTAGTTTTGTATGTTGGTTTCCAACATCTAGTTCAAAACCCTCTTAAATAGAATATTTTAGTGAATTTTATTCTTCAAACTAAAATTTCAGTTTTATTATCTTTGCAGTTTTATAATATCTGTTGTATAAACAACTGAACATTAAACCACACTAGCATTATTCAGGAAAAGGTTGAACTGTGTTCTCCGGACAAGGAAATGTTTCATAAATGTCAGGTCGAAACAAGTCAGGTCGTTACAGTACAACAATGAAGTTACAAAATTGTTGCCTGATAAATTGCTTTGTGGCTATCAACTACCGGGGCAAGTTGTCACAAAAGGTCAACGAGTGTGCTGTGAACTGTATCTTTAGTGGAATTGTTCAGTAGGGTGTTTTTTGTATGTAAGTGCTCACGTATAATAAAGTTAATCTCATTTATGTGTTCATCTAGGGGGTGCTATAGGCAGCAGAAGGCATCTCCATGAGGAGCGGTAGAAGATGCCGGAACTGCCAGCGCTCCTGCTGTCGATTTACTTCCGCTTCCTGTTAGTCACTGTGGTTACCATGCCGCCCTCTTCCCTGAGCCAGACCCCTGTTCTGTCATCCGTACGGATGGGTAAGTCGCACACATTTAGACTTGTAATCTCTGGTCGACAAGCCCAATGTCTGTCTGTGAAAATCTCTAAACCAGTGGTTCTCAAATGGTTTTGCTTTAGGAACCAGATTTAATATTAGAAATCAAAAGGCAACAAAGTAACATTTTATTGCACTAAACCTGACTACAATCTTTCAAATGTATTACTATGTACTGCATAAGCCTAACAAAAAAATATTCATCAGTTGAATAGGAAAATGTAATATTTTGCTCTAAATGTCCCTTGAATTTTTACGTTTTGTTCATGGTTTTCAAGGATAAGGACCAATATATACCTGTAGATTGAGTTGAGGGGAAACATTTTCTCATACCTTTTAAAAGTTTGCTGTTCTAACTATGCACACTTATTCAAAAGTTTAGGGTCAGTAAGATTTGTTCATGTTTTTGAAATAAGTCTCTTATGCTCACCAAGGCCGCATTTATATGATGAAAAATACAGTAAAAACAGTATTTTCACTTCAAAATAATTGATTTCTGTTTTAATATATTTTAAAATGTAATTTATTCTTGTGATGTCAAAGCTGATTTTTTTTAGCATCATTACTGCAGTCTTCAGTCTCACATGATCCTTCAGAAATCATTCTAATATGCTGATTTGATTCTCAAGAAACTTTTTTTTATTATTAATGTTAAAAACAGCTGTGCTGCTTAATATTTTTGTGGAAATAAATTTTTCAGGATTCTTTGATGAATAAAGGAATTCCTTGATGAAGTATTAATTTTTATTTATTTATTTTTAAATTATTATTCTTTAAACAGTAGTGTACATGTTTAGTTGAATTCTAGGTTACACTTTATTTTAAGGTTACATATTTACATTTTACTTACTCATATAATTATAGTTACTTGTAATTATGCATAATTTACTGTTATTACTGGAATAAGTACATGTAGTAACATGTAACTACATCAGCTTAAAATAAAGTGTTACCGAATTTTATTATTTACATTTAGAATATTTTTCTAACTGACCTGTGACCTAATCAGAACAGACCTGTAACAAATTTTGGAGTTGTGGCCCACCAGCTGAGAACCACTAATTATAACCAAAGTTTTTACATTAGATCATATTAGATATGCTATGGAATTCAGAATCATTATAAAAAAAACTTTATTATTGACTTTATTATTATTATTGGACATGGTAGTTGATTCTTTTAAATGTATGATTTTAAATTAGAAGGGTTGTTATATATTACATTTATATAACTTTTACCCATTCTTGTATTGATTTCTCTCTGTCTCTCGTTCTTCTTCTCTCCTCCGTTAGCGGCAATTTTGGATGACAGCTCTGTCTGTGGGCGAGGGGAGCGGTTAGCTTTAGCGTTAGCACGCGAGAACATCAACAGTGTGATGGAGGGCCCGGCTCGTGCTCGCGTGGAGGTCGACATATTTGAACTCCAGAAAGACTCTCAGTATGAGACTACAGATACTAGTGAGTCATACATAAAAAAAATGCATGCACACACACACACACACACACACACACATCCCTGCACCCATAACAAAAAAGAACTTTAAAGTGAAGCAGTACAGCATACAGTGACTCACAAAGGCAAACAGAGCGGATTTGAGAAATTAAATGCTCTACTTTTTTGTCGTAGTGTGCCAGATTCTGCCAAAGGGCGTGGTCTCTGTGATTGGCCCCGCCTCCAGTCCTGCCTCGGGCTCCATAGTCAGTCACATCTGTGGGGAAAAGGAGGTGAGGTTTGTTTAAATATTCCACGTTCATTCATTTCATGTTAATTCACTAACCATAATCTCTTTCCTTTTGTTCTTTAAACTTCTCTCTCTCAGATTCCGCATATCAAAATAGGTCCGGAAGAGACTCCGCGGCTTCCTTACCTGCGCTTTGCGTCTGTGACTCTGTATCCTAGCAACGAGGATCTAAGCCTTGCCATCGGAGCCATCCTACGCTCCTTCAGCTACCCATCGGCTAGTCTGGTCTGCGCTAAGGCCGAATGTGAGTCCAAAAACCTCTGCTCTGTTTATCAGATGGTTTCCTTCAAGCTTAAATATGTAAAACTATTCCACATGGAGAGCAACACACACTTTAATGCATATGATACTTATAATTAAGATTTAGAAGTCTTTTTCCATTCAACTGAAAACAAATATTTCCACTGGCCTTAAAGAAATCTGAACATTTAAATTGATTTCCTCAACTTCATCGGGCCAATCAATCATCTTCTCTCAGCAAACACTCAAGTTACAATATGCATTCCAGGCTGATGAGCGAGATGAAATTACAAAAGTTCTCGAGAACAGACTCTGATAATGACACTGCAGTGCTTCCTTACTGCAAGCACTAACAATTACTTTGCTGTAATAGGTAGCTGTGCCAATAAAACATACTGCTGGGCAATTATGCAGCATGTCACTGGACAACATAACGTTAACGTTATCTGAGAATAAATCTCCACCCTGCTGCGCGTGTTAATGTGCGAGACACCGCTATGTATGCAGAGTGTGTGCATGTGTGTGTTTGTGCATTTAGATGTTCATGTGTTCAGAGAGGGCATCGCTACATAACGCTCAGCTCTGACCCAGTTGGCTGCACTATGGTTGCTATGGCAGCAGAGTAGGTGCAACTTGCCACTCATCAAGCTCATTTAAAATGGTGGCAAGAGATGGAGAGAGGCTTGCTGCTGCGCTACAGCTTCTCGTTAAACAGATAGAAAGCAATTTCGCAAGCCTGTTTTGACACAAATGTTTACATGTGTGTTGTGCGCAGGGATTTTGTAGTGAACCTCATTGCTTTTTATTTATGAAACTGTCATCTGATGGCACACACTATTTTTCTCTGGTGACCTCTTGTCAGACTGAAAAAGCATGAAAGGAACCGCGTAAACACATTTTTAGTCTTTATTAAAGCAGAATTTGACCGTGTGCTTTTTTGCTCCTGCACTCATAAGCTCTCCAAAACTTAGCCAGCTACCGTACTGTCTACATTCTACATAAGTAGCATTGTTATTCACACAGAACACGCTTTTGCATTAAAAAGCTGAGACACAGGGCAGTGGAATGAAAAATGCAAGGTATAGAGGGGCGTTTTTTAAAAGTTGAACTTGTCCCACAGTTATATTAGGTGGCCTTAACTACTATGTACTTACATCAAACAATAAATACAATGTACTTATTGTGTTCATATTGTATTGCAAAACACTTTTGCTGATATTGAGGTGGGATACGGGCAAAGTAAGGGACAGGTGTGGTGGTATGAGTAAGTTTAAGGGTAGGGTTAGGTGTAAGGGAAGTGTCAACAGTGTAATTATAAATGTAACTACAGAAATTAATTAGATGTAATTACATGCAGGTAATTTTTAAAATGTAAGTACAATGTAAAAACATGTATGTACACAATAAGTCCATTGTATCAAATTATTAATTTAAAAGTTAGTACATAGTAGTTAAGGCCACCTAATATAAAGTGGGTCCGTTGAACTACTTTTAACTTGAGCACAACGTTTTTAGAACACTGTGTCATGTGAGAGATGCTGCAAAGGACGCAAGACACAAGAACAACGGTCAAACATGTCAGTCTAGCACATGTTCACATAGAAAAACTTGCCTCACAATTGATTTCATTAGAGTTTGACATTAGCATGCTGCTAGGCTAACAATGCGGTAAACAATGCAGTACTCTAAAGGTTTGGTTGTTCAGCAAATTTTTGTGAGGGAAATTCAGTCCTTTCGATAGGAATCTGTGCAATCAGGAATTTTGCATAGGGCGAAATATTTCCCAATGCAGATTTTGCAATTGGTTTAAGTAGGTCACTCAAATTTGCCATGTTGACCAACTTGAACCTAAAGACCCCAATATACTTCAAGCTAAATTAAAGAACGAACTGATGTGACGTCATTTCGAACAAAATCAGGCCAAAACAAACTTCGTTTGGAGTTCAAGGTCAGACGCCTGCGAGTAAAAACATGAACACCTATCCAAAATCTTTGTCTGCAATTTAATAATACTGACCTATTAAGCTCTGCTCGCTCAACCCAGAATGCCTTTTGTGACATGCTGGTTCGAAAATATGTGAAATAAGCAGGGCTGCCCCCAACTTAAGTTTTTTCTACTGGACTAGTAGTATTTCATTTAAGCACTTTTATTAATTTAATTACATAAATATATATACTGGAGAGAATTCTAAACCATAATGAGCATTTACATAATATATTAGCCTATTCCGCACTCAAGCACACTGTCAGGAATCACAAGGAAAATCAAAGACGGCAGGCAGAGATGAGGATCCAAATGCAGGGAGACTTTAATGACAAAAAACAATAAAGACCAAAAATCAGGAACAAAATAACACTGAGGAAAAACAAAAGAAAAACACAGGGAACAGCAGACACCTGCATAACATTAAACAACGACCGACATAGAACCAGAGAAAACAAGGACTATAAATACACAGGGAAGACTAGCTAAAAGAGATAACAAGGGGTGTGGTAAATGCTTGGTTTGAAAGTGACTTCTGTGACCCGAGCAATGCTTCATGCATCACTTCACTTGACAATGGATCTCTGTGACCACATCTTAGTAAGCATATAAACAAAAAGTGCACACAAATACTACATTAAAATAAACTATTTTTAATAAAACAGAAGTATTTACATCACCACTTTCAGAAAAGTTTATATATAATCAACTTTCTTGCATTGTCCACCATCTTGGATTTATTTATTCACTAAAACACATTAATGAAACGTTAATTTAAACCTAAATTTGGGTGGATCTTCAATGAGCTCAGTACAATTCTGGGATTTCCTTCTTGTTGCCATAGAATTTAGGCATTTAATAATTGAATGGCTACCGTTTAGAACATAGGTTTTGCATTAGGAAAACAATGCTGGCAGCTCGCTAGGTTTTGGAACAGAGCTCTAGTCACTGTTACACATGAGTCATTAAACACAAGGCTGGTCTGGGTCTGATAATGTTTGTTTCAGAGTGTCACAGCACTGGTCTCTGGTGAAAAACAAGATCTGAGTTCACTTTATAATGCAGCTGTGGGAATAAGACAGTGAAATATCGAGAAAGAGACAAATTTAGTGGAATGAAGTGAACAGAAAGGGCGAAAATCAGAATGAACGAGAGAAATCAGTGAAGGAAAGACAGAAGAAGGGGAGGTATTGAGAGCAAGAGAAAGAGAAAGAGAATGAAGAGTGTGGAGAGCATTGATTTCTCTCCTCTCTCAAGCTAATTAAAGTTTGGCACTGGCTTTACTGGCTCTTTCTGTGCATGCAGGCTCCCTTGAGAGCGCAGCTAGTTATTTACATTTTCACTGGGCTTTGTGTTGCCACCGACTCACTTTCTTCACAGCAGCATTGCAAACGGACTGAGGCATGCTGTTTACAAACAACCTCAGACACAAACCATATCAGGTACACTACATGGAGCCAAATTTGGCCCTCTTTATTCCAGTTGGGTGTATGAGTGTCCATTTGCTTTTGGGCTAACAACTCGCTTTCTTCACCCCAGGTCTGTTGAGACTGGAGGAGCTGATAAGGCGTTTTCTGATCTCTCGAGAGACGCTGTCAATCAGGATGCTGGATGACAACCTTGACCCCACGCCTTTACTGAAGGAGATTCGTGATGACAAAATAGCTACAATAATTATTGATGCTAATGCATCTATTTCTTACCTTATACTGAAAAAGGTAAGCATACAGTCACATTATCTAAATGCTGTTGCTTTGGCTCATTTCGCATTCATGCATTATCTTGTCCTCGCCCACCTCAATCTCTCACCTTGCAATTCAGCTTTGTTAAATATACCTGCATTTTAATGTATAGATACTATAAATATCATGATTCTGCTTAAGTACTGTATTCCTCAATTAGCACAAAAAAATCACACACAATGAAATCTTTTCATTGTCTCTTTCCTCTTGCCTGTCCTTTTAGGCATCCGAGTTGGGAATGACATCAGCATTTTACAAGTACATCCTCACAACTATGGTAAGATAGAGGAGGAGTTATTGGCCTATTTTCCTGCAGATATATTCATGCCTGAAGCCCCATCTTCTGTATTAACAATTCATCTTTATTACGCAAACCCGCTTACACTTCTCAAGCCAGCCCCCTCACAGCTTGAACTGCATTACATACATTTCTACTGAATAACCTACAAACACAACACACATCTAACATACACTAAAACGTCTAGTTACTAGTCTGACCTACCGTGTTGCATTCAGCTTAAGGCTGGAATACACTACACAAATCTGAACACATTTTAAAACACTAGGGCCCGGTTTCACAGACAGGGCTTGGACTAAGCAAGGATTCAACCTTAGTTCAATTAGGGCATTTAAGTAGCTTTTATAAACGTGCCTTAGAATAAAACATTACTGGTGTGCATCTTGAGACAAAACAATGGCACTGACAAATTTTAATACATGTCAGTGCAAGTTGGTTTCAGTTAAAACAGCTCAAACATGCATTTTAGTCTGGGACTAGACTTGAGCCTTATCTATGAAACCAGGGGTATGCATCATACACTTACTTTTTTTAATGTTTGTTTATAAAAAAAACTGGACATACACTAAACGACTGAGGATCACAAACTGCCAGACTTTTTAAGTCCTTCTGAACACACACAGAAACATGTGCCTCGTTGCTTGGAGAGACACGACAAATGAAAACAATGTGCTCTATAATCAGCTTTATATCGGATATTCTCTGACTGGATGAAATCATAGTCTGAAGCTAAAAAATTGAAGTCTGTGTTTGTCGTACACTATAATTTTCTGTGAAATCAACTCAGATTGTAAATCATGTTACGTTCACCTTACACACTCTACTGAAAACTCTAGTTACTAGTCTAACAAAACACTTCACTGAACCGTACTAAAACCTCTAGTCTGACTTATCACTAAAATCTAAAGGTCACACTAAACTGACATCAAAGTACTAGCAGAGATGAAAGCCGACTGTGGTGTCGCCTCATGTCATCTGCGTCTGGGCCAAAAAGTTTTGTGCCAATTAGCACAAACATTCTTCGTCTTCATGAGAGGAAATAACTCTTCATACCAGCAGGTGGGAGTATTCTGTATTCATCATTCAAAAAGGGAAGTAGCCAAGACTGCAGATATACAAACCGTAAACAACTTTGCCGTTTGCTTGCTTTCATCATTTCTGTTTTTTCTTCTTGTGCACTGGTTCAAAAAGCTGAACAGCCAATCAGAGTGATTTCTCTCATCTATGGGCTCTGCTGCCTATTCAACATGCTCAATCATCCAAAAAGCTGCCAACATGGGTCCAACTTGTGCCACCAGTACAGAACACAGCAAAAAACTTTCCACGATTGAACCATCTTATCACTAGTCTACCCTAACAATTTACATGTTACTCTAACCTTGCATGCATTCCTGAAACCTTTAGTTACTGGTCTATCTTAAAGAACTCTTAGTGAACACCACTGGTCTCAAACTCAGCTCCTGGAGGGCCACTGCCTTGTAGAGTTTAGCTCCAACCCTAATCAAACACACCTGATCCAGCTAATCAATGTCTTTAGGATTACTAGAAACTTCCAGGAAGGTGAGTTGGTGCTGGTTGAAGCTAAATTCTGTAGGACAGTGGCCCTCCAGAATCTCGGTTTGAGACCACTACTTTATGGCTGGTAGATGATTTTGGGCTGTCCCAGACAAAATATGACCAATCGTGGCGATTTATGTTGTCGTGGCTCCTAAACAGTGGTCCTATGTCGTGCAGTGAGAGAGGTTCAAAGACGGCTGTTGTCATGGTCTTGCAACCAAAGATAGCCTGCGATTTTCTTACAGTGCCAAATATTTAGCATGTTCATCTCACAGTATGTTTGCTGCTACGACCTACGTCTACTGACTAGCCAATAAAAATGCAACATGAAATGGTGTATTGACCAACACAACATGGCGCTAAAGCTGAAAACTACTTACCTCTAGCTCCATTTGCAAAATTGGCATGCCAATTCCCTAGCCATGACCGCATTATTCTCCTCTTTCGCTTCCTCCTCTTTTTTCAGTACACATAAAAACCACAATTGCCAAAGTATGATTCATCTTGCTCGATTTGTTTACCACTAGCACATGCTGATGACGTTTTATTCTTCTACGCTTTCTTGCGTCGTAGCCTACGATTTAATAGGTGTCATTGTACAGTCTACCCGAGTTTATTAGATCCATGTGTGATTTGTAGTGGCCTTATAGGATTGCCAAAATCACACATTCTCTAGCAGGCATTAGACACACTATACCTGTAGTACAGGGATGGCCATACACTACTATAATCTTCCCTACTCTAATCTAATCACTTTACTCAGACATTATCTACTATTAAACCATCTTTCTGATTTCACCTGGAGACTGTCATATATATTCCTAAACAACCCTTGCAAACACATCATTAGAAAAAACAGTATCCTTTCCCTTCAAGGTTGAATCATATAACTGGAACAGAACAATACATCCACATAGAGCAAACTTGAGCTGATATAAACTTAAATACTAATGATTCATTGTTACATTTTAACAACTATATGTTGTCTTTACATTTCTTATACAGCTGAATGATAATCAAATGAATTCATTACAAAACAAGTGCATATTTATTCTCTGAAAAGCTTTACTTAAGAAACTGTGATTCTTTAAAAAAAATACCAATACCAATAATCCATTACTTAGTACTATTCACTATTCTTATATAAGCTCTATGTCTATATTATAAAAGGAAAAAAACCCTAATTGTCCTTTCAAATTTCTAATGCACTGATGTTCCCTCTTGTGTGATGTTATTCCTGTGTGTGTGCAGGACTTCCCGTTGCTGTGGTTGGATGATATAGTGGATGAGCAGTCAAACATTGTGGGCTTCTCAATGTTTAACACCACACACCCATTTTACCTGGAGTTTATCAGGAGCCTAAATCTGTCCTGGAGAGAGGGCTGTGACATTAACCCATATCCCGGACCAGCGGTAAGACACGCACAAACACAAAAAAACTATCAATGTATCACACACAGACTGCTCACCCTAAACTCTGTGTGTGTGTGTGTTCAGCTATCGTCAGCCCTGCTGTTTGATGCGGTCCATGTGGTGGTGAGTGCAGTGCAGGAACTCAACCGGAGTCAGGAGATTGGAATCAAGCCTCTCAGCTGCACCTCCCCTCAGATCTGGCAACACGGAACCAGCCTCATGAACTACCTGCGTATGGTCAGTCTGTGTGTGTGTGTGTGTGTATGGGTAAATTCAACCACTTGAAAGTCCTCCTGGATTGTTTTCTGCTAAGAGAGCACCCATTGTGTTATTTAAAGTAACATAGCTGTTTCTATTCTCTTTCTCTCTTCCCATGTTTTGATCAGGTGGAGTATGACGGCTTGACAGGTCGAGTTGAGTTCAACAGTAAAGGCCAGAGGACCAATTACACTCTCCATATCCTGGAGAAGCACAGGGGAGGTCACAAAGAGGTTAAAGGCACATACATACACATTTACTTAGATCTAATTGGGGGCATTCTATAGGCTTCTATTGTTTTTATATACAGTAACCCTAATCCTAGAAAAACTTTTGCAATTTGTAAAAAAAAAAAAAAGAAAGAAAAAAAAAGATTATAGTTAAGTACACACACACACACACACACATTTTGAATAGTGCTACCATCTTTGTTTTGATTGCTTTATTTCTCCACCATCTCTGTGTTAGATTGGCATCTGGTACTCTAATAACACTCTGCTGATGAACTCCACCAGTCTGGACATCAACGTCTCTGAAACTCTGGCTAACAAGAGCCTCATCATCACTACCATACTGGTGAGGACCAACTGCACTACAGCAGCCCAAATAGCCCACTTATGTTCACACAAAGTTTTATGACATCTACATCAGTAATTCCTGTCCTGAACTCTATAATGCCCTGTCCACTTAAACTCTTAATAAATTATTTACAGTATGTCAGTCATGATAGAAAGAACAAGTGAGGAATTCACAGTTAGCTTACATGATCGTTTTATTTGAACAAAATGAGTCATAAGATATTTCAAAATGCATTTCTTCCATTCATTAAAGAACTAGCTTTAGTTAGTTTTGTTAAAGGGATATTACAAATTAAATAACACAATATAAAGTGAAAAACATATACAGAGGAAAATCCTTTATATTGATTAAAAAAACAATATAAAATGGTTTTGACTGAAACATATTGATTAAATAAGGGAACAATGAATACACCTGGAATATTTCTTAGTAATGTTTTTTTTATGTTAGAAGTTAGTTTGTGTCACCTGAAGACAAGGTAAAGCAACATCTCCTCAATCCAAAGTAGTGAAATTATTTAAAATTCACTGCTGTTTTCTTAATCGTAATTATAAGAATTTGAAATAAATTTTGAGTGTAATATTTGATCTAATACAGTAAGATGAAAGTGATGGAGTCATGATATTGTACTGCATACAGGAATGTGTGTGTGTTTGTGTGTGCAGGAGAACCCATACATGATGAGAAAGGTGAATTACCAAGAGTTTGAGGGGAATGAGCAGTATGAGGGTTTTTGTGTGGACATGTTAAGAGAGCTGGCTGATACCCTCAAGTTCACCTTCCGCATCAAACTGGTGGACGATGGCCTGTATGGAGCACCTGAACCCAACGGCTCATGGACGGGCATGGTGGGAGAGCTGATCAACAGGGTATGTATTCAGACTCATCAACTTGTTCTCTCCTGGATTATGGAAATCACAAGGTTTCATTCAATTCAGTTTTATGTAATTCCCTGTTCTGCTTCTTCAATGTTTTGTTGCTCTCTCCTTCTCTCTTTGGAGCAGAAAGCTGATTTGGCTGTAGCTGCTTTTACCATCACATCTGAGAGAGAGAAGGTCATTGACTTCTCCAAACCCTTTATGACCCTCGGCATCAGTATTCTCTACAGGGTCCATATAGTAAGTCACACACACACACACACACACACACACACACACACACACACACTCAACATCAGTTTACGTAGCCCAACAACTAAAAAATACAAAACATATTCTTTGTAAATTACCTCTAAGTTTACATTGATTGTGATTAATTTGAATAATGAATTGTCATATAAAGTCATTAAATTGTAATTAATTTTCATTAAAAAACTCATGGGAAATGTTGACTGATTTCAGGTTTTAATATCCTTAGAGAGACCAATTGTTTTATGAGCAAAACCTGACCCACACTCACTTAAATGGAAAAATGGTTAGTGTAATATTGGCTATACCTTTACTTGGTAAACACTAAACAGCATCTGCTTTCCATGCAAGAGTAATAAAAGTCTATTTTTTGGCGACTCTGGTGTGCTGATTTGATCAATAGCGCCATCTTGTGGCTGGAGTAAATCATGGAAAATTAAAACACATTTGAATAAACAGAGGATGAGATGATACACATTGGTGCAAATAGCATGGTATTTGAAATTCGGTGTGAAATTCTCTGCTCGTCCTGTCCTGAATGATAACAGCCAGTGTATATCAGTGTATAATCTGGATAACTAAGGGTAATATATAGATAGACAGATAGATAGATAGATAGATAGATAGATAGATAGATAGATAGATGTGTCTAAGTGCCTAAACATGTAGTCTAATACTGCATTTACTACATTTATGTAATTAATAGATTGAATATTCATTATGTACCTAATCCCTTTTGGCTTCTGCCACTTTCCTTCCTTCAGTTGCATTCATTTACCTCTCTTTCTCTTCCACCGTCTCTCAGGGCAGGAAGCCAGGTTATTTCTCCTTCCTGGATCCCTTCTCACCGGCAGTTTGGCTCTTCATGCTGCTGGCTTACCTCGCTGTCAGCTGTGTGCTTTTTCTTTCTGCTAGGTACACAAACAAATCAACACCAACACACTCAAAAACTGCTAAAAAATGATGGTCTTAATCAGTGTGTTTGTCTTGTTTTCCAGTCTTGTTTTCCATGTCTTTAAAATGATATAAATCTATTTGAGAAGTCAAACTGCATAAGATAATAATACTTTACTTCAGAGAGTTAAATTAAAACTTTAATCAAGTTTAGTTTTCTTATCCCATAGCAAATATACGTTTTCTTGCTTTAAGCAGTAATCTAGGCAAATGTGGTGATTTATTTATTTTGTTAATGTTATAGTATAGTGAAGAAATAAATATTTAATGCTCCATGCAAAATTCCTCTCTCTCTCTCTGTGTACTTGTGTCAGGTTGAGTCCGTATGAATGGTATAACCCTCACCCGTGTCTGCGTGAGCGCAGAGACCTGCTAGAAAATCAGTACACACTCGGAAACAGCCTGTGGTTTCCTGTCGGGGGCTTCATGCAGCAGGGGTCAGAAATCATGCCCCGAGCCCTATCCACACGCTGCGTTAGTGGGGTCTGGTGAGTTTGAGCGTGTGCTGGGGCTCCATATGTGTTGACGGTCTTTTTAACAGAGTCAATGGACACATTACACAGCACAGCTATGGGCTTTTTGCACTCTGCTTTCATCATTTATGTCCTCTCTCTCTCTCTTTTAGGTGGGCATTCACGCTTATAATAATCTCCTCATACACAGCGAATCTGGCTGCTTTTCTGACAGTTCAGAGAATGGAAGTGCCAATTGAATCACCCGATGACCTGGCCGATCAAACCAATATTCAGTACGGCACCATTCATGGAGGAAGCACCATGACCTTTTTTATGGTACAAATCATATTATACTAATATATAAGTTTATACACACGTATATGCACAGAAAAGTGAACACATGCTGGCTTGCACATGTGAATGTTCACATATGAAACATCTGCCTGGCAAGTTTAGTGAGATGGTAATTGTGTATGTTTTGTGGCCATAATAAATATCAGGAACTTTCCATATATACAGTACACTTTGGTGTTTCAAACTTCATTAACCTTCATAAAATGTTGATTATCAACCTCAGGAGGTCAAGCTATATATATTACAATATGTTTCTATTCATTTTCTAATTTGCACTCCTGTTACCAACATATAGAACATATTTACAGTTGAAAGTGAAACAGATTATAGAAAAAGAAAAAAATGAAGGGTAGGGATTTGGTTCTATCCAACGGTTGTTGATTGGATGGAGGCAGATATGATTGCGAGCTTTGAAAGAAATGGGCGTGGTTTAAGAGAAGTCTGTTGTTTCACTGGAAGTGATGTTAATACATTTTGATTCAAAACTATAAAGTCAAACTAATAAAAAGTGGGTCTGCTAAAACTCAATGGGCTCAGGGGAGGCAAGACTCCTGCTGACTCCTGCTGTAAATTTACCTGCTGGTGTCGCTGTTGGACAGTGTTACTCTAGAAAAATCAGTGTATATATATATATATATATATATACACTGATCAGGCATAACATTATGACCACCTTCCTAATATTGTGTTGGTCCCCCTTTTGCTGCCAAAACAGCCCTGACCCGTCGAGGCATGGACTCCACTAGACCCCTGAAGGTGTGTATCTGGATGTAACCAAGATGTTAGCAGCAGATCCTTTAAGTCCTGTAAGTTGTGAGGTGGGGCCTCCATGGATCAGATTTGTTTGTTCAGCACATCCCACAGATGCTCGATTGGATTGAGATCTGGGGAATTGAGGCCCAGTCAACACCTCAAACATTCCTGAACCATTTTCTTCCTTGGACCACTTTTGATAGATACTGACCACTGCAGACCAGGAACATCCCACAAGAGCTGCAGTTTTGGAGATGCTCTGACCCAGTCGTCTAGCCATCACAATTTGGCCCTTGTCAAACTCGCTCAAATCCTTGCACTTGCCCATTTTTCCTGCTTCTAACAGATTAACTTTGAGGATTAACTGCCGTGATGAAGAGATAATCAGCGTTATTCATTTCACCTCTCAGTGGTCATAATGTTATGCCTGATCGGTGTATATACAGTGGTATATCAGTGATTTTATTCGTCACATTTTGTGATTTTGCCATCTTCAGTTTGGGAACAAACACTTTATAGCTACTGATAACTTGTATTTGCCATAAATTAAAAAAATATATTTTTAATAACTTGCATAACAGACAAACTTGACAGGCAGTCAAGACTTACATTTGATTATTTGTATTATATTATGTAATTGTCTAGAAAGGATCCAAATGATGTCACTTCCTGAGCATCACAATTGTAAGAAATTATCCCTTTTTTATTGAAGGAAAATCATGCAGTAGCAGGATTGCATAAAAAATGTGGCACAAAACTGAAAATTATGTTTTTGCTAATTGCATTTTGTTAATAATTAAAAAGTTTTGAATCCATAGTTCAGTCATGAAACTCTTGTTTTACCCTCGCTCCACCTGTAGAGATCTGCTGGAGGTCTTCTCTAATTTTCTTGCAGCAGCATATTTCCTTATTATGCATGTTATTTTAACTAAGTTGAACAAATCCTCATATTTGCTCAGCAGCAGCAGCGTAGCAGATCTCGTCCACCAAAATCACACATATGTACATTCCATGCCCCATGCAAATAAATGCTTGTTAGAAATCACTCCCAGAGTTGTCATGACTGAACTACAATAAGTTGAATTATAAATTCAAAAGATTTAGTTTGAGATACAGACATATGTGTTTAAGTTTATCTAAATTATCTAATAGGTTTCACAGCAAAAAAGCTTGAGATTTGTGCGTCTAATGGTTTATGCATCTCCTTTCACTGAACATCTGTTGAAAAGGAAAAAAAATATGTTTAAATATTTTTAGGCTCAATTTTGTATAGTGCCAATTTACATGGAAAGTGCCAGCAGGCATATATTTGCATATGTGTATGGATGGGTTTTGTGTCTCTTGTTTATTTTCTTGTTGGTTTTTCGTGTAGATTACCCTTGGCTTACTGACTGTGTATTTTCTAATCAGGTTTTTGTTTGCTCTAGTGTTTCTACCATTTCTTTGTGTGTGTGTGTGTGTGTGTGTCACTGTTTTCTTTCTGTTTGTTATTGTGCATGTCAAATAGAGTTTAAATCTTTATTTATGATGTATACACTGATGATGCATCCTCTCCTCCCCTTTCTCAGAACTCCCGTTATCAAACGTATCAGCGGATGTGGAACTACATGTATTCTAAGCAGCCCAGTGTCTTTGTGAAGAGCACAGAGGAGGGCATCGCCCGAGTCGTGAACTCTAAATATGCCTTCCTCCTTGAGAGCACCATGAACGAGTACCACCGCAGCCTCAACTGCAACCTTACCCAGATCGGAGGCCTGCTGGACACCAAGGGTTATGGCATCGGCATGCCTCTGGGTAAGAGAGAGGGAAATAATTACCACAGAACAATGTCAACTCATCCCTCAATTAGTAAAAAAACGAAATATAAAAGAAACCATAATAACACTTAAAAAATTGTTACCAACATTGCGCAAGGTTATATATATTAGACAATAAAAAATAAACCTGCTCACTTTCACTTTGCATACATGCAAAGTGCATCCGGAAAGTATTCACAGCGCTTCACTTTTTTTCACATTTTGTTATGTTACAGTCTTAGTCCAAAATGGATTCAATTCATTATTTGTTCCTTAATTCTACAAACAATACCCCATAATGACAACGTAAAAGAAGAAGATGTTTGAAATCTTTGCAAATTTATTAAAAAGAAAAAAAAAAATCACATGTACATAAGTATTCACAGCCTTTGCTCAGTACTTTGTTGAAGCACCAATTACAGCCTCAAATCTTTTTGAGTATGATGCTACAAGCTTGGCACACCTATTTTTGGGCAATTTCTCCCATTCTTCTTTGCAGGACCTCTCAAGATCCATTAGGTTGGATGGGGAGCGTCGGTGCACAGCCATTTTCAGATCTCTCCAGAGATGTTCAATCGGGTTCAAGTCTGGGCTCTGGCTGGGCCACTCAAGGACATTCACAGAGTAGCCACTCCTTTGTTATCTTGGCTGTGCGCTTAGGGTTGTTGTCCTGTCGGAAGATGAACCTTCGCCCCAGTCTGAGGTCCAGAGCGCTCTGGAGCAGGTTTTCATCAAGGAAGTCTCTGTACATTGCTGCATTCATCTTTCCCTCGATCCTGACTAGTCTTCCAGTTCCTGCCACTGAAAAACGTCCCCACAGCATTATGCTGCTACCACCATGCTTCACTGTAGGGATGATATTGGCCAGGTGATGAGCGGTGCCTGGTTTCCTCCAGACATGACGCTTGCCATTCAGGCCAAAGAGTTCAATCTTTGTTTCATCAGACCAGAGAATTTTGTTTTCGTGGTCTGAGAGTTCTTCAGGTGCCTTTTGGCAAACTCCAGACAGGCTGTCAAGTTGCTGCAGAGATGGTTGTTTTTCTGGAAGGTTCGCCTCTCTCCACAGAGAAACGCTGGAGCTCTGTCAGAGGGACCATCTGGTTCTTGGTCACCTCCCTGACTAAGGCCCTTCTCCCCCGATCGCTCAGTTTGGCTGTGCGGCCAGTTCTAGGAAGAGTCCTGGTGGTTCCAAACCTCTTCCATTTACGGATGATGGAGGCCACTGTGCTCATTGGGACCTTCAATGCCTCAGAAATTTTTCTGTACACTTCCCCAGATCAGGTCTACAGACAATTCATTGGACTTCATGGCTTGGTTTGTGTTCTGACATGCATTGTTAACTGTGGGACCTTATATAGACAGGTGTGTGCCTTTCCAAATCATGTCCAATCAACTGAATTTACCACAGGTGGACTCCAATCAAGTTGTAGAAACATCTCAAGGATGATCAGTGGAAACAGGATGCACCTGAGCTCAATTTTGAGTGTTATGACAAAGGCTGTGAATACTTATGTAAATGTTTTTTTTCTTCATTTTTTTTTTAATACATTTGCAAAGATTTCAAACAAACTTATTTCACATTGTCATTATGGGGTATTTTTTGTAGAATTGAGGAAAACCATTATGAATTTAATCCATTTTAGAATATGGCTGTAATATAACAAAATGTGGAAAAATGAAGTGCTGTGAATACTTTCTGGATGCACTGTATGTCCAAAATATTCATCTACATATTAACATATTAAGAAGGCTTCTTTTCCTCTTTAACATGTACATTGGGGTCAGAAAGTCCACATGTGAGACCACATAAAAAAATGATGTATACAATGATGAAGAAATATTTAAGATTCTGCACTGTCTAGCTCACTAATAAATTAAGCGAATGTGTGACATTAATCATGTAAACTCATTTGACTATCATCAGACAGGCTTGTTTTTAGATGTGTCACAACTCATTAGCACTTCCTCATGCTAGATCACAAAACGCAATTATTCCGTCTCCCAGGTTCTCCTTTCAGAGATGAGCTCAGTCTGGCAGTGCTGCAGTTGCAGGAGAATAACAGGTTGGAGATCCTGAAGAGAAGATGGTGGGAGGGAGGGCAGTGTCCCAAAGAGGAAGACCACCGCGCCAAAGGCATGAGCCTTTCCTGCACCTCAACACAATAATTTCCTCACATCACATCCCTGCTGAAATATCCAGTCATTTTCTTCCATATTGTGACATATATCCAAGTGAAACCGGTTATTGAAAAAGAAAAAAATGTAGGACAGGGACTTGATTGGTGATTAGATTGAGGCAGATCTGAATGTGAGCTTTAAGTCGACTCTATGAAAGGGGCGGGGTTTAATGATCAGACTAAATGATTGGAGAAGTCTGGCATACGTCACTAGAGAGAGGTCTGTCATTTTTCAAAATATCATATTTGAATAAAAAAATTATGTGGTAAAACCAAAATGTTAGAAAATGAAATGCACATCATTCACTATAATATCAATAACATGCATTTTGAAAATAGGGTGAATATTCACTTTGTGCCGACTTTAAGAATGTATATTTAATATTTCTCTGTCTGTGATGAAAGATTATCATAGATGCAGATTGTTTAAAAGTGTTTAACTCACTGTTGCAGGTCTTGGGATGGAGAACATTGGCGGTATATTTGTGGTGTTAATCTGTGGCCTGATTATTGCTGTGTTTGTGGCTGTGATGGAGTTTGTGTGGTCCACACGCCGATCAGCTGAAACAGACGAGGTACGGCCTCTCTCCTGCGACCGCCAATATCACAGTCACACTACAGTAGGTTACCAAAGCAACCCGCCGACTCCTCGCGTTAGTGTATGTTATAGTGAAGTTAAAGTCAGAGGTTGTTACGGTGTGCATGTCTACCTGTGTATATACACTCACCTAAAGGATTATTAGGAAAACCTGTTCAATTTCTCATTAATGCAATTATCTAATCAACCAATCACATGGCAGTTGCTTCAATGCATTTAGGGGTGTGGTCCTGGTCAAGACAATCTCCTGAACTCCAAACTGAATGTCAGAATGGGAAAGAAAGGTGATTTAAGCAATTTTGAGCGTGGCATGGTTGTTGGTGCCAGACGGGCCGGTCTGAGTATTTCACAATCTGCTCAGTTACTGGGATTTTCACACACAGCCATTTCTAGAGTTTGCAAAGAATGGTGTGAAAAGGGAAAAACATCCAGTATGCGGCAGTCCTGTGGGCGAAAATGCCTTGTTGATGCTAGAGGTCAGAGGAGAATGGGCCGACTGATTCAAGCTGATAGAAGAGCAACTTTGACTGAAATAACCACTCGTTACAACCGAGGTATGCAGCAAAGCATTTGTGAAGCCACAACACACACAACCTTGAGGCGGATGGGCTACAACAGCAGAAGACCCCACCGGGTACCACTCATCTCCACTACAAATAGGAAAAAGAGGCTACAATTTGCACGAGCTCACCAAAATTGGACAGTTGAAGACTGGAAAAATGTTGCCTGGTCTGATGAGTCTCGATTTCTGTTGAGACATTCAGATGGTAGAGTCAGAATTTGGCGTAAAAGAATGAGAACATGGATCCATCATGCCTTGTTACCACTGTGCAGGCGGGTGGTGTAATGGTGTGGGGGATGTTTTCTTGGCACACTTTAGGCCCCTTAGTGCCAATTGGGCATCGTTTAAATGCCACGGCCTACCTGAGCATTGTTTCTGACCATGTCCATCCCTTTATGACCACCATGTACCCATCCTCTGATGGCTACTTCCAGCAGGATAATGCACCATGTCACAAAGCTCGAATCATTTCAAATTGGTTTCTTGAACATGACAATGAGTTCACTGTACTAAAATGGCCCCCACAGTCACCAGATCTCAACCCAATAGAGCATCTTTGGGATGTGGTGGAACGGGAGCTTCGTGCCCTGGATGTGCATCCCACAAATCTCCATCAACTACAAGATGCTATCCTATCAATATGGGCCAACATTTCTAAAGAATGCTTTCAGCACCTTGTTGAATCAATGCCACGTAGAATTAAGGCAGTTCTGAAGGCAAAAGGGGGTCAAACACAGTATTAGTATGGTGTTCCTAATAATCCTTTAGGTGAGTGTATCTGTAATATATACTTCTGTGATATTCATGTATATGGACTACCAAGCAAAAGTTTTAAATAATTAAGAATTTTTAATGTTTTTGAAAGTAGTCTCTTATCATTAACAAGGCTTGTTTTTTTATCAAAATGCAGTATTAAAAGTAATACTGTTAAATATTATTACAATTTAAAATAACATTTATATTTATATTTTAATATATTAATATAAAACGATCAGGCATAACATTATGACCTAATATTGTGTTGGTCCCCCTTTTGCTGCCAAAACAGCCCTGACCCATCGAGGCATGGACTCCACTAGACCCCTGAAGATGTGGAGTGGTATCTGACACCAAGATGTTAGCAGTAGATCCTACAAGTCCTGTAAGTTGCGAGGTGGAGCCTCCATGGATAAGACTTGTTTGTTCAGCACATCCCACAGATGCTCGATTGGATTGAGATCTGGGGAATTTACGGCCGAGTCAACACATCAAACTCGTTGGTGTGCTCCTCAGACTATTCCTGAACCATTTTGCTTTGTGGCAGGATGCATTATCCTGCTGAAACAGGCCACAGCCACCAGGGAATACCGTTTCCATTAAAGGGTGTACATGGTCTGCAACAATGTGGTACGTGTAAAAGTAACATCCACATGGATGGCAGGACCCAAGGTTTCCCAGCAGAACATTGCTTAAAGCATCACACTGCCTCCGCCGGCTTGCCTTCTTCCCATAGTGCATCCTGGTGCCATGTGTTCCCCAGGTAAGTGACGCACATGCACCCGGCCACCTGGCCACCGGCCACTATTGGCACTTTCGGTGGTGGACAGGGCTCAGCATGGGCACCCTGACTGGTCTGCACACACTATGCAGCCCCAAATGGAACAAACAGTGATGCACTGTGTATTCTGACACCTTTCTATCAGAACCAGCATTAACTTCTTGAGCAATTTGAGCTACAATAGCTCGTCTGATTGATCAGACCACATGAGCCAGCCTTCGCTCCCCACGTGCATCATGACCCTGTCGCCGGTTCACTACTGTTTCTTCTTTGGACCACTTTTGATAGATACTGACCACTGCAGACCGGGAACACCCCACAAGAGCTGCAGTTTTGGAGATGCACTGACCCAGTCGTCTAGCCATCACAATTTGGCCCTTGTCAAACTCGCTCAAATCCTTATTCTTGCCCATTTTTCCTGCTTCCAACACATCAACTTTGAGGACAAAATGTTCTCTTGCTGCCTAATATATCCCACCCACTAACAGGTGCCGTGATGAAGAGATAATCAGTGTTATTTACTTCACCTGTCAGTGGTCGTAATGTTATGCCTGATCTGTGTATTATCTCAGGATTCTTTGATGAATAGAAAATTCGAAAGAATAGCATTTATTTGAAATAGAAACATTATAAATGTCTTCACTGTCACTTTTAATCAATTTAATGCATCCTTGCTAAATAAAAATCATCTTTCAAAAAAAAATAAAAAACTTACCTCAAAATTTTTTAATAGTAGTGTATCATGGTTTCCACAAAAACATTAAGCAGAACAACTGTTTTTAACATTGATAGTAATAACTAAGAAATGTTTCTCTCTGGCCCTATTTTTTATCAAATAAATGCGGCCATGGTGTGTAAAATTTCAAAAACATAAAAATCTTTATTATTCTAAACTTTTGACAGGTAGTGTATATGTAATGTGTATATATATATATATATATATATATATATATATAGTGTGTGTGTGTGTGTATAAACATGTGATATATATTAATCTTTATTTTTTGTTCAAGCCTTTAATATATTTTTTTAAACATTCAGGTATCCGTATGTCAGGAGATGTTAACGGAATTCCGCAATGCTGTTTCCTGCAAGAAAAGTTCTCGTCTGCGCCGTCGTCGCCCCCTCTCCAGCTCTCTGGCCCTTCGGCACCCCACCCGCATCACTTTAGGGGCCCCACGGCCCCTGCGCCTTGTCAGAGAGATGCGCCTTAGCAACGGAAAGCTCTATAGCGGTACCGGACCCCTGACAGGAAGCTCAGGGCCAGGAGGAGGCCCCTCAGACATGGGCCCCGGCCCCCAGCGACTCCTGGAGGACCCATTAGGTGCCAACAGCACCCCCACAGTGGCCCTGGGACCACCTGCAGTGACAGTGCCTCTGCCGCGGGGCTGCACTCATGTGCGCATTTGCCAGGAGTGCCGGCGTATCCAGAGTCTCCGCACAACCTCTTGTACACGTATCCCTCCCTCCTCGGCCCCTCTGCCTCGCCTGGCTCCGCCCCCTCCACACTCATCCTCCAATACAGACAGTGAAGGGGGAGGCGGGCCGAGCCCGTGCCGGATAGGACACTCCCCACCGGCCAAAGGCTGCACTTTACCGCCACCTCAGTCTAGCAACAACACAGAACTAATGGGAGAGCAGAAATGAGAAAAAAAGATACCCCTTGTTCAAAATCATAGACATGCGCTTTCCATCTTTTCCTTGGTACAACAGAATTATCCTTTTCTTTTGGATAGCCATGTGTCATATCAAGTATTCTTTTGTACTATTGAACGATGTACTATAACATTGACCGTGTCTGAAGTAACCTTGAAAATGAGCTGGTTTAGATTTATGATTGTCCGCCTCAATCTGAGGATTTAGCTGTTGCTACACAGCAGCACAGAGACATTAAACTTCCCCTGTGATTCTGATCTCCTTCCCTTCCCTGACTGAACTTTCTCTATGTTACGATAGAGGTCACACACAGGAAGTAGCACAGAGACGCTCTCGTTTGGACGTCATTCTCTCAATGACACCGTACAGATCAGAGCCAGATCACGACAGAATGAGAGCACACACGTTAATGAAGGACAATGACGCTAAAGATATTCTAAACAGATATTCTTACTTTTCTGTACTATACTTATTTTTAAATTCACTGTCTGTGTAATTTAATTCTGGGGTTGTGTTGTCTGAATTGGAAATTAAAAATAGAGATACTTTATTGACACCGAGGAGATCAACTCTGACTGAATATGTATGTTATTGGAAATGAGGAGCTGTGTGTTCATTAAAACGTGGACTTTGATCTGTCTGCAAGAACTTGTGAGTCCGTAAACAGTTCTGGAAATCACGCCACATACCTCAACCCGAATCTGCACATGCTACATTTACCATAGATCAGTTTTTTTAGAAACAGAAAGTCAGACATCTGATGTTGTGGTTCAACTTACATATGTATATTTTCCCACACACATCACATGCACTGAAAAGTGACTGATGAAAGAGAGAAAATTACACAGATGTTCTAAAAGGTCACCTAACCTATTTTTTAATTGTTTTTTTTTTTTAGTAAATATTTCTAAACAAATGTATATTGCATTATAAAATTATATTTACATTAATGTTAGATTACATTTTGAGGTGCAGAGGATATTTTAAATGAATGCATCAAGGGTCAGTTTCAGGGGTTGAGGAGGCTTCTCCAATCATGTTATGTTAAAACTATAGACAAAGAAACTCATTTGGAATAAAAAAAAAGATATATAAATTTGTCTTTAACAACATGCATTTTTCTTTTTTTTTTTTTTTTACTGTGTACAGACTGGATTTTGTTTATCTAAATCAAAATCAAAGCCAACAAAGAGATACAAATAAAGGGACATTTAGGAATAAATCTTCACAATGAGTATGTCTTGTAATCATCACATTTCTTTTGTTTTAAGAAGTTGTGAGATTTGTGACTTTTGCATATTTACCAAAACACTGTCAGTGTCTGTTTTTAGGCCATTTTGGTAAAATAACAATTATTGTAAGACCTGTTCACACCAAGAACAATAACTATATTAGTGCCACACCAACGGACGATAAAGTTCTATTTATTATAATTGCATGCTGCAGTTATGCTGTCTGTCACTTTAAATGTTCAAAGTGGCTGGATTCTGATCGGCTGTCAATGTTTTTATAATTTATCAGCTGAAAAAAATAGTTCTTAAAGTGATATTGTTCCTATGTAGTTATCGTTATAGCTATGGTGTGGTTGTGTTGACTTGCTTATTGTTAGAATTAGAGTGATTATTAAAACTTTATAGTTATCGTCCTTGGTGTGATCAACTTTTTATTTGTGTGAAAAACCTGCAGTGGGTGTGACGTTTGTACTCAAAATCTGTCTTTTTTCATCTGTGCGTATACTATTTCCTGCTGTGCTGTGTGGACACCTAAAGCGTTGATCCGGAGCGACCACTGAAGCAAACCGCAGCGTATTCAACGTCCGCTGATGGTGAGGTGCTTCTGTTGACTTTGCCTGTTTTCAGTATCTTGGGATCAGCATATGTGACATCTTATTACATGAGTGAAGAGAAGTTCAGTCTTTTACAGAAGCTCATGGCCTATTTGTTGTGAAATACCATATGACTTGAGATTCAGGATTGATTACGTCTCTCACAATAGTTTTCCCCACACAGTTATTCTCACCTGTTGCAGGTCATTAGGGCTCTGAGTTGTATCTAGTAAAGAGGTAAAGCACTGGTCAAATAACAGCATGATTTCAAAATAGAGGAGTGGAGTGAGAAGTCTACAGGTGGGACTTAAAGTGCAAAAGCAATTGGGAAAGTATAAAACCTCCTGTATGGGCCCCAGGACATTTTTTGGTAGTTTTTACCTGAAAATCTGTCCCCATTATTTTGTAATCTGTACTTTGTTTATAATCTGTATTCACCAGTTTTTAAGCTATGCTCTCAATTTTGTATGTTGTACTTGCAGATCATAAACTGCACCCACAGATTTGTAGATGGTTTATTAATACATTTTAAAATCAATTTAATCATTTAGAAGACACTTTTGTCTCCTGCATCTTACAAATAAAGAACATCACAAGCAATTAATCATGAAAGAATCAGCAATATGTGCAGTTTCACACTGAGTATTTCCTTTAAAAAGGGAGATTTTAATCAGCCCATGTTTGAAGTTTATACTTACAATAAGCGGAAGTGCTGCTGGCTCTTCTGCTGTATAGCAAAATATAAAAAGAGAAATGTTAAAGATATTTTAACACATCAGCTCATTCACTTCCCTATTTAATATCAGTATATGTCCTTTCTTTTAGTTCCAGGTTTGGTAAAGATAAACACAATGATGGAGTATGTTTTCTGTAAAAAATATAATGTCTAATGCTGGCACAATTTCTTAGTTTTACCTGTAGTATGCATACAAATGCATGAATCAAAAATTGAATTAATATATACATTAATTTTGTGAAAAATTGGAAAACAGATGTTTATTTCAACACTTTGTGTAGCAAAAGCTCTGTTTTCATAATTCAATGCAGATCCATGACATTACAATTATGAAATTTCTAATTGCTAAATGTCTTGTAGTCACATACCGTCTGTTGATCAGGAACAAATACCCCACAGCAGCTGTAATCATAGTGATGAGCACTACAGCAGACACAATCCCTACAGCCTCAGCGATGGACAGAACAGGAGGACTGCCTGTGGACACACAATCAGGAGGGAGCTCGTAATAAACCAGCAATTTAGCAAATCAGTGGAAACTCTGCTGGTGAAAGAGCGTTAATTGTAATGCACACTTTCCATTTTTCATACTTAATTTGTGATTTCATTCATTTACATTTTTGAGTGGTACCTATAAAGACAAGACTTATCAATGCTTATAATTATGGTTAGGGGTTTGTTCTAAACCACTCACTTAAAGTATTAAACTTATGCCGAGTCATATACCATTTGTAATACTGACAAGAAGGCTGCCTATAATTGTGCCACTTGCCGGAGCAAGCTTGCATCATTTACGATGCAACTTTTTGTTTTGAAGAAAAAAGGAAGAAAAGCACTTTTGCTAATATAGACTGTCTAATAGATTTATAATTTATGCCATGCAGCGATTTTCACTTGATTGTGCTGCACTTATCAGAAGATTATTACGGCGGCAGCTGACTTTGATGAAGGAATTTGCAGCTTTACTTGCAAACTACAATTCCTGTTCATTAATAAGCTGAGAAGCAGACTCGTTATAAACCTAAATATACTCAATTTAATTAAATTAATTGAAAAGTGTACTGTCCAAATAGAAGATTTTTGCTGTCATAATGATGACAGTAGCGAACACAAGAGTAGTAGCTGTTCTATGCTCCACCGAAATTAACAGTCACACTACATGCATACCGCACCCGAGCCCAACTGAACCGTGCTCTGGCCCACCTCTTCCAAGCAGGCCAGGGGCGGTTGAACGAGCCGAACCCAGGCACGGTATGCAGCGATCACACTAGTCAAACGAACCAGACTTTGTGGCTCAAATGCGCCCAGGCACAGTTCAGATCGCCTAGTGTGAGTACACCTTCAAAGCCCTGTCTGTGAAACTGGGCCTGTTACATTTTAAAAGCAATACTGGCAGTAACTTTTTCTATTTTTGCTCCACCAAAAGAAAAGTCGAAAGGGCACATCTCAGCAACACGTAGTGGTGCTACTGAATGAATTGGTGTTGAATGAATGAGTTAATGATTCAATGACTCGCTCATAAACACAGCTTACACCTACTGGCGTAACTATGTAACCAGCAGAAATAGTCACTGAATATCACCACCACTGGAATACACAAACACAGAAGAGCGGAGTGATTCAAACAGTAAAATGTCAAATTCAAGGACCAGTTGGGTGCTGAAATTTGATCCCCACCAGATTACAGTATCTCAGTCCTCAGTCCCCAGAATGGTAAGGTTTAGGGGTAGAGAAAACAGAGTTTTGACAGAAATTAAAAATGACAATACTTATACTAACAGGCTAATGTTCAAGACCTTCTACTAAAAGTAACTTCTTTAGATTGATTCAATTTAAATGAACTGTCACGTACCTTCTATCACTATTAGAGTGGTTTGTCCTTTATAACTGCCGCTAGGGAAGGTTGTGTAGTAACAGCTGTAAACTCCCTGATCACTCATCCTCACGTCTCTGATGATGATGGAGGCGTCATAGATCAGAGGAGAGCTCTTAGTGAAGCTGATTCTGTCTTTCAGAAATGTGTCATGCAGAAAAAGGCCATGGTTCATATTAAAGATCATGATTTCATATGTATTGGATTGATTTAGCCATGTCCACTGTACTTGTGATATTTTGTCCTGTGTGCTTCCATGGATGTATTGGCACAACAGTGTGACATTATGACCCTGGTACCCAGTGACCTCAAGATGGGTGAAAACTTTCTGTCCATGCAGTACTGGTGGAGACAGAGAAAGAGCAAGGCTTTTTAATCATATGAAATATTCTAAGATTTTAAAAGAATCTATTTATTATAATGTAAGTTTGCTCAGTTTAAACAAGTTTGATTTATCAGCTTAGTCTGTCTGCACAGGAAATGTCTCAAGATCTGACAGGAACTGCTTACCATAAAAGAAAAAAATGAAAAACTGAAAAAGGCACAGAAAGAGTTTAGCAGAATCTTTCCTTATATACTGTACACGTCTAATATGCATTTATCATCAACAATAAAATACATGTATTTTATTAAGTGTTTATATAACATTCTTAGAGTTTTTGTGAAATGTTAAAAAAGTCATATCATACCTGTTTATTTGTTCTTAAATATAAAAAGATTGACAAATTCAGTTGAAATGATGAGTTTCAGATCAATGGGAGGAGAGATATTCAGAGTAAATAAAGAGGGGAAAAGATAAAAATAATGATTATTGATTAATTATTTTAAAGACAGAATCTGTAAATATTACGAGAGGTTATATAAACACTGTATGGCAACCATGTTAGTGCGAACAAGATTTAGCACAAAAATCATTCCACAAAGGATTTCACCATGTAGTTGTTAATTTAAGTTATTACTATTATTAACACTGCATTTGTACCCGATTGCTCACTGCAAAAAAACTTTCAGCATATCATATAATTCTGTTTAAACAAACAATCAAACAAACAAACAAAAAAAACTGTAAATACAGTACTGACTTACCTGTAAACACAGTGGTAGAAGACAGCAGTAAAGGAATAAATACATTATGTAAGTCCATCATAAGCTTTCATTTCTAAAGTGATGGCGCACCTCGTGTTAACACCAGTCCATCTTATAAAAGAACTTTAAACTGTTCAAAGACATAAAGGGAAGTTAAAAACAGCTGCCTAAAGCCCTGACCATTTGTAGTTAAAGACCTTTTAAAACAGCTGCAGAAATGTTGAGCACAGACATATTTCCTAGTAGCTGCATTTGTACACTCGTGAAAAAAACAAACATTCAGTGGTTTTTGCTTGTGACTCACATGGTGTGCACTTTCCATTTCTAATTATTCACATTTAATGAGCCAATCAAGAAAGAAGAAAATAATTGATTTCATAAAAATGTTAGAATTGTTTCATTATTTTAAGATAACTTCATCTAAAGTATCTTTATCTTTACATTGCATAGAATTTGTATTGCTTTTCACATTTTGAGCTGCTTATTTATGGGCTTTAATCACTACACATTATTTTATAACACCATGACCAATCATATTCAAACCTGAATTTCTATCAAATTTAGTGCATCCTTTTGGCAGACAAATCAAATATTTATATTTAACTGAAGTGTATTTGCAATGACCAAATTTATAAGAAAAAAAGAGAATAAACAGTAAACGAAAATCTGGGTTTTATTATAATTTCATAAACAAATAAAAAATCCAATTTAACTTTTGGTGAAGTGAGATAAATAAGCAAATGGCAAGTAGTGGAGACCAGTGATGATCCATAGACGTACATTTTTGCCCATAATGTTATCTCAAACTTTGATATCATCTTTTTCTGCTACAAAAAAGTTGATTTGACATCTACAACTTATCCCTAAATTCTGCATAAACTACCAATAATGCTGTTGTTATATCACTGTTACTGAGTTGAGTTGTAATGTACAAAATACAGTAGGTGTAGCCTGTTTATTCATATTCAGTATAATCAAATATTAAATTTTTGTACATCTGGTATTAAAATTGGATATCAAACTGAACTGATAGCCTGAAAGCCATCTCGTCCCCTATATAAAAACATGTTTGTCGATGTTTTTAAATTTTGTATCTATGTTTTTTGAGCCTCTGCTTTATGAGGGTCTTAATATTCTTGGTTAGTATGTGCAAACCGAGGGGGACAATAAACTGCAGGGGGCATAGAAAAGTGGCACTTCTGCATGCAGTAGTAAAGTAAAATAGCGAGACTGAACTTTCTTTAATTTAGACGTTACATGACTGAAGTGATTATTGCTCTTCCAAGATCAATTCTAGACACGATTTGTGTTAATATCCAGCGCTAGGTGGCGCAGTGAGTTCTGCACTCTATAACAGCCGTTCATCATGAACTGAAAACTGCTGTAAATAGTTCAGATGATTTGAGCTGCACCTACTGACAGATGAGAGCTCGATCATGATGGTTTATTGTCGTTTGTACTGGACACTGTGGATGTTGTCGTGTTTTGGTGAGACTTTTTAGCAGTTAAATAATTCTCTGTGTTGAATTTCTATATAAAATAACTAGTTATTCCTATTTATGTATGTATAAATTCAGAAAAATATGTTGCTGAAGCTGTTCTTTGTTGTTACTACCAGTAAAAGTAACTAGTAGGCTAGAAAGTAGTTAAAGTAGTAAATGTAATTTAATTGCAAATGTAAAAACAAATGTATTCTTTTTCTTCTTCTTTTTTTTTCTTAGGACAATATTTAGGTCAAGATCTGCATTTTCCTGAGCCGGCTAATAGAGGAGTAGGAGAAAGTGTTGTACTCGCTCCTGATAACCCACCCTCCACATCGATTCTTATAACTCAATGGTTCTTTACTTCAACACCTTTAATTTCAGCATTGTCTGGTGAAGTTGAAGTAAACCCCGCATATGAAGGCAGAGTCAGTTTTGACATCAACACTCTCGCTCTGGAGCTGCGGGATCTGACACTGGATGATTCTGGAACATACAGACTGACTGCAACACTTAGTGCTGGAGAGACACTTACAGGAGAAACTTCACTACAAGTGTTCGGTGAGTGTGTTGCTAAAACTTTGTTCAGTATTTACTGTAAAATAATATCCTGTAAATCTTTTACATAAAACTAAGGTAAAAATACTGGCAACCCCTGCTGTCAGTATTTTACTCTTAATTTACAGTTCTCCTACCATAATCTACTTTACATTATGTTACTGGAATAATACCATGTAACTTGAAACATTTAAAATTTAAATATATACAGCATTAGAGTACTGTGAAATTATTTCATTTGAGTCCACTAAACAAAACATTTTTTTAAACAGTGTTAGGTGTAATGCATTACTAATTAATTAATCACTGTAATTTAATTGTGTTTCCCTTGAAAAAGTAAAGTAAGGGATTACACTTAATTTGTCTGTATTTTGATTACAGTTACTTCTACATACTGTACAGAACAAATCTTTATAAAACAGTGGATTTAACATCAAAATGTGATGTCTAATGCTAAAATGTATGTTTTTAATGTAAACTTCTTTTAAATACTTTGGTCAGTTCAAGAATAATTTATGCAATTTTATATTATTTATTTGAAAGAATTAAAAGAGCAGTTTTACATTCTTGTTCAACTGGTCAGAGTTGAAATGGGATTTAGAAAGTAGGCTAATTAGTAACTAGATCTCCTGAAGAAAATGTGGGTGGTGCTTGCCATGGAAAAAGTCAGCACTCAGGTGTTGCTAGGGTATCCTGGTTGTTTGCTAGGGTGTTGCTAGGGGGTTGATATGGTGTTCTGGGTGGTTGCTAGGGCATTGCTAGGTGGTTTCTATGGTATTTTGAGTTGTTGCTAGGGTGTTGCTAGGCAGTTGCTAGGATGTTGTGGGTGGTTGCTATGCTGTTGCAAGGGTATTCTTGGTGGTTGCTAGGATGTTGCTAGGCGGATACTAAGGTGTTCTGGGTGGTTACTAGGGCATAGCTATGGCATTCTGGGTGTTTGCTATGGTGTGGCTACCAGGCTAGCAGGCAGTTGCTAGGGTATTCTGGGTGATTATTATGGTGTTGCGGTATCAGGCTGACTGGGGGCACTGCAGAGTTATTACTATTTCTTTACTCAGTTACTTCATAACTACTTGCTTAACTTACACAATATAGGTGTCATTTTAAAGCTTAGAAACTTGCCATTACAGTGAATACAATGAATATGACTAACTCTTAATAAATGCTTTTAAAATTGCTATAATATTAGAGGAGAACCATTTTTATAGCGTGAAAAATATGAGTGCTTTGCTTGAAATGTGGTCTGTAAAAGCATCACTGACATGACAAGACAGGCTTTTTTGGCTAAAGATAAAGAACTTCCGACAGCATGACGCAGCAACCAATGTTAATCGGACACTCTCTTACGGCTGGAGCACGCTTGGATTGATTGACAGGTCTTACCGTGCACTGTAGAATAGGAGCGCAAAGCTGAAACAGCGCTGGGAGATCATCACTCATCAACCAGTTACTTATTCTTTGTAATTACAAATATTTGTATGGTTTACTGTGGCATTTACTCATGTAAGTAGTTCTTGTGTTCAGTAAAACATTTTGATCATTTGTTTGGAGAGTTTGGACTGTGATAAAAAGGCTAGCATGATTCCTAATGCCATAACTTTTGATTGCTTTGAGATATCAACACAAAATTTGGCCCAGACGCAGTTGACATGATTTGTGATTTTATGAGCTTCCATATAATATACAGCAGTGATAACATAAGAACCTCCACACATGATCAAAATCTTTTTTTTTCTATCAAATGAGACCATGCACTTGTTTAAATCTTGTAGGGCTGCACGATTAATAGAAATTAAACCGCACACGATTTGGCAAAAGCTGTGATTATTTTATGCACAGCTTGTCGGTGAAGCAGAGAGGCTGCTCACTGCAGAGCAAAAATGTGAAGCTTACGTCTAGCTCCTCCTCGCTAGACGTCCAGCGAGGAGGCGTGAATGTAATTTGGGCCTAATGGGTGGTGGAGCTAGGGTGCTTCTCAATTCTTATTTGTGCATCCTCGTTTCCTTTCCTTTCTTCGCGTCTTAGCTCCACCCCTTCAGGATGCGAGGGAAGGACACAAGGAAAAGACGCGAGGATGGAGGAATTGAATCAAGTGAAATGATACAGGTGCTGGTCATATAATTAGAATATCATCAAAAAGTTGATTTATTTCACTAATTTAATTCAAAAAGTGAAACTTGTATATTATATTCATTCATTACACACAGACTGGTATATTTCAAATGTTTATTTCTTTTAATTTTGATGATTATAACTGACAACTAAGGAAAATCCCAAATTCAGTATCTCAGGAAATTAGAATATTACTTAAGACCAATACAAAGAAAGGATTTTTAGAAATCTTGGCCAACTGAAAAGTATGAACATGAAAAGTATGAGCATGTACAGCACTCAATACTTAGTTGGGGCTCCTTTTGCCTGAATTACTGCAGCAATGCGGCGTGGCATGGAGTCGATCAGTCTGTGGCACTGCTCAGGTGTTATGAGAGCCCAGGTTGCTCTGATAGTGGCCTTCAGCTCTTCTGCATTGTTGGGTCTGGCATATCGCATCTTCCTCTTCACAATACCCCATAGATTTTCTTTAGGTTAAGGTCAGGCGAATTTGCTGGCCAATTAAGAACAGGGATACCATGGTCCTTAAACAAGGTACTGGTTGCTTTGGCACTGTGTGCAGGTGCCAAGTCCTGTTGGAAAATGAAATCTGCATCTCTATAAAGTTGGTCAGCAGCAGGAAGCATGAAGTGCTCTAAAACATCCTGGTATACGGCTGCGTTGACCTTGGACCTCAGAAAACACAGTGGACCAACACCAGCAGATGACATGCCACCCCAAACCATCACTGACTGTGGAAACTTTACATTGGACCTCAAGCAACGTGGATTGTGTGCCTCTCCTCTCTTCCTCCAGACTCTGGGACCCTGATTTCCAAAGGAAATTCTAAATTTACTTTCATCAGAGAACAGAACTTTGGACCACTCAGCAGCAGTCCAGTCCTTTTTGTCTTTAGCCCAGGCGAGACGCTTCTGACGCTGTCTGTTGTTCAAGAGTGGCTTGACACAAGGAATGCGACAGCTGAAACCAATGTCTTGCATACGTCTGTGTGTAGTGGTTCTTGAAGCACTGACTCCAGCTGCAGTCCACTCTTTGTGAATCTCCCCCAGATTTTTGAATGGGTTTTGTTTCACAATCCTCTCCAGGGTGCGGTTATCCCTATTGCTTGTACACTTTTTTCTACCACATCTTTTCCTTCCCTTCGCCTCTCTGTTAATGTGCTTGGACACAGAGCTCTGTGAACAGCCAGCCTCTTTTGCAATGACCTTTTGTGTCTTGCCCTCCTTGTGCAAGGTGTCAATGGTCGTATTTTGGACAACTGTCAAGTCAGCAGTCTTCCCCATGATTGTGTAGCCTACAGAACTAGACTGAGAGACCATTTAAAGGCCTTTGCAGGTGTTTTGAGTTAATTAGCTGATTAGAGTGTGGCACCAGGTGTCTTCAATATTGAACCTTTTCACAATATTCTAATTTTCTGAGATACTGAATTTGGGATTTTCCTTAGTTGTCAGTTATAATCATCAAAATTAAAAGAAATAAACATTTGAAATATATCAGTCTTTGTGTAATGAATGAATATAATATACAAGTTTCACTTTTCGAATGGAATTAGTGAAATAAATCAACTTTTTGATGATATTCTAATTATATGACCAGCACCTGTATATCCTCACTCCCTTTAGCGTCACTTCAAAGCTTCGTCAATTAATGATGACTCTACACCGCTGGATTTAGCTTGCACGTCGGGATTCTTGAACATTAGAGATAATCATTTATATTGTAATAGTTTCAACCTCAAAAAAATACCACAAAATACATGTGTTTTATATTACCAGTTAGTATTAACAATGAATAATTCCTAGTTATGAACTGCTTTTTATTTGTTGTATAGTATTACAGTTTGTTTAATTTTCTTTAATTTTCTTGTACTTTGATATCATTCTGTCCTACAGTTGTTGTAATTTGACATACATTTGTGTCTTGTACGTAAACATAATAATAATAATTAATGAACTGTGGCAAGATGTGAAGGGGGAGGAAAATGTATACATGCGTCACGTTTAGTCGATAAAACACTTCCGCAAAGGATACACCTGTCCTGTGTACCCTCACTCATGACTCCTCTGGAAGACTCCTCAGGAAGGTCATAGGATGGAGGAGCGAGGAAACGAGGAGGGATATTGTGAAGCATCCCTAGAATATCCAACAACACACTAACCCTACACACAACTCTATCCCTCCACCCCATTAGACGTCCAGAGAGGAGGAGATGGACGTCAATTGACTGCAGTGAGTACCACTTGGTGAAGCACGTGCAAATATGCCCTGTAGAAGTACAATAATGCATGTCATTCCAGGAAATCCCTATGGGCACCATACTATCACTGTAGCTGAATAAACAGAAGATTGAAACACTTTCATTGATTAAACATGACTAATAAACACACAACTAAGACAGTATATGGTTTATCTGATTCCTTAAAGCCTTCTCCGGTATTTTCATGATAATAAAGTATATTTATACTTCAGTGCTAAATGACATATGCCTTTATCACTGTATAGAATACTATGAAAGTGCCTTATTCTGTATAAGAAGCCACATCATCTCACAGAAGGATGTTTTCAAACACTCAACTGACATTAGGAAGTGAGTTTTTATTATGTTATTAAATGTTGTCTTTTGTTGGACAAGATGTTCATAAATGCTTCTCATGTTTGGAAATATGTTTGACACATGTTGCTTTTACAAATGCATGTTATAAGCGACTAAAACTCGCAGTGATTTACTACTGATCACAGACAAGCTGCGCATAATTTAAAAAAAAAAAAAAATCAATCGCAGCCGTTGCAATTTCATAATCACACTAAGCCAAATAGGGTTATGTGCGATTTCGTGTTAATTGCGATTAATCGTGCAGCCTGTTTTAAGCCAACCCTGAACAATCCAGCATTGCTGGTCACCAGCATAAGGTATGTTTTGCATGCTGGGATCAGCTTGGTGTGCTGGGGTCCGTTCTTCGTACCTGTAACGTTATTAGTCCACTGGAGGCAAGGTTGAAGAACCCATGAGCAGCTTTTATTTAACTCAAATATTCAAAACATAAAACAAAGACGTAGCAAAACAAACTTGGCTTGACTTGACTTGGCAGAACATAAACTTGGCTTGGCAAAACACAAACACATTTGACTATAGCAAACACTCACCACCAGTGGATTATCACATTCACTCAATATCAGACAAAGATGGCCAACAAGAGGGTTAAATACACATTGACTAAAGACTAGACAAGACACACCTGTGAACAATGATTAAACCAATAAACCAATGAGAACATGACAAACCACAAGACAAAGGAGCACATGGCAGGATCACATGACAGGACCAGGAAGTGCATGACAAAACATGACAGTGAACATGAAACAACCAAAACACCCTGTGACAGTACCTCGCTTAATACATCTGAGATGATTTGACAGATCCCAGATCTTAGAATCGTGATAACTGATCTCTGGCTAATTTGGTTCTTCAAATGAATTTGCGGATTGGATTAAAATATCTGGATTAAGTGGTCTAAGATTACTGCGCGTTCCTTCAGATGTATCGATACTCGAAACCACGATCAGTAATGCAGCGATTGGCTTGCGGCAAGACATCAACGTAATGACATCATATAATTAAAAAAGCCACCTGGCAAAAAACTTGACAAATTAAAAAAAGAAAACCATGAATTTCTGGACCTTTATAAGGAAACGACCAAACCAACATAAAAGTTATAATAGATAAATGAAATGTGCACTGTTTTTTTTTTTATATTTATATTCACGATTTTATAGTATTTGTATACCCTTTACATTTTTATTTCAATGTTGTAATTAGCAATTCATTTAATTTTTAATGCAATTTGAAGCAGATTTGTTACGTGACAGTATTAAAGTTTCTTAAGGGTCAAGATCCAGTAATCTGCTTCTCCTGTGCCGCATCAAGCCATCCCATAATATCCGTCATCACTCAAATTAATGCACGGCTCAGGTTAACGTTACAGCATGTATGTAAGACTCCAATAAAATGATAAAGTAATTATTCTATCACAAATAAATCTCTCAATCAAGTGGCTGTGTCTATAGTATTATACAAAATATTATAATATTATTTTCAAATACATTTTTATATTATTTACTTGCAAAATGTTTCTTTAGTGTGTGTTCGTAGTTAAATAAAGACCAAGACAATTTAACAAATTTATTTTAATAAATGATTTATTATTTGTATTTAAAAAGAAATACACGTTGCTGGTTACATGTTTATTGATACACAGTAAAATCCTCAGTGTTAAACAAACACTGCTGGTCCCAATATAGATAGTAAATGTAACAATGAGAGTAAATGAAGCAATATTGCAGTTAGAGGATTTACTCTACATGCGATGATTGAGTATTAGTGATGACACCTGTGGTTAACAAGCAGAATCACTGAAGATAAGAAGAACAACAAGAACAGAAAAAAGAGAAGATATGAGCAGAAACAACTACATCTGACTCACAGCCACACAGCCTTTGATGAAATTAACTACAAATAAATCAATATCTCACCAGAGGATTAGTAAACACCTCCAAAAGCAGAATTACCATATTCACTTATTACAAACCAGTTTGGCTTTATTTTTTTCATATGGTACATGTACAAATGTTGTTGAAGCCCTTTAGTTGGCCTCTTGGCCATTGACTTGGTTGAATTCATTTTTGTTGAAAGTGCATGCTATCACTATTTTCAACAATATGTCATGCTCCTGACTGCAATGACATAACTTTTACTATGTGCACTTTTTGGAATCAGTGACTGACAGCTGGATTTTGACACATGTGAATTCCCAAATGAGAGTAAAAGTCTTTAAAAACAGTAACTTTAACTTTCATTATCAAGTTGTTATTAACTGTCCCATTGAAAGAGCTCTTCTCATAATCACTGTTATTGAACATACTATGCTGGTCAACCAGCTAGATCAGCACTATACCAGCACAAACCAGCCTGGACCAGCACTATACCAGCACTAACTCTGCTCTGCAAATTCTGAACCTTCTGCATCATTCAGCTGGGCGTATAATAGAACAGACACTAATGTGACCACAGACACTTTCACGATAGATGAGACTGAATTTTAGCATGTGTAGCATGTTGGAAGTCCTGCTTGCTAGCATGAGTTAAAAGAGCCAACCCCCATCTCTATATGATGCAATGATACAAAGATATAGGTCTTGTTAAACGGTTGCTAGGGAGTGGTTTGGCAGCTGTCAAAGATGATGATTCTCCAAAGGCTGTTTGCCAGTATGAATGATATAAACAACCCCAATTTCTTTATGACATTCAGATTTTAAGATATCACTCTTTGGGTTTGGATTGCTAGTGTGCTCGGCAATGGTTGCAAGGGTGTGGCTAGGACGTTTTGAAGGTGATTCATGATTGGCTGTTGGGTTAGGGTTAGGGTTAGATGATCCCACCCTCATGTTTCTATGACACTTCTATCCAAAGATATCCCTTTTGATCTCTTTGAATGTAAGTCTAAGAAACTTGTTGCTATGGTGCTCTAAATGGTTGCTAGGGCGTGGCTTGATGGCTCCACGATGATCCTGAGAGACTGATTGGTTGCCTGAGTAAAATAGGCCCACCCCATTGTCTCTATGACACTACTGTGATCCAGAGTTATGCTCACTACAAAATTCCTATGCAGAACACATGAAATGGGCGCACTTCCTGTTTCATGGGCAGTCCCTTCACCATAGTACGTCTATGGTGTCAATTTTGGACACCTCTTGCACCCCATTGTGAGGTATGTTCTTACAGAGCATACCAGCCTCTTCAAATGTGGTAACCCACATGTTTCTATGAAATCCTTGCTCGGAGCTATGACCCGTCAAAATTCGTCCCCATGTCTATGGGATTTTTCACTCGCTGTGTGAACATCGTACACCCGATTGCTTATTAAAGTAATAGCAAACCTCTCCTCAATAAGCTGCACAATTTGACAACTCATTTGCTGGTCTATGACAAAACAGTGTGGGAAGAGTTAGGTGCCAAGGTTGTCCTGAAGAATAATAATAATAATAATAAGTATGCAAGAGAACAATAATGATGCTTGATGATTAGCACCACTAATAAGTAATGCAATACTTTTTAGAGAGAGTAATTAGTACAGTAATATAAGTACACTGTCGAAGATGTAAGTAGAAGCTAGTAATTACTTTTCTCTCTTTTTTTTTGAGTAACTTAACACTGTTCTTAACATAAAACTAAACAGCAAATTGTCTTGGAAATGTTTTGCCATTATAATATTTTATGCTATAGATTTTTGTTGTCCCAGGCCCTGACATTCAGTCTTTTCTCAATTACAAACAGAAGTAAACATTTCTTTCATTGACGACAGGCCTTCTGTACAGACATGCAGACTTGAAATATAGGGCCTCTGTAACATAGAGATCCACTGGAGGTGAGTGTAGATGAACCCTAGTGCAGTTTTATTGCCAATAATTCAAAGTGAGCAAACAGAAACAATGACTTTGCAGTTTACAGGAAACAATACTCAACAAGGGAACAAGGCAAACATGAGGGCTTAAATACACAAAGACTAATGACTGAACAAGACACACCCGTGAACAACCAAGACAATGAACCAATGACAACATGACACAAGAGACTAGGGAAGCATGTGACGTGCAAACCAGGAAACATGACATTGAACATAACAAAAAGAGAACATGAAACATGAACATGAAACAAAACCAAAATACACTGTGACAGCCTCCTTGGTCCCTGCAGTCAAAGACCCCTGATGGGACCCATTGTCCATAATACACCTGACAGACCTGATTTTTTTAAATACTATAATTTGCTAGCCAGTTGTTAAATAAGGGCTCTAATGGTTGTTTGATTCATCAGACTTGTACTGACATCTTTGTGATAGTTGTAGTCCTAATTTAGCAACTTTCTGCCATGCAAAAGCACAAACTTTTTTGCTGTTTTTACAAATGTTCATTGGGTCCTAAATGTGAAAGACTTTAGATCGAGTGTCTTTGCTCATTCTCCCTCATTCACACAGAAAAAGTATCTGATGTCAGGCTTATTGGTTCAGAAGAATCATTAATAGAGTTCAACTCATCTGCTAACATCACCTCTGAGGGAACTGGCAGGATCACCTCTGTGGAGTGGATGAAAGATAACAGTCCTCTGTCTCCTAGCAACAGCATCATCTTCTCACCTGATAACAGATCAGTGTCCATCAGTCCAGTGCAGAGATCAGACAGTGGGGAATATCAGTGTACATACAGAAACCCTGTCAGCTTTGAGACGGCAAAACTCAGCCTGATCATCAACTGTGAGTGTTAAACATTTAAACATCAAGATGATTTGAGCTCAAACCTGATGAAATATAGACATACTTCAGTGCTCAGTTTGCCCCTCTAACAGTGAGTCTCTTGTGTTTGTTCTAGATGGACCAGAAGATGTTTCTATTAATGGTCAGGATGTGGTGGATTTAGGGGTTCGTGTGTCTCTGTCTTGCTCTGCAAATTCTGAACCTTCTGCCTCATTCAGCTGGACGTTTAATAAAACAGACACCAGTGTGACCACAGACACTTTCACCATAGATGAGACTGACTTCACTCACAGTGGAGATTACGAATGCACTGCCTGGAATAGCATCACAAAGCGAAGCACTTCACAAAGACACATTTTACTAGTTAAAGGTAAGTGATACAACTACCTCTAAATATGTTTTCAACTTTTGATATCCAGTGTTTTGACCTTAATTTAACATTTGTTTATTGGAGCTTTCTGTTGTCATCATTTCCTATATTTCTATGTACATCTCTATTGCTCGTAATGGCCTTGTGTTGTCTTAAATTTTAATTTTTTTATGAAGATTTTGATGCTGTGTATTTAAAGTGTATTACAGTTATTATTGTGTGCAGTATATGGCCTTGGTTTGTTGTTTATTGTATCTTTTCTATAGTCTGTGGAGAAGGAGGAGGAGGAGGAGGACTGACAATAGGAGCGATAGTCGGGATTGTAATTGGAGTTTTAGTGGCAGTTTCAGGCATTTGTGGTCTGATTGTCTATTTAACAAAAAACAACAAAATGTAAGTAATCTGGCACCTCCTGGTGTAATTTCTAATCACAGTTTTAATTTGACACATACATTAATAATAATAATAATGTGTATACAAATCACAACTTATATCAGCTTCCAACAGGTCTAGATCTGCATATGATCTCATTGATTAAAAAAAGAGTTTATCGTTTATGAATTGTCCAATTACAGTATTTCCTGTAAGATTATTTTTTTCTCTCGATATTTCATACATAATAAAATGACCATTGTTAGGGGATAACAGTTTAGGACCCAAGACCAGTTGTGAAGAATGAAGACCAAGAGTCAGGAGTGCAATTAATTAAAGAAAAATGTACTGAAGAATAGTTTGCAGTTTCATCAGCAGAAGCCAGCTTTAATTCTCCCAAGGAGTTCGTAGGCTGCGCTCTCCCGCTACCAGTCTCTCGTACATACAATTTCTGTTTTCAAGGTCTAGCCACGTCATTACTGCAAGTTGAATGATTCTGATTGGCTAAGAGAAAATAGACAGTCATGGTAAATTTCCACACATTGTCAGTTAATCAGATGCACGTGTCCATAGATCACTTGTTGATGCTTTCACCCCAGAATTAGGCACATAGTGACCTTCCAGGACTGGAGCAGGCGCCAGCTTGTCCAGAACTAGGATGCCCGTTGTACACCTTCAATACTGATCTGTAACACAGAATACTGCGCACATACACAGATACAGTTTCTTCAAGGTTGGAGTTAATTGAGCTCCAGTTCTGACCAGAACGTTTCCCAAAACATACTGATATGTGCTTTCTCTCAGTAAGAGGTACAGACAATATTCACCATAATTCTTTAGTGCTTCAGTAAAAGAAAATATAAAATGAATAAAGTATAATATAAAATGAAAGACAAATCCATATTTCATCTCTGGAAGCCAGGCTAAGTGTGTAAGCACTGTTACTGCACTCCTGGCATGTTAGGGGTGTGTGATACCTCCAAAATCCCAACACACAACAATATGTTGCTATCAAGTGTTTAGCGACACATCAAACATCCCTAGGCCAGACCCTCAGTCACTCCTCAGAGACCAACTACAAACTTTAGAAACAATAAACAGTGGTTCTATTGATTAAGTAATATCATAACTGGAAAGAATCATTAAAAATCGTTATAATAATATAGGAGGATAAATATTGATTAAGGCTTTGCTTATAAACTTAATTAGGATATATATATATATATATAGGTATATTGAAGCGGCATTGAATTTCAGAATCCGCCCCCTTCACCATGTAAACTAAACTGCAAATTATAAACTGCATTTTCGTGAGACAGAAATGTGGTAAAGATGTTAAAGAATTTATTTGTCTTTACTCTACAGCCCAATGTTAAACAAAGAACAAAAAGGACAATCAAGTGGAGGTATGTTTGTTTCTTCATAATACCAACATGAGTATTAATTGATTGAAACAACACTGATGCTGACCATCCCATAATAGATTTCAGATGATCTATTCATATTACAGATGATTCAGTACATATTTCTCTCAGTATCTAACTTATTGAGTGTTTCTTTCTTTAAGCAGCAGCACAAAGCAGACCAGAGCCTGTGAGTGACTTTAAGTTTTTCTCATCACCATTTTTCTCTTTATATGGCCCAATTTGAAACTGTAAATTTGATTTCAAATGACATTACAAATAATTACAGGAAAGGTTTTTTAATGGTAGTATCTCTTATTATTATTATTTTTTAATCTCATAGAGATTATTAAAGAGTTTATGGCTTTTATAGCAGTAGGGAGAATAGTGGGCTTTCTGTTTCATGATTTAAATATCAGCAACATTTACATTTTATCACAATTTTACCTCAAGAGACATCGTCATTGTGTGTCTGATGTTGTGATTATAATTTAAGGAAAAACAAATAACTATTTGCAGGACTCAAACTATGAAGAAATGATTGATATCCAGAAGACTAGAGGAGATGGAACGGCTCCGGTGAAGAGGAGTGAATCTACTATATATGAGAATTTCAGTTATGAAGAAAATGAGTATGAAAATGTAAAGCACTGAGTTTCAAACCAAGGGCCAAGGGCGCCTTCACCTCAGATGAGCAGTCCAGTCTGTCTCATTGTACAGCATTACTGAATGTGTGCTTTGGCTGCATCACAAAATAAGTGCTATTTATTCTGTCTTGTATTCTTGCAGTAAAAATAAGGAAATCATTTGGTTGGATTCTTTCTTTCTTTCTTTCAAATTAAAATGCAGGCCTACATTGAATCTTTGCACACAGAACTCAGTAGAACAGATTTAACAGCTGTTCTTTACATAGTCCTACATATTTCCCATCTCGTCCATGTTCATTTAATAAATATTTTGGCTAGTTTTTAAATATAAACTATATATTTATATTCAGGCTATAGTTAATATTTAGCTAGAATTGATCACATACACTAAACAGTTTCTCAGAAACAAACCATCAGATACATCCTCACTCCTTCTTTCTTGGACTGTGATAGTGGGTAATAAAAACAGGTTACATTGTTGAGTAGATTCACCTTTAGACCTGAACACAATGTCACTCAGGGGAAAGAAATGAGGAAGTGACATGGTTGTAAACAGGGAGGTTTGGTAAAGAAATGTATGTTCATGATCTTTTTTTTTAAAAGAATGCAATATAAATACTGTCTTGTTATTTCAATTTTCTTTGCTCAAAATAAAGAGTTAATTTCACCTTCTGGTTTTCAGCTATTTATAAGGCCACATACAGTAGGCTACTGTATTTCTTTCTTCATGGTGTGATAACACTGGCATGCAAATGATAAGGATTTATCAAGGCAGATGTAGAGTTAAACTAAAACTAGTTTTTTTTTTTTCATGAGGATGAATGATTTTCATCATGGATGGATTCTGAACAAACTGCAGGTGCCAAACTGTCAAATGTCCACTTTTACAACTTCAACAGTATGTGTGTTTAAAGTTTAAACCAATTTAAATAATTTGTTGTAGTGATATAAGTAAGTACTGCATGCATAAAGGTCTCCACTGGTAAAGGCGGTGCGCAGCCTCCATCAACCAACACCTGCGCCTAACGCTCCAGCAATTCCATTGAGTCAGGTTGCTATGCCAGTTAACCCTCAATCCACGACTAGTAATCCCCGACTAGCATTTCCAGAAAAGTTTGATGGCACTCCGAAAAAATGTAAAGGCTTACTCATGCAATGCTCTCTCTTCCTGGCCCAACAACCTGCTCTCTACTCGTCTGATCAAGGCAAGATTTCACTAGTATGCTCACTGCTCACCGGGAAGGCACTGGAATGGGCAACGGCGGTCTGGGACAGTCAAAAGCTAGAGCAAACTACTTACTCCAACTTCATTCAATGACTAAACACTGTTTTTGAACACGCTGAAGGAGGAAGGAGCACTGGGGAACAGCTACTAGCGTTGCGACAAGGAAGGAACACAGCCGCTGAATTCGCCATGACTTTCCAAATGCTTGCTGCACAGACCGTATGGGTGGATGACACTTTGAAGGTACTGTTTTGCCAAGGTCTGACCATCAACTTACAGTCAGAACTAGCCTGTCGGGACGAAGATAAAACCCTGGACCAATTCATCGAGCATTGACAGTCTGATTCGCTCCCGGAGATCCCACCGAGTCACACACAACGCTCAGTTTCATCTATCCAGCGACAACGATGAACCCATGCAAGTTGGTCAAACTCACCTTTCTCTGGAATAACGAAAAGGCGGGTTGGACATTTGAGAGGAGAATGTCCAACCTGCCTGTCACATCCATCTCGCAGGGTGAGTTTGTTGATTTCATCCACTTAAGAATGATGGTGGGCTTCGTCCATGCATTGACTATTGTGGGTTAAATGAAATAACAGTGAAATTCAGGTATCCCTTACCCTTGGTTCCTGCTGCATTAGAACAGTTACGAACTGCCAAGGTTTTCACCAAGCTTGATCTTCGCTCTGCCTACAACCTAATTCGCATTCGAAAAGGGGACCAATGGAAGACTGCCTTTTCCACAAGCAACGGCACTATGAATATCTTGTAATGCCCTTCGGGCTGTCCAATAGTCCTTCAGTCTTTCAATCCTTCATTAACGATATCTTCAGAGACCTGTTAAACCAGTGCCTAATCGTATATATCGATGATATTCTGATTTATTCAGAGTCCATGGAGGAGCACATCCGGCAGGTGTGCAGAGTCTTACAGCGTCTCATCGAGCATCAGCTGTATGCCAAAGCCGAGAAATGTGAGTTTCATCAATCGTCAGTGTCATTCCTTGGTTACATCATCAGTCCGGAGGGAGTCGCTATGGATGAGAAGGTACAAGCTGTCCTGAACTGGCCGCAGCCCACTACCATAAAAGAGTTACAGAGATTTCTGGGTTTTGCTAATTTTTACAGACGATTCATCAGAAACTTCAGTTCGGTTGCGGCACCCCTTACGGCCATGACATGGGGAGGAGTCAACAAACTCCACTGGTCCGCCGATGCTGTCTAAGCATTCAATGAGCTGAAGAGACATTTCACACCTGCTCCCATCCTGCATCATCCTGACCCCAGTTTACCCTTCATAGTAGAAGTTGATGCATCCAATAATGGCATTGGAGCTATTCTGTCACAACGACAAGGTACCCCGCCCAAACTCCCTGCGCATACCACTCCAGAAAACTCTCACCCGCCGAACAAAATTATGATGTGAGCAATCATGAACTGTAAGCCATGAAAGCAGCATTTGAGGAATGGCGCCACTGGCATTGGTTGGAGGGGGCGAGACACTCGTTTCTAGTGTTAACCGATCACTGCAACTTAGAATACCTATGATCAGCCAAGAGATTAAATCCCAGGCAGACCAGGTGGGTGCTATTCTTTACCCGCTTTGATTTCACCATCACATATCTTCCAGGCTCTAAGAACATCAAGGCGGACGACAGTACGACCTTACATCTCCGAATTCTCATCAGGACCCCATCATCCCACCTTCACTATTTCTGGCACCGGTTCAATGGGACGTAATGACCGAAATCACTCAGGCACACGCACAAGACCCACCTCCGGCAGAATGTCCAGGTGATCGAACATTTGTTCCTCCGGGACTCAGAGAAAAGGTGATTTGTTGGGTGCACTCGTCTATAGGCTCTGGCCATCCAGGAATTGCTACCACAACATGTCTGATACGGAACCGATTCTGGTGGGACACTTTACAGGCAGACACCAATAACTTTGTGAACGCCTGTCACACATGCGCAGCCGCAAAGACACCCAGACAACTACCAGCAGGATTGCTACAACCGCTACCCATCCCACAACGACCATGGTCCCACATAGCCATAGACTTCATCACTGATCTACCGGTCTCCCAGGGCTCTGTCACAAACGCCGGTGAAGTTTCCACCAGCAGCCACCGGAGGTCTCACTCTGCGGAGTACTAGTTCATTCGGACTACATTTCCCATGCACCCACATTCCGGGACTGATTGCCACACTCCTGTTCCTCATCTCTCAGACTACTTATAGCCCTGGTTGTTCAGTCACTCCTTGTGAAAGTCTTGTTTGCCCTGGCTGCATTTCTGAGCGTTATTCCCCTGTGTTACCATTGCCTGTGTTCTGACTCTGCTTTGTCCCTCGTTTACAATCCTGTACTGCCTGCCTCTTGTTTACTGTTTGCCTGGATACTGGACTCTGATTGTTTGCCGCCTGCCCTGACCTGCCTGTTATGACCGCGCTCTGCCTTGCCTCTGACACTGCTGTTCTCCCTGGTGATTCGACTTCAGCCTGTTTGTACTTTGACACTGTTTTACTTAAATAAACTGCATATGGATCCCAACCTGCCTGAGTCTCCATTACATTTGGTAAGCAAATTTATATTGCTCTTGTTGTTTTTTTATTTCATTATTATTTTTCAAATAATTTAACTACTGTTTTGTTATTCATTAGCTATTTGTGTAAATAATCTATTTCCCAAAATAATGACCTTCTGTTCGTTCCACCTTCTGGTTTTCAGCTCCTTTGTATACATATAAGACCACTTCAAGAAAAATATATGTACAAGTTTACAAGTTAAACTTTAACTTTGTTATTTCATGAAGATGAGTGAAGTATGTTCATTACAGATGAATCCTAAACAAGCTGCAGGGTAACAAACCTATCAAATGTCCACTTTTATCAGTAATCACATCACACTCTGTACACATTGCCATTCTGTATACAATAATTTAACAATTGGAAGTAGCCTCATGTTTAGTGCATTCTGAAGTTCTCTTTGCGGAAAGATCTGATGATTGAGGCCATGGTTGATCTTCTGAGGTTTGGTTGAATCATTGTAGCTGCCTCACTTATTTCCATAACTCTATGATGAGGCCCACGGCCACCTCTCAGAATGGGTGCTATTCCTTTTAACCACCATTTCACGAGTTCACACTTGCATATAATGTGTGGAGAATAGATTTAAATGCGTATTTGGCGTGCTGTCCGGGGGGAGGGCTTTGAGCTCGGAATTTGGCCCGAACCCAGAATACCCCCCCGGTGTATGTAAGTGGTTAGAACTAGAAAGGAACAAAGTGGAGAAGGGGTGGTGGAGGGATGCTGATAAACTGTCAACAAAACAGAGGTAAGACTGCTGCGTATATATACCTCTTGTTGTTGATTAGCTGAGTGCTCTCCACCTGTGTCGATTATCTGATCGTGCTCCTCCCGAACCTTGTTAATAAAACATCATGTATTCCTTGTCTTCCACCTCCCACTGCTGGCTCCATGTTGGGACATCTCACTATATGTGTATCACAATGTGAAATCAATCACAGCAATGAGTTGGCAGTAACTTGTTAAAACCAAAAAAGCAATTACAGGGGGCATCTTGCATACAGAAATGTCAAATCTGAAAATGTGGGACCATAGAAACTGTAAATGATAATGAAATATTACATCCATAGATAATGTAGTCCAACTGGGTCATTACTTTAAGTTACTTTTCTTTTTGAACAATTGTATCAATTGATAGTTAGACCATTGCAATGAAATTAATACAGTCATCTCAGATGTGAGTTGCAGTTTGAAATGGTAATACTTTAAGTTTTGTAATTTTTAATTTTAGTTTAATGAACAAATGATCTTAGATTTATGTGCATTGTATCCAAGCAATTGGAAAAGTGTTAAGGGTTAACAAAGTTTCTATATAGACTCTATCAAAACACAGCAAACCTAATCACAGCAATATCTAGTCATTTTGTGATAAAACACTAGCACTAGTTCTCAATCCAACATGAACATATAGTGCAATGACTATCAAATTACAGTTGATGGCAGCACAAAAACTGCATTACTTATCATTTTTCAGTTCTAGCTACATACAGTAGGCAATATGAAATATATAGTTTTTTTTATATACAGTTTCCTTTTACTGTAAACCATTCTACATTTTTGTTGGTTAAAGTTGGTCAAAGCTTTATTAGCAAAATGAAATTGCTGCCAGTGATCAACATAAATCCAAGATACATGGCCTTTGGTTCCACAGGTGTAAGGAAAAAAACAGAGATGCACACATTCACTATTCAACTATTTCTAAATCTTTAATGATCTGTTGCTTAAAAATGCTTATCAGTTGTTTCAATATTTAAAAAAATATTTTTTCGATACTTTTTAACTATAGCCTACGGTTGTTTCGCCAAGTGTATAATGTAAATGCAGATATCGGATATGGTCCCTTTTAAAAGACGATGTAAGCTGGTCATCAAAACACGTACTCAGTTACTAAGGTAACTTCGGTTCCCTTAGATACGGAACGAATACTGCGTTGTTTGTTATTAATATAAATAAGACAAGATGCTACGGGGAAAACTCCTTTTTCTCCGATTCTGAAGCCTTTATACAATCACGCAGTGAAACTGCACGTCGATTGGTTCGTAAAGTTAAAGAAAATGAACCAATGACGGCGCGGCACGTGCGAGCCAATGGTGAGTGAGCCCGCTCGAGCCCGCCGAAAGGGGCAGAGACTTGGGCTATAAAAGCGGCCGTTTAACCATGGCTAATCGATTGGTTTTGACTGAAGCGACGCATGAGGCGTCTTCGTGCATATCACGGCAAATTACGCAGTACTCGTTCTGTATCTTAGTAACCGAGTACGTTCCCTTGCAATACTACACGAGTACTGCGTCGTTCATCTTATTAATATAAATAAGACAAGACGCTACAGGGATAATACAATCACGCCGTGCTAGGCAAGATGATGACTAAATAAAGTGAGAAGCGATTGATAAAGTGCTCCAAGACACTCAAGTTTAAGTCATCCACCAAAACCCCATTACTTACGCCTCCAGGGGCCTAGTTTATGTATACAGGTGCTGGTCATATAATTGGGTCAAAGCCGCAAGGAGGGCAAGACACAAAAGGTCATTGCAAAAGAGGCTGGCTGTTCATAGAGCTCTGTGTCCAAACACATTTTCCTTCCCTTCGCCTCTCTATTAATATGTGGTAGAAAAAAGTGTACAAGCAATAGGGATAACCGCACCCTGGAGAGGATTGTGAAACAAAACCCATTCTAAAATCTATGGGGTATTGTGAAGAGGAAGATGCGATATGCCAGACCCAACAATGCAGAAGAGCTGAAGGCCACTATCAGAGCAACCTGGGCTCTCATAACACCTGAGCAGTGCCACAGACTGATCGACTCCATGCCACGCCGCATTGCTGCAGTAATTCAGGCAAAAGGAGCCCCAACTAAGTATTGAGTGCTGTACATGCTCATACTTTTCATGTTCATACTTTTCAGTTGGCCAAGATTTCTAAAAATCCTTTCTTTGTATTGGTCTTAAGTAATATTCTAATTTTCTGAGATACTGAATTTGGGATTTTCCTTAGTTGTCAGTTATAATCATCAAAATTAAAAGATAAACATTTGAAATATATCAGTCTGTGTGTAATGAATTAATATAATATACAAGTTTCACTTTTTGAATGGAATTAGTGAAATAAATCAACTTTTTGATGATATTCTAATTATATGACCAGCACCTGTAGTTACACCCAGACTAAGTCGGGGATATAACAAGAAAGCACGTGAGTGCAGTAGGTTTATGCAGAAAGGACCTGCGATTGAAGCGCAGGGACCTCCAGATTATAAAATCTAACAAATGTGGATGGTGAGGCCCAGCCAGCCGCCGCACAGATGTCATCAATGGAAACACCAGAGGACCATGCCCTGACTCCCCTGTGTGCTCTGACTCCCAAGGGACATTGAAGGCCCAAGGAGGAGTACGCAAGAGCTATGGCGTTAACTATCCATCTAGATAGTCTAGGCTTTGTGACCGGAAGACCTTTCGTGCGGCCACCAAAGCAGACAAAGAGCTGCTCCGCCTGACAAAAAGAGGCAGAGCAATCAATGTACGTCCTCAGGGCTCTGACAGGACAGAGAAGGTTCAACTCCTGTTCGTCCTGAGAAGGAGGAAGGGCGGAGAGAACTACCATCTGTGACCTAAAGGGGGTAGATAGAACCTTCGGGATGTATCCATGTCTAGGTTTCAGGCGACCTTAGAGTCTTTAGGCCCAAACCCAAGACACGAGGGGCTCACAGAGAGCGCCTGCAAATCTCCCACACGCTTAACCCATGCCAGCGCTAGCAGCAAGGTGGTTTCTAGCGACAGGGGTCGAAGGTCAGCAGTCTGGATTGGTTCAAATGGGGGACGTTTAAGGCCCCTAAGAACCACAGACAGGTCCCAAGTAGGGACTGTGAGGGGACGAGGAGGGTTTAGCCTCCTGGAGCCCTTAAGGAAGCGAACAACAAGGTTCAAAGACTGCCCTGCTATAGGAGCGTGTGAAGCTGCTATAGCCGCAACATAGACTTTAAGAGTAGAGGGGGAACGGCCTCTATCCATTAAGTCTTGAAGAAAAGACAATATCTGAGATATGTCACAAGTTAAAGGGTCGCCGCCCCGGCTTTTGCACCAGGATACGAAGACGGCCCACTTTGAGGCGTAGAGACGTCTTGTAGATGGAGCTCTGGCCTGAGAAATAGTGTTTAGGATATTCTCAGGGAGGTTTAGGGGCTCCCGTTGAGAAACCACACATGAAGGTCCCACAGCTCGGGTCTGGGGTGCCAAATTGTCCCTCTCGCTTGGGAGAGGAGGTCCCGTCTCAGAGGAATCGGCCATGGCCTCAGGGGCGATAACCAAGACAGCTCCGAGAACCATGGTTGGGTCCTCCAAAGAGGAGCCACCAGGAGAACCTTGTGGCTGCCCTCCCTGGTTCGCTTGATTACCTGGGGAATCAGAGCAATCGGGGGGAAAGCATAAAGGAGGAGGCTGGGCCAATCGTGGGCCAGCACATCCCTGGCTTTTGAGAAAAATATTGGGCAGTGATGATTGTCTTCTGAGGCACAGAGGTTGACTCTCACTCTCTGCCTTCCCGAAAACATCCCAAATCTTCTGAACTGAGCGGTGGAGGAGCGACCATTTCTCTGAGGGAAGGTTGCTCTGGGACAGCATGTCTGCCCCTACGTTCAGTACGCCCTGTATGTGCGCAGCTCTTAGAGAGAGTAAATTGCACTCTAAAGTCTACTCTAGGATGGTTTTCGCCAGAGTGAAGAGGGGTTTCGAAGATAGGCCGTCCTGGTGATTTATGAAGGACCACCATCATGTGAGTCGAGGAAAACGGCTTTATTCGCGTCCTTGATCTCAGTCAAGTTAAGCCACAAGTGGCGCTCCAACACCAATAAACTGGCCGTCGAGTGTCCAATGGCCTGAGCCATGGTCTTCGTGGGGCGCAGAGCCAGATCTGTGGCGCTGCACAGCTCTCTGAAGGTGGCAGAGTCGTATCCGGCCTCATCCAAATCCTTGAGCAGCTTCGCTTTATACGCCTGGAGAACCGAGTGTAAAGCGTACGCTGCTTGACCAGCCGAGGTGTACGCACGTCCAGCGATGGCTGAAGTGGTGCGACAAGGCTTGGATGGATGAGCGGCCTTGGTTGTTCATCCAATGGCGGCAGGCGGACACAGGTGTGCGGCCACAGCTTCGTCCAGTGTCGGTAGCTTTTTATAGCGCTTCTGCCCGTCAATGGAAGGGAGACCGTGAGAGACAGAAGAGTGGAGGCAGGCTGAGTAGGGAGCGCACCATGACTTTGTCAGCTCGTCCTGCACTTCAGGAAAGAAGGGCGCCGATCGCTGAGAGGGAGCTTGACGGGCAGAAGAGCTATGAAATGACATGCGTCCAGGCTGCAACCACTCGTTCAAGCGGCTGCGCGTGGGCTCTTCAAGCGCAGACCACTCTAACCTGAGCTATCCGCTTTAGACAGCATGCGATAGAGCTCTGAGTCAGTAGAAGCTCTGGTGTCAATTGGCTCCAAAGATGGCAAGGGGGCGGGGTCATGTTGCGAGCCCAACCACTAGAGACATGCTGTCGTCCTGCAGTTCGTCATCAGATCCTCCGAATGAGACCAAGTCACTCACGGCCACAGAGGGACGTTGGTCTGGATGGGAAAAATGGACGGGGGGAACCGAGTCACGCAGGGGCTGAGCCGACGTGAGATCGCCCTCGTCCGAGCGCTGAGATCCTCTGCCCCGCAGTTTTTTCCTCGCGGGTTCCCGAGAGGAAGAAAACGGGAGGGCGCAAGGGGCAGGGTCGCATTCTGAAAGGAACGCTATCCGTGAGCGCAGAGAGGCGAGACTCTCGCAGTGAGAGCAGGTCGAGTCAGTGAGTGCGGCTTCTGCGTGGGACTCGCCCAGACATTGCACGCACTCGCTGTGCCCGTCATCAGTGTGCAGAGGGGTTCTGCACGTGCCACACTCGTGGCGCGACATTTGCAACAATGTTGCTAGAAATTTGCTCTTTTCTCTTTAAAGCTCTTAAAACGATACACCGAAGTGCACTCACTCGGCTGCAGGCGGCTCGTGGGCGAAGTGCTGACCAGGCTGCAACACAGCGGCATGGAAAGTGGCGAGCTGTTCTGGCTGCTGCAGAGCGGTGGGTGATCAGCGCTGCACGTGAGCGGCGGTCTGAGCGGCGAGCTGAAGAGCAGAGAGTGCTGCGGCTGCTCGAAGCGGCAGCTGCACGGGCGGCGAACTGCTTGAGAGCAACAAGCAGGGAAGCGGGTTGATCAACTGCATGAAGGCGAGAAGATCAGCGGCGAATCCAGCTGCTTGCAGGTGAAGGCGGCTTCAATCCGAATTCCAACCAAGATATGTTATCTGCACCACTGAAGGAGAATTAATCGATTTGCCATGATGAAACGGCCACTTTTGAAAGGCTTCAGAATCTGAGAAAAAGGAGTTTTATTTAGCGTCTTATTTATAATAATAAGACAAACAACGCAGTACTCGTGTAGTATCGCAAGGGAACAAATTATATAGTCAACAAATTAGTATTGGGCATCAATACCTGCAGTGTAAATGTGACCCATGTTGTAATAATATTTTGTCATGCTTTAAAGCAGTACATTATTTTGATGTGTTGACTATTCAGTCCAGACAAAAAAAAGTCTAGCATATGTTTTATTTTATAAACTGCATGGTGCAAAAAGTCTATGTGAATTAAAAGCTAGACAAGCATGAGCAGATGTTTCAGCACATTGTTTTCTTGATGTGTTGACTAATGTAAAAGTACTTATTTTATTTTAACTGTAGCATATTAGGAGGCAGAGAGACAGGTAAGGTGAATGGTGTTTATTTAAACAGACACGAACACAGGCAAACGAGGGATGCAGGTAAATGATGATAATAGCACTTCACAGTCACTTAGCTGGGTGGATATCATGGTAGGAGGTTGGATGAGGGAGAACACGAGGAGACACGGAACTGGAGACACGGATTGAGTCAACGGGAATCTCTGGTGCGCATCATGTAAGGAATCCAGGTATGTGAAACAAGACCAGACAGTGAAGTGCAGAGAGAGTGTGCTTCTTATAGTGTCTGTGATGATGAGGTGCAGGTGCAGGTGATCAGTACTCTGGGGATAGTGAACGAGTGGGCGGAGCGTGGAGATCTGGGGACGATGTCTGTGTTGGTGGGTGTTGGCTGTGACTCTCCCTTACGAAAATGAACCATGATTTTACTACAAATAAAACCAAAATACCATGGTTATTGTAGTTAAACCATGGTAACCACAAATTAACCATGGTTTTGCTACTCTAACCATAGTTTAACCATGGTATTTTTGGTAAAACTGTGGTTATATAAATGGTAATCAATTAGCCAAAAAACATGGTTACTACACTTTTACTATAATAAAACCATGGTTATTTTTCGTAAGGGCTGTGACAATTACATTCAAAGTTAATATATTTTAAATGTATACTTAATTGCAACTTCATCATTACTTATTACAAATATATTTAAATAAATGACATACAATTTATCACAAATGTATATCAGCGCATTTGGCAATACACTTACCATATTTGAAAGACAATAGAAGTAATTATGAAATTACATATAAAGATGAACTTAAATTTGTCTTAAGTGGGTCAAAAACACTCTTAAGTTAAACTAATTGCATTTAAATATTTAATCTATAACACATTTTCATTTAATTGCAAATAACATGCAGTTATGTTTTTTTGAAAAAATTACATTCAGTTCACACTTAGAGTAGCTAAGTATATTCTTAGTATATTAAGTATATTATAAGTATATTACTTTCATAATAAGTAGGGTAGATGAGTACAGTTGGAACACTTTGTGCTTTTTACATTAACACAAAAACACTATTTGGTATTTCTTTTATTGGTCTACAAAAGAAATCATGATCAATAATACCTATACATAGTTCATATTTTTCGCAGATCATAAAGAAAATAAGTACTTTTGTACTGTCAGTCATGTTGATACTGACAAATGGGGTCTCACTTGGGAGCACGAATCACCTTTGAGTTTTAGAAAAACAGCCAATGGAATTAGCGAGTGGAATTTGCATGCCAAGCCATTTCCCCGTACATATGGGTTTATAAGATTTCACAAGTTTTGCACAGCAATTGCTCTTTACAAACACCTGCTAAAAGAGCTTCTTAGCTGCAGAGAGGAAATCTCTCTTTGTTGGAAAGATCAAAGGCACATTCAGCTGTGTTTCACCAGCTAAGGCAAAGTGCACAGTTAAGTGCAGCGATTCCACCCTGGGCACTTCAGCATAAAAGAGCAGTTTCCCTAAAAGAGTAAAACGGGTGGTGAACATCTTTTAAAAGATGCCTTTCTGTCTGTGTGTTTCTGGATGCAGTCGTTTCCTAGCCTCGTCTGACAGCCACGATCGCTGTCTCACATGTCTGGGGTGCGAACATGCTGAGACTGTGTTTGTGGATGTTCTTACTGTGAGAACATGACAATGTCAACATTGCAATTGTGACTCAACTTTCTTGCGAAGGCTAGAGTCCCCTCTGCTGTTACCCAGCCTCTCTGCACAGCACAGGGGCTTGACGTGTCGGCCGAGTGGGAGCTCTTCCGTCAGGTCAGTCTCCACACACCTCCCGCTCCTTCAGCATGTTGTGTGCTGTTGAGCTGCCAGATGATGGCATGGGTCCTTCTCAGGACTTTCTCAAAACTGCTCTTTTATTGAATATAAATTATTTCCTCAATCTCTGGGTCATACAAAGGATGCTACGCTTCCTCACTCTCAGCCTTCCCGGGTTGGGCCCCAGAACTCCTCCTCGCTGCCCCTCTGCAAGTATGTCGGTTCTCCCTCTGGTGCTGCTTGCACAGAGCCTGGGAACCTGGCTGACGCTTCCCAGCCTGTCCCACTGGCTTACTTGGACAATCATACTCAGCTACGTGATTCAGCTCGCCAAGTATCCCCCAGGCCATATTCAGCGGCTTCCTATTTACCTCGGTGACAGGCAAAGACTCCCCTGTCCTGTGCATGGAAATTGCAGTCCTGCTGGCGAAGGACGCAATAGAGCCTGTCCCTCCAGCCGAGATGAAGTCTGGGTTTTTACAGCCCTTACTTCATCATACCCAAGAAATGCGGTGGGTTACAGCTGAACTGGGCCCTTCACAAGCTCCCATTCAAGATTCTGAAATAGTTTGCAGCGATCGACCTGAAGGACGCATACTTCCATGTCTTGATTCTGCTTCAACACTGCCTCAACACAGGCTGTTTCTTCAGTTTGCTTTCGAGGGTCGGGTGTACCAGAACAAGGTCCTCCCCTTTGGGCCCTGTCTCTGTGTCTTTACCAAAGTCTCTGAGGCTGCCCTTGCCCCGTTAAGGGAAGTGGGCGACTGGCTCATTCTAGCTCACTCTCGAGGTCTGGGGACCTGGTGCTCAGGTCAGTCATCTGGGGCTTTGGTCAACTGGGGGAAGTGCAAGCTCCCCTGTGAAGAACAACTTTTCTCGGTATGGAGTTGGACTCAGTCAATATGACTGCATTTCTCACGAACAAGCGTGCACAGTCAGTGCTGAACTGCCTGAATATGTTCAGGGGGAAGACAGCGGTTCCACTAAAACAACTTGCCTTTTTACGAGCATGACTACCCTTAGAACATGTGTCCAGGTACGTTGTTGTCACAAAAGATGCCTCCAGAACGGGCTGGGGTGCTGTATGTAGCAGGCACGCAGCCTTGTGCTCCTGCTTGCCCTGTGCCGGTTTTAGCCGTTGCTTAATGGCAAGTACGTGTTTGTTCAGACAGACAACACTGCAAGTTACATACATCAACTGCTAAGGCAATGTACGCTCATGTCGCTTGTCACAACTCGATCGCTATCTCCTCCTCTGAAGTCAGCAGCAGCTCAAGGTGTTCCGTGCCATTCACATTCCGAGCAAGCTCAATTGTGCGAATGGAGACTCCATCCCCAGCGTCATGTGTCAGATGTAATTTTTAATGTTTTTTAACTGTCCCTCTGTTCCAACTGTAGTCTACCTGTCACAATCACCAGAAGGCACTCCACCCCGGACTGTCACTCCATCTAAGACTACATTACCCATAACTCTTTGCCCAGACTCATCATCACTCATTGTTTACACCTGTGGCTCATTTACCTTATTACCTCTGCCTATATCTAGCCTGTTCACCCTGTCATTCTTTGCTAAGTTTTGTTTAGTGTAACAACTGTAATTCTGAACGCTTTGTCTTGTGTCTTGTGTCTTGTGTCTTGTGTCTTGTGTCTTGGATTATTTGCCTGTTCCGTGGATTACCCTTTTGCCTGTCTCTCCTGCCTTGTTTGCCTGTTTGGACTGCTTGCCTGTGTATGACCTTCTGCCTTGTTTTGACTACGATTGTGGATTACCCCTTCAATAAATACTGCATTTGGATCCTCAACCTTCAAGCCTCAGAGCAGTACGTTACACTACCCTGCTTTTTTATGCTAAAGTGTTTTATGCTAAAGGCAATACACTTTATGAACTTAATATCCCTATTACACTATTACCATCCTCTTGTTGGACCGACGCTGTGGGAAGTGGGAACAGTGTTGGTGTTTGTGTTATTCACAGAAAATAAAAAATTTGAATAAGACCACATTTGAATAAGAAACAATATCGAGTCTATAAAACACATCAGAACTCCACGAAGCACAACAATAAGGAGATAAATAACGGAGTGTTTGAGCTGTTTACACTGTCATATACAATAAAAGAGCGGCAGGAAATAAAAATAAATGCAAAAAACCTGCCTACCTTACACAACCTTACAGTGGACTTGCACTGAGGAAAGGAGCGGAAGAATTCTTTCTACACAATGGTCACAATATGACGTCAAACTCTGTGGGGAAACATAATTCAACATAATTCAACATATAAATAATACTTTTTAAATAGCCCACTTAAAGTGTTTATTACAAATACATTACTAAATGGTAAAAATGAATAAATGTAAATGAACAAAAATTTGCATTGCATTTGCAATCCTGTAGCACCCCCAGCACCCCTACTTCCCGCGCCCCAGGCTGGAAGTAGCCATCAGAAAATGGGTACACTGTGGTCATATTAAGGGATGGACATGGTCAGCAAAAGTGTGCCAAGAAAATATACCCCACACCATTATACCACCAGCAGCAGCCTGAACTGTTGATACACAGCAGGATGGATCCAGGCTTTCATGTTGTTTGATGATGTACCCCACTGACTACACCGCACATTTCTCTAAATGCACGATAATACTGAAGGGCACTATGTTATGACATATGAGATCTTTAAAGGACAAACTAAAGATCACAAACATCAGTTTTATGATCATAAAATGACAAGGAGCTATTCAATGTTGGTGGTGGAGGTGGTGAAGGGAAAATCTTACCCCTAAAACAGACTTTGTTCGATTTTGTCAGATTAGAGAGCGGTAAAAAAAATTTCCAAATTGAACAACATTACTGCTAGTGTGGATGTTTTGGGTCAAATGTTTCTTAACGTGTTTCAACTGTCCCTCTGTTACAAACGTTATCCAACTGTTCCATAGTCTACCCTGCTCTTTTTAAAAGTGTATTTTGCTACTTCAAAATTGGTTTTCCAATTGGTATTAAAAGTGGAATCACAACTCATCCCCTGTTAAAAACTTCCTATCTACCCTATATTTTGTTTGTGTTTTTGATCTTCTTTGTAAAGTATTTTGAGAATTTATGAGGGTCTGAATTTTTTTTGTTTTGTGGCAGACAGTAAGAAGTATAAAAAAACTAGTAAAAATATAGTATTTGTTATATTTAGTGAAACATCCAGAATTGTAGTCGAGACCAGCTCATTCGAGTCGAGTCGAGACCGAGTTCAGAGAGGGTTGAGTCTGAGTCGAGACCGAGACCACAGAAAATCCAATTTAATTACATTTTTAGTTACGGAGAGCGTGCACAAGAGTGACTGCAGAAAGATTGCTGTCTTTTTAATGCAAAAGTGTGAATGTTCTGGAGGGAGAGAGGGCGGGTGGCCTTCTGTCAGACATTTTTGGGGGAAGATGTTCAGTTTTGAGACTGTCAGCAGTCATCGTATCTGTATTCATTTTATTATTTAATTAAAACGAGATTTGGTTTTCTCTGTGACACTTTTGTCCTACTTTGTAAACAGAAAATATATTAAAATAACAGTTAAGAAATAATGTAGCGTACAACCATGCTTTTGACCATAGTTGGAACTGTACTCCTCTCCCCCCCCAATTTCTACAGTTATTATTTATTAACATATCTTTATTATTATGACTTCAATTATTCTATCATCTGCTACTAATTGTATCTAATGTTGTTGTTTTATTTTTTATTTATTTATTTTATTTTCATATTATGTTAAATACCAAAACAATAAAAAGACAATAGAAGAGAAATAATGTAGCAATGTGACTTTCTGGAAAGTGGGATCACTACAGGTTGATGGCAGGTGGACACAGTGTAAAATAGAATCGAGAGAGAGCGAGCGAGCGGGCGGCCGGGCGGGTCACGGGTGTGGGACAGAACATGGAGGGAGTCTCTGCTCTATCGTTAGCAGATGCGCACAAGAAAATCACCAATCATCGGACGTGTCAATCAAACATCAGTGTAAAGAAATATTAACGTACAGTAATAATCATGAAATATTTTGAATGGGACTCGAGTGGAAACATCTATACCATACCCCCACGGCTCTGCCCAATAGCATTACTGAATCAGTAATATAAACTTAATTCATTAAGTTAAATAAAGCCATTTAATTTGGATGTTACATGACTAAAGTGACTAGTTCTTTCATGACCAAAAACATGTTAATATTCAGCGCTAGGTGACGCAGTGAGTTCTCTGCATTCTAGAACTGCTGTTTATCATTAACTGAAAATGGCTTGTAAATAGCCTAGTTCAGATGATTTGAGCTGCAAATTGTCAGATGAGAACTCGATCACGATGGTTTATCATCGTTTATACTGGACGCTGTGGATGTTGTCATGTTTTGGTGAGACTTTTTAAAACTTAAAACTGTATATTGAATATCTGTATAAAAGCAACTATTTAGTCCTATTATAATTATGTAGAAATGTCAATGTCAATTATGTAGTTCTTTACTACAAATAAACAAATCACTACAATAGTTGTAGTAGTTAATTCCAGGACTAACAAATGTAAGTATGCATTTAGTGCAATTGTAATTTTCATTTCTTTCTTTATTAAAACACAGGACAATATTTAGGTAACTGTCTGCAGTTTCCTGACACGGCTACTGGAGCAGTAGGAGAAAGTGTGGTGCTCGCCCCTGATAACCCACCCTCCTCCACATTGATTTATATAACTCAATGGTTTTTTACTTCAACTGTTATAATTACAGTAGTGTCTGGTGTAGCTACAATAACCCCTGCATATACAGGCAGAGTCAATTTTGACATTAACACTCTCGCCCTGGAGCTGCAGAACCTGAGAAAAAATGATTCTGGAATATACAGACTGGCTGTAACAACTAGCACTGGAAACATACTTACAGGAGAAACTTCACTACAAGTGTTCGGTAGGTGTATTGCTAAAACTTGGTTCAATACTTGAGCATGAACTATACAGGCCTAAAAGTGTATGATATGAACTCAATTTAATAACTATGTGAAAAAGAAAAAAGCAACATATAGCTAATATAACAAATATACATTTGTCAATTTAGCATGCTGTAAATTAAACAAAAATGTGGATGTGTAAAATAATAAGATTGTTTCTAGTAATCTAGACATGCACAGATAGGTGTTACTTTGGGCAATCTCGTGCTGTTCAGGGATTTGTTTGAATTATTATGTTTTTAATTATTAATACAACAGATCTAAACTTTCAAGCTCATAGCTACTTAGAGGCAGTTGTGGCCTAATGGTTAGAGAGTCAGCCTTGTAACCTAAAGGTTGTGGGTTTGAGTCTCCATATTAGGAGGAAATGACTGAAGTTCCCTTGAGCAGGGCATCTTACCATACTTGGCCTTCACATGTCCCTTTAATGAAACATATGAATTATTACAAGCCTATGAAGACCTACACTGTGAAATTAACATAAACCTTTTTTTTTAAATGAATTTTACAAGAATTATTAATTTCCCTCATTTGTGGCATCATTTTCATCTCAAAAGCTTTACTCCTAATAAAAGGGTGTTTTAAGTCTGAGGGGTCTTCTTGTCTATATGGCGCACACATACACCGATCAGGCATAACATTATGTCCTAATATTGTGTTGGTCCCTTTTTTGCTGCCAAAACAGCCCTGACCCATCGAGGCATGGACCTGAAAGTGTGCTGTGTTATCTGGCACCAAGATGTTAGAAGCAGATCCTTTAAGTCCTGTAAGTTGCGAGGTGGGGCCTCCATGGATCGGACTTGTTCGTTCAGCACATCCCACAGATACTCCTCAAACTCGTTGTTGTGCTCCTCAAACCATTCCTGAACCATATTTGCTTTGTGGTAGTGTGCATTATCCTGCTGAAAGAGGCCACAGCCACCAGGGAATACCGTTTAATGAAAGGGTGTACATGGTGGTATGTGTCAAAGTAACAAATGGATGGCAGGACCCAAGGTTTCCCAGCAGAACATTGCCCAAAGCATTACACTGCCTTCACCTTCTTCCATTGCTCCGTGGTCCAGTTCTGATGCTCACGTGCCCATTCGCCGTTGGACAGGGGTCAGCATGGGCACCCTGACTGGTCTGCGGCTATGCAGCCCCATACACTGTAAAATCCAACAGTTGTTCTTACTAAGACTTTTTAGTAAACTTTACTTAATGTCCAATAATTTGTTGAACTTACTTAAAACAATTTAGTAATCTGAACTATTTGCATGCTATGACTTTGTTACTTAGAAAACCCAATAAACATTACTTGACTGGTTTGAGTACCAAAAAAAAAAAAAAAACAGGCGGGCAGGCAAAAGGTTTTGGAGGCGGGGCAATTTTTAATAGACTTTTCACTCATTTCCTCCACTCACCATTATTGTGATTAGTGTTCCCTTTGGTCGGGCACTTGGAACTTCATTCATATTATTATAATTCTCTTCCTATTGATGCAGCGATGCAAGAAATTAATAAGAAATAAGAAATTATAGTTATCTGATTTCAAAGGAAGGAAAGTAATACTTATACATATATAATACACACACATACATATATATACAGTGTATATATATATATATATATATATATTTGTGAATTAATGATATATAAAATAACTTTAATTCATGTCAAATAATGATCTTTTAAAAAAAATTTGCAAACACCTATGGCATAAACTTTTAATTGGGTTGATATTATCCCTCTATATTTGTAACAATATCTTGCAGTTGACCATGCTTGAGTCACACACAGACTTCAGCATTCAGCATGCAAACCACAACAATGGTAACAAGGTTTTTTTTATTATTATTTATTTTTATTTTTATTATTAATAAGACCTTTACTATTTTATTTGCTGTTGTTATTGGGGCTATAAAAAAGACAATATAAAAGACAAATGGTAAAATAAAGCCAAAAATAGTAAAACAAAGCAATTAATTTTTTCATGCCGCAATGCACTCTGGGAGCTGGACTGAACTTTTGGGAGTTGGCTGAACTTTTGAAATTGAGTTACTTGTACTCAAGTTTTATGGTAACCTCTACAATTACACAAGTTAACTCTACAAAGTAGTAGTAAGTAGTATCAAGTCAAAAATTATGACCTAATTTGCTTGAAAATTTTGAGGCAATCAGTTTCCACAGCTTTTCTAAGTAAAGTCATCTTGTTACTTATTACAGTGTACGCAAAAAACTGCAATGCACTGTTTATTCTGACACCTTTTTATCAGAACCAGCATTAACTTCTTGAGCAATTTGAGCTACAGTAGCTTGTCTGTTTGATCAGACCACATGGGCCAGCCTTCGCTCCCCGCGTGCATCAATGAGCCTTGGCCACCCATGACTCTGTTGTCGGGTCACCACTGTTCCTTCCTTGCACCACTTTTGATAGATACTGACCACTGCATACCGGGAACATCCCACATGAGCTGCTGTTCTGGAGATGCTTTGACCCAGTCGTCTAGCCATCACAATTTGGCCCTTGTCAAACTCGCTCAAATCCTTACGCTTGCCCATTTTTCCTGCTTCTAACACATCAATTTTGAGGACAAAATGTTCACTTGCTGCCTAATATATCCCACCCACTAACAGGTGCCGTGATGAAGAGATAATCAGTGTTATTCACTTCATCTGTCATAATGTTATGCCTGATCGGTGTATTTAAGCATTAATAATAAAATTAATAATAAAAAAATCTTTAGTGCCCTGGACCACAGTGCCTTGAAACATAAAACCTCCCTGGCCCCTGAGCACTGGCCACAATGGTCTGGTTCAAATACATCCCTGACACATAGCAAGACAATAAATTGGAGCTATTGTGTTTTTTAAGAATTATTATTTTTTTCTTTTCTTTTTTTCTTTTCTTTTTTTTTACAGTTCCTTAACCCTTGTGCGGTCTTTACTTGGGAGTTACACTGGTGGTCTTAGCAGTCAAAAGTGACCGGACCCCTGAAATGTAACTTCTTATTTTTATTTTTTTATTATTTTTTTTTAGCATTTTGAGAGGGTTTTGTGGTACTAATTAATATTTATGCAATAATTAATATCCATTTTTCCCATAGGAAAAAAAAATCAATTAAAAAAAAAAAATCAATTTATGCAGTATTTCAGAGTCTAGGCCTTTAAAATCCAATTTTTTGAATGCAGATTAGCATCATCTGTTGAGAAAGAAAACATGTAATGCCCTTGTGTAACCACTAGTTGCCTGTATAGCTCTCTATAGAGCAGCTTGTGAATTGCCTAGTTGTTTTTGGACATATTTACATATTTTATTAGGTGGAAGATTTAAATATATATTTAAACAATCTCAAAGACTACTTTTTGTCAAGTTTTATTTTATTTTTGTTGTTGTTAGAAATAGTGATTTGAAGTGTTAGTTTATGCATTATGATTACAATCAAACCTGAACATTGTGTTAGAAAGAGAATGCAAGGAAGCATTTTGTTACCCATTTTTTGATTCAGAATTTAATAAAAAAAAATGCAATTCATTCAATCACCCTGTGGCACCACATCACGGCGGTGAGCTTTTTTCTGCATTATTACTGAATTATTGAATTGATTTCATATACTCTCAAAACTTTGCTCTGTGTTACAGACACAATAGTTCATAGGTGTATGTGTGTGTGTGTCTCTGTGTGTGTGTATGTAGGAATGGGTGTGTTTATTTCACAGTCTTGATGTTTTAGAGTGTAACCTTTTTACTGCTGTGACCATGAATGCGACCATGAATGTATTTTTTTACGACCACTTAGCCTGTTCGAATCATGCCCTCAATTTTATTGTGTTCACATTCCAAGTGTCATAAAAGTCACCAAGTTTTGTACCATTCTGATGAAGCTGTGATTTTTTAAATTTCAAAACGTAAAATTCTCCGGTCAGAAATGACCAAAGACCGATCAAGGGGTTTAAACGTGCAAACTCACATGTTTGGGGTAGTTGTAGTAAGTGTTATTTTAGTGATATACTATTATAGTTTTTGTTAATATTTGGAATACGATTTTAGTATTTTATATATATATATATATATATATATATATATATATATATATATATATATATATATATATATAGTTTTAGTTATTTTAGTAGTTCAACTAAATGAACATGAGAAATATTGCTTTGGCAACAAGATAAAATAATTTTAGTTAACAATAAGTGCTCACTAAATGTGAAAGACTCATTTTAGATCCAGTGTCTTTGTTCTTTCACCCTCATACACACAGCAAACATATCTCATGTTAGGCTTATTGGTCCAGAAGAATCATTAATAGAGGGTGACTTATCTGCTAACATCACCTCTGAGGGAACTGGCATCATCACCTCTGTGGAGTGGATGAAAGATAACAGTCCTCTGTCTCCTAGCGACAGCATCATCTTCTCACCTGATAACAGATCAGTGTCCATCAGTCCAGTGCAGAGATCAGACAGTGGGGAATATCAGTGTACTTACAGAAACCCTGACAGTTCTGAGACGGCAAAACTCAGCCTGATCATCAACTGTGAGTGTTAAACATTTAAACATCAAGATGATTTAAGCTCAAACCTGATGAAATATAGACATACTTCAGTGCTCAGTTTGCCCCTCTAACAGTGAGTCTCTTGTGTTTGTTCTAGATGGACCAGAAGATGTTTCTATTAATGGTCAGGATGTGGTGGATTTAGGGGTTCGTGTGTCTCTGTCTTGCTCTGCAAATTCTGAACCTTCTGCCTCATTCAGCTGGACGTTTAATGGAACAGACACCAGTGTGACCACAGACACTTTCACCATAGATGAGACTGACTTCACTCACAGTGGAGATTACGAATGCACTGCCTGGAATAGTGTCACAAACAGAAGTGCCTCTCAAAGACATGCTTTACTAGTTAAAGGTAAGCAGTTAAAACAAACCTGAATTTTGATATCAACGTATGATAAGCAATGCACTCACCTAAATTTGGCACTTATTCAACAAGGTGTTGGAAACATTCTTCAGAGATTTTGGTCCATATTGACATGATAGCATCACGCAGTTGCTGCAGATTTGTCGACTGTACATCCATAATACGAATCTCTTGTTACACCACATCCCAGAGGTGCTCTATATTGGTTTAAGATCTGGTGACTGTGGAGGCCATTTGAGAATAGTGAACTCATTGTCATGTTCAAGAAACCAGTTTGAGATGATTTGAGCTTTGTGACATGGTGCGATATCCTGCTGGAAGTAGCCATCAGAAGATGAGCACACTGTGGTTATAAAGGGATGGACATGGTCAGCAACAATATTTGGGTAGGCTGTGGCATTTAAACAAAACTCAGTTGGTACTAAGGGCCCAAAGTGTGCCAAGAAAATCCACTACTTTGATACAAGGCAGGATGGATTCATGCTTTCGCCAAATACACACGCAAATGCCTCACTGCAGAGTCAGAGAAATCAGCATGATCAAAACTTCTGCGATTGTATTTTTCCTTAAAATATCAAGTCAAGAGAGTGAACAACGCACATCAAGAAAGGAATGTTATTTCACTAATTAAGATAGCCCGTCGGCCGGCCGGTGATACGTTTTGGTAGCCCGTCTGGAAAACACATAGCCCCGGGACATTGGGCTTTGCAAGCCCTGACCCATACATGTCCGAGTCTGACCCCGAATCGCAGCACAATGAACCAACAACACCTTAAATAAAGGATACTCCAGCCTGTGACAGCGTGCTAAGTTATGTTCAGTTAGACACGTACACATAATCAATAGATATCAAACGATCTGTAACAATGCAATACTATCACATATAAAAAATTTGCTCGCATAAGTGTGTTGCTTCATTCATTCATGTAATCTCATGTCTGCAAATCCAGTCTCTTGTTTACAAACGAATCTGTGATGAAATGCAGGAACAAACGGGCAATGTCTTACCCACGTGAGCTGGATATTCATTCAAGTTCATCCATGCATTCATAATATTAGAATCCAAATTAAGCTTATGCAGCATGTTTATTGCTTAGAAGTTCGATCCGGTTTAGCTCCACGTAGGCCTATGTTATATGCACAAATCGGTGGGTGGGGCTACAGAATCAGGTGTTTGTCTTCTTCAGTTAAGGCAGTGTTTCACCACACTCTGACATCACAGCTTGGCACATTCTGAGATCGAGCGTTTGCTGGGCCTGGTGTCAATAAAAGCTTTTCTTTAACTAACAAGGACATTTTCAGCTCCGAAACTTACAGGATATTTGTAACAAAGTTCGTTTGTTCCAGGAAGAAGGAGGCGGGAAACCGGCGAACATTTAAAACTTTAATCAAATAAATAAACAAAATGAAAGTCGCCGCGGCAGCCCCTCACGGACGACTGCCGCGCACACACACAAAATAAAACGTAAACAAAAACACAACATAAGTCCAGGCCTGGTCCTCTCTCGTCTTGCACTGTCGTCGCTCCTCCTTTTATGCTCCCGTCACTCCTCCGTGAGACGAGACCGGTGTGGCGCGCAGCTGGAGCTCATTATCGCTCGTCACCGGCCCGTTCTCACGGTCCCTCACCTCACCGCTCGCCACATACCCCCAACACCCTTCGCAGGCCGGGGGGCACTCCCGAGACTGCGCTCTACTCCCCCCCCCCCCCTCCTCTGGGGGGGCCGATCACGGCGGCCGCGGTACCTGGGGGTAAGGACAGAGAGGCGAGAGAAACGGAGCCAGGAGCATGAGGAGCGACACAACGAGAGAGGGGAGAGAGGAGAAATGAAAAAAAAAAAATTGTGGTCCGGTTCCCCGACACACTGCCGCTCGGTCCTCAGCCAACCGAGAGGCTCTTCCTCGCGGTGCCATGCGATGGTACTGGACGCTCGGTGGACGGCTCGATCCTCCTCCGCCCCCTGGCGGCCGGCGGTGGCTCCTCTTATTGAGGGCAGCCGGCAGCGAGTCCCGCGCTCCCTGCTCCTCCCCATCATGGCGGATGGCAGCAGGCTTCGGCCCACGGCGAACGCCGACGACTCCTCCGCTCCCTCTCAGACGGCAGCCACCCCACCTCGACCCAGGGGCGCGGCAGCGAGCTCTCCGTCCCACCGGATCTTCACTCGCTCCAGCACCACCGCCTCGGGCAGCCCCTCGCGGTCTTCAGTCATCCGCGCTGCCCGACCTCCTCAGCACCGCGATCCCCCTCAGCAGCGAGGGCTCTTCGACAGCATGTCCCTCCTTCCTCCCGGGTTTCGGCACCAATGTAACAACTCTTCGTATGTTCCGGGAAGAAGGAGGCGGGAAACCGGCGAACATTTAAAACTTTAATCAACTAAATAACCAAAATGAAAGTCGCCGCGGCAGCCCCTCACGGACGACTGCCGCGCACACACACAAAATAAAACGTAACCAAAAACACAACATAAGTCCAGGCCTGGTCCTCTCTCGTCTTGCACTGTCGTCGCTCCTCCTTTTATGCTCCCGTCACTCCTCCGTGAGACGAGACCGGTGTGGCGCGCAGCTGGAGCTCATTATCGCTCGTCACCGGCCCGTTCTCACGGTCCCTCACCTCACCGCTCGCCACAATATTCATATATCACGATGAACTTTTATATAAAGGCTGAATGAAAAGTTGTTTTCTCAATTCATGGCCCCTTTAATATGTTTTTATATCGTAATAATTTCACATTTAATCTCCAAATGAACATAGAAACAAAGACAGTAGCCTATGTTTTAATATTTGTTTAATGGCATCTTTTTATGAAAGACATCACCGATACCAATACTGCTACTGATATCTCTATGAAATAGTTTTCACAATTATAGGCATTCATACGGTGGCCGAAGAGAGCTCAGTGCACTACAACTGAAGAAAACACATGCAAATAGAATAAAACACCAGCAAATTAAGAAAACCTCTTCATCAGTTTGACAACACATATGCTGCAAAAGTTCACAACCAAATACAGAAACGCATGGCGTTGGTGTTGGTGCCTGGCAGGCCACTGCCGCAAGGGATGCACGTGCGCTGAGTCCCATACCCTCTCACTCTCCTTGAACCAGTGATTGACAGCTGGAACCTCCGAAGGTTCTCCGGACCAGGGGAAGAGAGGAGGTTGGTAGCAGAGGATACACTGGAACGGAGTAAGCCCAGTGGTGGTCTGCCGTAGTGAATTCTGGGCATACTCAGCCCAGGGGAGGTAGCGGCTCCAGCTGTCTTGGTGCTGATGGCAGTATGATGCAGGTATCTCCTGATCTCCTGCATCTTGCGCTCAGTCTGGCTGTTGGTTTGCGGATGGTACCTAGAAGATAGACTTACTGAGACGCCCAGGAGCTTGAAGGCCTTCCACACCCGGGAGATAAACTGGGGTCTGAGACAATGTCTTCTGGCAGGCCATAATGACGGAATACTTGTTGGAACAGGAGTTCTGTGGCTTCAAACACAGTGGGTAGGCCCTTGAAAGGGACGAGTTTACAGGCCATGGAGAATAGGTTGACGATGAACACACAGGTGTGATGGTTTGACGGAGGAAGGTCGGTCATGAAATCAATGCCCAGATGAGACCAAGGGCGTCTGGGTATCGGCAGAGGTACCAACTTTCCTTCCGGCAGCTTCCTTGGCGTGTTGGAGATGGCACAGACTGAGCACCCGTACTGGGAAATATCCTGGGTCATGTTGGGCCAAAAGTAGCGATCTTGTAGGAGCAGGAGGGTTTGCTGGCGGCCTGGGTGTCCAGAGCCCGGAGAGGTATGTGCTGAGTCCATGAGGGACAGATGACAGGCAGATGGTACGTATAACCGTTCCGCAGGACCTCCCGGCGGAGCAGGTTCGGTGAGGGTGGCTTGGAGGATTTGATCGTCAAGGGACCATTGGATAGGGCTAAGCACCATGGCTGGAGGGAGGACAGGTTCGGGAGGACTGGAGTTCAGGATGATACAGACGGGACAAGGCATCTGCCTTTCAATTCTTGATACCGGGTTGGTCGGTCATGGTGAAATCGAACTGTGTGAAGAAGAGTGCCCAACGAGCTAGTCGAGGATTGAGCCGCTTGGCCTCTCGTAGATACTCCAGGTTCCGGTGATCGGTGATGACTTCGAAATGATGGTGAGCTCCCTCCAGCCAATGTCTCCATTCCTCCAAGGTGAGTTTGATCGCAAGCAACTCACCATTTCCGATGTCTTAGTTTTGTTCCGCCGGAGACAGCTACTTGGAGTAGAATGCGCATGGATGGGTCGAGGAGGCTCACCCTGTTGCAGGGATAACACTAATGATTGGGGCTGTGACGGTGGAGCTGACTCTGTGACACCAACATGGCTTTGCGTTTTGATGTGGATGTGATTTTTTTTTAAACGGAGGAAAAACTCTGTTTATAAAAATACCCGTATACCTGTGGACTAGGCCTCAGTTTGTTTTCATTTGTCACATGTTTCTTTGTTCTGACTCCCGGCACTCGTCTGTCTCCATAGTTATGTTCATTATTAGTTCTATGTGTCAGCTGTGTGTAATTAATCATCCTCGTTTGTGTTCACTACTTAAGTTGTTCTTTCTCCTGCACTCCTTGTCTGTCACCGTTAAGTTTAGTTCTGTCATGACAACTTTGAATGGTAATGGGTATGACAAAGTTAATATGTTTGGTCTTGGTGGAATAGATCTGCTACACTGATGCTGCTGTAGGTTATTGCTGCTGCAGAGCAAGTACAGGACTTGCTACTGCCAATACATACACGACACACTGCTGTGAGCAAGTAAGACATGCTGCTGCTGTACAATAGAGCGTACATGAATTACCAGTAGCAAATCTATACAGGTGGAGCAGGGGAAGGTGGAGGGTTTCTGAAAGCGCTGCACTGCAAATGAGTATTTGTAGGTTGAGCATGCAAGCTCATTGGCTACTGATACAGCAGGAACCTATCAGCTGTGTCCTAAAGATGGTAATGTGATTACAAGCATTTAAAGGTCCTATTAGCGTGCACCATCTAGAGTTTCATGACAGAACTTTGTATTTGTGTCATGCAAATTCCTGTCTGCCTGCTTCTTGAATTACCTGTTTGGAACTGTATTCATCTGTCTTCGTCTTCCCTCCTGCACGCAGCCGTGACAGATATATAGCCTACAGAAATTGAATAAAGTTATTAAACATTTCACACTGAAGTGCATTACAGTTAGTTTTGTGTGCAGCAAATGATGTTGGTCTGTTGTTTTTATCTTGTCTATAGTCGGTGGTGGAGGACTGACAACAGGAGCGATAGTTGGGATTGTCATTGGAGTTTTAGTGGCAGCTTCAGGCATTTGTGGTCTGATTGTCTATTTAACAAAAACCAAGAAAATGTAAGTAATTTAAAATCACATCACAGCTTTAACACATTTTTAGTGAATGTTGTCAGTGAGTGTCTGTCACAACTTGTATCTTGGTCTTTAAAATATATCTGATTTACAAAGCTGGATTATTAGTCCTGAATGATCAAAATCCCATTTTTATATGATACTATACAAGCTCTGTTTCTGAATTGTCCAATTGCAGACACTTTTACTGAAATGTGTTAATATTTTAGTAATATTTCATGCATAATAACAAAATGTATATGGTCTCAGTGGAAACGGTTGTACGCTGCCTTTTTGTAAAACAGAAATGTAGTGAAGAGAAACAACTTTTAATAATGTATTTTTCTTTACAGCTCAGGACTAAACCAACAACGAAAAGAACAAGCAAGTGGAGGTATATTTATTCATAATACTAGCATGAGTATAATCTGATTGAAACAACAAAACTGTTAGCAGTTGTAACAAGATTGACAGATAAGAATCATCCCACAATAGATTTCAGTATCAAACTCACTGAGTTTCTTTCTTTAAACAGCAGCACAAAACATACAGGAGCCTGTAAGTGACTTTCAGTTTTTGTTTTCTCCTCAGCACAACCATTTGACAAATATTCAGTCATTATGACTGGCATTATCACTGTTTAATAGTGGGCTTTGTTTCACCATTTAAAAATTAGCAACATGAACATTTTTATTATACTTTTGCTTCATGTGACATCATCATTGTATATGACGTTGTAATGTAAAAAAAACGAATTAATTGTTTTATTTGTAGCACTATAAAGGAATCCTTGATTTCCAAAAGACTAGTAGAGATGGAGCCATTCTGGGAAATATGAGTGAAAAGAATGTGAATCAGTGTAAAAATAATGACTACGAAAATGTAAAACATGAGATTTCAAACAGGCCAAGGATTAATAAACCTCCACCAGGTGAGCAGTTTCATAATATTTAAATTAATTATGTCCCATTTTAAACCTCATATGTTTGCTTTGGCTATATCACAAAATAAGAGCTGTTTATTTTTTCCTGCAATTGCAGACTTTAGGAAATAATTTGGTTCGTATATTTTATTACATTCTTGTTACATTCAGGTATCAAACTGCCCTCCCGTGTGCCAGTGAGTAAGTGAAGACACTGAAACATCTACTGCATGTCTTCCTGCATTCTACACATTTCACACAGTTTGTGATGTATCTGTACTTTATTATGTAGTACTGGAATTAAAATGTTTATTTGCAGGTCCATGTCAAATCTAAACACATAAATCACGGTAGAAAGCAGATTTAATACTACTTTACAAAGTATTTTGGTTAGTTTGATTTATATTTCCAGTTACGAATAAGAATGTGGTTCATTCTGCTTTAACACATTTCATCATCAAATCCATTTAGATTTTCCCTCAACATCAGTGTAGAAACTGTAACAAACATGCACACAATCCAACTGGTCCTGCTAATGTGTAAATTGTTATCTGCAATGTCTGAGCAGTCTGTACTCAATATTCCTTGAAATGTTTTTACTATTTCAGTTCATTTTGATCTCTTCTGTAACACATTAAAAAAAAATCATCCGCATTCTTTTGTGCACTGGGCAAATAAAATCAGATAAAACTGCAATAGTGGGTGAAGGAAAAACAGAGGTTACATTCATGACTAAATTCACCTTTAGACCTGAACACATCACTCAGAAAAGAAATGAGGAAGTGACAAGTTTTTCCTGTTATTTATGTGGGAGTTATCTGATTGCATTTTTCCCCACTATTTTTTTTTTTTTTTAAAGAATACAACTACTAAAAATGTAGCCGATCAGTTTCCCAAAATAATGATTCATTTCTTTTCGGCTCTTTTGTTTTTCTAAGGCTACGGTATTTTTCCTTATTGTTTGCAATTAACATGCAGCTGATAAGGATTTATCAAGACTGAGATATACTGAGGTAAACTTTAACTTTGTGTTGAGTGAAGTGTGTTCATTACGGATGAATTCTAAACATGCTGCAGGGTTACAAATCCCTCAAATCCCACTTTTATTACCACAACATTCATGTGAGAAATGTTTATTTAGTCCAATTAATTTTTGTTGTACTGATTTGAATAAGTAAATTGAGTACTGAATGCATAATTGTTCTCTTACACACAGTGTGACATTGCTAAGAAATTGCTATACCTCACCTTTCTCTGATTGATTTTCAGTGGATTATGAATGTAGGTTTATGAATAAATTCTGAATAAGTGCATAGTTTCTAGTGGAGCTCCTTGTGAACACTAATCATTTTACACCTGTCCAAGACTTTACGAAATGTTAAAGAATATATATTACAAAATACAACTCAAATATTGGATTGTGTTATGATGGTGGGTAAAATCGATTGGCCTTGACACCGGGCCTGAATTAGGTCAATTAACATCAAAACTGTTGTAACTGACTAGTCTAACAGATGTTGATATACAGATCAAATTACAAACTTGCAAATAGCCATTAAATGAGTTGAGATTACAGAAAATCTTTCATATTACCCCACGAGTAAATAACATTTTAAACCGGTAAATCCAACATTTCTGTTCTGCTGAATTAACATGGCCACACTTCTAAAACCTGTCTAAAATCTTCTAAAATGTGTGGTGTACCTTTAACATATACTGACAACCATCATAACAACACTGGAGGTAAATAAAGCCATGAAGAATCCAAGTTCATCACAAGTAGCCTTACACAAACTGAAGTAATAAAAAAATCACCATGAGAGAAACAATTATTTAAATGAAAATCAAATGTGAAATGCCACACTGGAAATTATGGGAATATCAATTTACACATTTTTCACTGTAAATTATGAGATTGCTTGTTCTTCTTTCAAAAACTGTACACTTGAGAGGATTTTACTGTAAAGTTACAAATAGCTATATTTGAAATGTCCCATTTATAGTTTTTCATTGTAGGCTACATAAGGGAACTTAGCATTTCTGTCACATTTATGTTCAAGGCAAGGCAAGTTTATTTATATAGCACATTTCATACACAATGGCAATTCAAAGTGCTTTACATAGAAAATGAAATTAAAATAGTGATAAAATAAGAATACCATGTGTAAGAATTAAAAATAAAAACAAGGATAATTAAAACAGTTGTAAAGAGAATTTAAAAAATAAGAATAAAATTATGATAAATAGATCCCTATCTGCCTGATTTTCTAAATGCAGGTACCCCTATCTGAGATGGAAGAGACAGAGCAGGTTCGCAATGTCTCCTGGACCTTACAAGACGGGCTCCTGTAGGGGATGTTACCTATGCCCCGCAGGGCCTCTCCTTTCTTGAGTCCGCTTCTTTGCACTGTCTGCTACAAGCAGAAGCACACTGCTCTCCTTTTCCAATCCCTTCCAGTCAGACAGCCCTAACCAAAAATAATAATCAACAGATGCATAAGAAATAGAAATATACAGTTGTAAAGAGAATTAAAAATAATAAAATGATGATATATAGATAAAATAACAATAACCAAAGATTAGAACAAAGGTAAACTAAAACAGTTATAAAAAGAACAAAAAGATGATGCATAGATTAGATAAGAGCGAATCAGTCGGACGTACAGTGGCACAGTGTTCATTCAGTAAATGCACAGCTAAACAGATGTGTTTTGAGTCTGGATTTGAATGTGGCTACTGTTAGAGCACATCTGATCTCTTCAGAAAGCTGGTTCCAGCTGCGGCTGGCATAATACCTAAAAGCAGACTCTCCTTGCTTTGAGCAAACTCTTGGTATTTCTAACTGACTTGATCCTGATGATCTGAGTGATCTGATGGGTTTGTATTTAATCAGCATATCTGCAATGTCTTGAGGTCCTAGGTCATTGAGTGATTTATAAACAAGTAATAGTACTTTAAAATCAATTCTAAATGTAACTGGAAGCCAGTGTAAAGACCTGAGGACTGGCGTGATATGGTCATATTTTCTGGTTCTGCTCAGAATCCTGGCAGCAGCGTATGAGCTGCAGCTGTCTAATTGTCTTTTTGGGAAGGCCGGTGAGAAGACCATTACAATAGTTCACCCTGCTGGTGATGAAAGCATGAACGAGTTTCTCTAAGTCTTGCCTGGAAACAAAGCATCTAATTCTTGCGATATTTTTCAGATGATAGTATGCTGATTTTGTTACTGCTTTGATATGACAACTGAAACTCAGGTCTGACTCCAGAATCACACCAAGATTCCTGACTTGATTTTTAGTTTTTAGACCTTTAGCCTCAAGATATGCGTTCACCTTGAGAATTTCATCTTTATTTCCAAATGTAGTGATTTCAGTTTTGTCTTTGTTTAACTGAAGAAAGTTTTGGCACATCCAACTGTTAACTTCATCAATGCATTTGCACAGGGAGTCAATGGGCCTATAGTCATTAGGTGATAGTGCTAAGTAGATCTGAGTGTCGTCAGCATAGCTGTGGTAAGCAGTTTTGTTATTTTTCATTATTTGGCTCAGTGGCAGCATATACAGGTTGAATAGGAGTGCAAGAATTGACCCTTGTGGGACTCAGCATGTCATGGATGTCCACTCAGACTTATGGTCACCAATACTCACATAATAACCTCTCCCTTCTAAGTATGACCTGAACCATTTTGAGATTGGTCTGTAGTTGCTCAATATGGAGTTATCCAGATTACTCTTTTTCAGGAGAGGCTTAACTACTGCGGTTTTAAGGGAGTTTGGAAAAGTCCCATAACGAAGTGAGGAGTTTACCACTTCTAGGAGATCTGCTTCTAAACAGTTAAACACACTTTTTAAAAAAGAAGTGGGGAGTGTGTCAAGGATGCAGGTTGATGTTTTAAGGTGTCGTACCGTTTCTTCTAAAATGTTGCTATCAATTGCTTCAAAATCTGACATAGTAACTTTCTGAGGTTGTGGTCTGATCTGTCTGACCCCAGAGCAACTCAAGGATGTGCTGATTGCCTTTTTGATATTATTGATTTTCTCAGAGAAGAAGGAAGCAAACTCACTGCATTTGCTGTCTGAGAGCATTTCTCTGGGAATGTGACTTGGGGGGTTTGTTAGTCTCTCTACAGTAGCAAAAAGAGTGCATGTGTTGTTTATGTTTCTGTTTATAATATTTGAGAAGAAGGTCTGTCTAGCTTTGCCTAGTTCCACATTGAAAGCCTGAAGGCTGTCTTTATAGATGTTATAATGGACTACAAGTTTTGTCTTCCGCCACATGCGTTGAGCTCAACTGCATTGTCTTTTCATTATTTGCACTGCTGTTGAGTTTCTCCAAGGTGCTTATTGTCTGCCACTCTTTTTCCTGACTTTCAGAGGAGCAATATCATCAATTACACTCTTAACTTTTGAGTTAAAAGAGCCAAGGAGAAAATCAACAGAGTCTGCAGATATGCTTGGTGTTAGAGATAATAGCCTTCATAAACAGCACATTAGTGTTCTTATTTAAGCATCTCTTTTTGACAGAGACAGATCTAGCTTCAATGGCAGGAGAGATCAATATATCAAAGAAAATACAGAAATTATCAGACAGTGCCACATCCTTAATAACAATCGATGAAATGTTTAGACCCTTACTGATAAGTAAATCTAGAGTGTGTCCACAATTGTGTGTGGGTCCATGTACACAGTCAAATCAAAAGTGTTAAGAACAGTCATGAGCTCTTTTGTTGTACTGGATTCAGCATTATCTATGTGAATGTTAAAATTCCCAGCAATAGAAAAACAGTCAAACTCTGAGGAAATTGTTGATAACAGCTCTGTAAAGTCCTCAACAAAGGCTGGAGAGTATTTTTAGTTAGTTTCCATTGTTCAGTTAGTTCCATTTTCATGGACTTTTAATTAGGTTGTATTCAGTTTCCCTTGTTCTAATTTTCCTCCACTCATCAGTAACCATGGACATTCATTTATCACAGCTGTTCATAATTTAGTTCGTCACCACCATGTATTTAGTTCCTCTTTTTAGCAAATTTAAAAGTGCTGGCTAATGCTAATCGTAAATTCTCTAAGATTATTATTCACGTCGGCACTAATGATGTTCGACTTCGCCAGTCGGAGATCACCAAAATTAACATTAAAGAGGTGTGCGAACTCGCAAGTACGATGTTTGATAGCATTTTTTGCTCTGGTCCCCTCCCCGTTAAAAGGAGTGATGAGATACTTAGCAGACTATCATCACTCAATGGCTGGTTGTCTAAGTGGTGTCAAAATAACATAGGGTTCATAGACAATTGGAAAAGCTTTTGGGGCAGACCTGACCTGTTGAAAAGAGATGGTATCCATCCCTCCTGTCTCGCGTCACAGAAGTCAGATAAATCCCAGCACATAGAGACTCGTTCACCTAGATATTATCACATAGAGACTGTGTCTGTTCCAAAAATTAGTAAATACAAAAAAACACCAAAACTATTCAACGGTAAAAATTTAATTGATGTCCAACAAATAAACAACAGATATAATACAGATGAACAAATGATAAAGCTTGGGCTGCTGAATATTCGATCCCTTTCCTCAAAAACGCTTATTGTTAATGATATGATTACAGATAATAATCTAGATGTGCTGTGTTTGACAGAAACCTGGCTTAAACCTGACGACTACATTACTTTAAATGAGTCCACCCCACAAGATTATTGTTATAAACACGAGCCGCATCTGAAAGGTAAAGGGGGAGGTGTTGCTGTAATTTATAATAATATCTTCAGTATTACTCAGAAGTCTAGTTTCAAATATAATTATTTTGAAGTTTTGGTGCTTTACGTAACGTTATGTAGTGAAATTGATAAATCCCGTTTAACATATGTGTTGGCTACTGCATACAGGCCACCAGGGCACAATACAGACTTTACCAGAGAATTTGCTGATTTTCTATCAGATTTAGTACTTGCTACAGATAAAGTCCTAATTGTTGGTGATTTTAATATCCATGTAGACAATGAAAAAGACGCATTGGGATTGGCATTTAGAGACATTCTAAACTCTATTGGAGTTAGGCAACACGTGTCAGGACCCACTCATCGCAGTAATCATACTTTAGCGATGACATCTTAGATCATTACCTAGTATCATGTATACTTAATTTAGCAAAGGCTGCAAAGCCGTCCCCTCGCTTCAAATATGGCAGGACTATCACTGCTGCGACTAAAGATTTTTTTGTAAATAAACTTCCTCATCAGTTTCATCTCCTCAGCATTCCAGATAGCCCAGAGGAACTCGATGTTGCAACAGAAACTATTGACTCTCTTTTTTCCAGCACTTTAGACACAGTTGCTCCTCTGCGCTTAAAGAAGATTAAAAAAAATAGTCCAACGCCGTGGTACAACGAGCACACTCGGGCCCTTAAAACAGCAGCCAGAAAAATGGAGCGCAGCTGGAACAATGGATCGCATTTCGTGGAACAAGAGCATGATTTCATACAGAAAGGCCGTAAAAACTGCTAGATCTGCTTATTTCTCGACTCTCTTAGAAGAAAACAAACACAACCCTAGGTATTTATTCAATACAGTGGCTAAATTAACCAAAAAAAAAAGCTTCAACTTCTGATGTCTGCCAACAGCACAGCAGTAATGACTTTATGAACTTCTTTACTTGTAAGATTGATAATATTAGGAAAAAATTATAACCATGCAGCCGTCTACTACTGTATCACATCAGTGCATTGTAGTGTCACTGAGAAAAAATTACATTCATTCACTGCTATAGGAGAAGAAGAATTGGTTAAACTCGTTAAATCATCTAAATCAACAACATGTATGTTCGACCCTATACCGACTAACCTACTAAAAGAGATGCTTCCAGAGGTCATAGATCCTCTTCTTAATATCATTAATTCATCCTTGACATTAGGATATGTACCAAAAACTTTTAAGCTGGTGTAAGGGTTGGTCGCCTACAGTGGTTCAGGCTGCAGGGTTGCCGAAAGACTAAAGAAACGTTATGAGCAAGATGGTAGAAAACTGTACATTTCTTGTCTATTACCACCCACTGTACTTATACCAACGACGGAAATAAGCACAGTTACAATAGCTAAATATGTGGGAGAGCGTTGCTATACTGTGACTATATTGTATTGCAATAGAGGTAGCACTTCAAAGTCAATACCAAATCAAAACTAGTTAGCAATAATTTATAATTGAAAGAATTTAATGACAAAATCTGGTTATGGTTACACTTAAAATAGTTACAAAATAGATGTATGAGATGATAAAAACTTATACCATTAATCGTACCCAGCATGAATAGAATGTTACCTGAGGGATAGAAAGAGAGAGAGGGAGAGAGAAAGAGAAGAAGAGAGCAAAGAAGAGCCAAAGAGAAGGCCCCCAAGAAGAGAGAGAGCCAGAGAATCAAGAGAGCCAGAGAATAAAAAGAACCCAGAGCAACAGTTGCAATTTTCTTTCATACTTCCTTGACCATGTAACTCAAACCCTATTGTGAGTCATTCAAACTGACCAATCAGACCAAACTTCCCCCACTGTACTTAAGGGGTGACACACCTTTGGCCTACAGGCCTTCAGAATCTCTTTGTCTTTAGGAATTCCAAATAGCCCTTTTGATAAGAAAGATGGGGGTTGAAAACAGTAAAGCAGTATGTCTTTGTTCAATTGCAAATATCAAATATCTTTGATTATTTTCAATCCTACACTGGCTATTATTAAACCACTTATTAAAAAACCGCAACTTGATCCTACAGAATTAGTCAATTACAGGCCAATCTCAAATCTACCCTTTCTGTCAAAAATACTAGAAAAGGCAGTGTCCTCACAATTATGCTCCTTTTTAGAAAGAAATGGTATCTGTGAGGATTTCCAGTCAGGATTTAGACCGTATCATAGTACTGAGACTGCTCTCATTAGAGTTACAAATGATTTACTCTTATCATCCGATCGTGGTTGTATCTCTCTGTTAGTGTTACTCGATCTTAGCGCTGCATTCGATACTATCGACCACAACATTCTTTTAAAAAGACTCGAAAATGATGTTGGCATTAGTGGAATTGCATTGGCATGGTTTAAATCATACTTATCTGACCGTTTTCAGATATCATTCGGAAGCATGCCGTTAGTTTTCATTGTTATGCTGACGATACTCAGCTCTATATTTCTTCACGCCCTGTCGAAACTTACCAATTCACAAGATTAATGGAATGCATTGCTGATATAAAAAAATTGGATGACTAGTAATTTCCTGCAACTTAATTCAGAAAAAACATGTAGTAACTTAGAATACTGTCTAACACTTGATGGCTGCTCTGTCAAGTCCTCGTCGTCAGTTAGGAACCTGGGTGTGCTCTTTGATACCAATCTCTCATTTGAAAGCCATGTTTCTAGCATCTGTAAAACTGCATTCTACCATCTTAAAAATATATCTAAATTACGGCATATGCTTTCAATGCAAAATGCTGAACAGTTAGTTCATGCGTTCATGACCTCAAGGCTATATTATTGTAATGCTCTACTGGGTGGTTGCCCTACTTGCTTAATAAATAAACTGCAGCTGGTCCAAAACGCAGCAGCTCGAGTTCTTACTAGAACCAGGAAGTATGACCATATTAGCCCGGTTCTGTCAACTCTGCACTGGCTCCCTATTAAACATTGCATACATTTTAAAATCTTGCTAATTACTTACAAATCACTAAATGGTTTAGCTCCCCAGTACTTGAGCGAGCTCTTAATGCATTATACTCTATCACGTCTATTGCGGTCTCAAAACTCTGGACAGTTGATAATACCTAGAATATCAAAATCAACTGCAGGCAGTCGATCCTTTTCCTATTTAGCACCTAAACTCTGGAACAGCCTTCCTAGCATTGTTCGGGAAGCAGACACACTCTGTCAGTTTAAGTCTAGACTAAAAACACATCTCTTTACTATGGCATACACATAAAACACTTCCCATAACACCTGATGTACTCGTTACATCATAAGAAGAATGGCATCTACGCTAATGTTAGTCTCTCTGTTTATCCCGAGGTTTACCGCAGTCAGCCGGATCCGGGCCGTATCCAGATTAGATGGTGGACCTGCGTCTGGACATGACCAACTCATGCCTGAAGTGTCTGCAGAGACCGTGTCAATTAGTCTACCCTCTGAAATTGCTCATCGACATGGCATCCTCAATGGATCCATCTCTGGCGTGATGACTCCGATATTTCAAATATTCCTATTTAATAATTGTTTAATCGACACGCCATCCTCAATAAGCCCGTCTCCGGTGTGATGCCTCCAATCTTTCGAATATTCCAATCTAATATTACTTCTGACCTGTAAGGCTGCCAAAATATTAATCATACACTGTTTGTTAATTGGCCAGAGGAGAACTGGCATCCCGACTGAGCCTGGTTTCTCCCAAGGTTTATTTTTCTACATTATGCCACCTGGTGGAGTTTTGGTTCCTTGCCACTGTCGCCTTTGGCTTGGCTTGCTCAGTTGGGGACACAACATTTTCAAAAAAATATCCAAATAAATTTAATTACTAAACTAAATTAACTATGTCAACTACATTACTTGAATATATATGATAACTGAAATGAGCTAGATGACATCACCGTTTTCTCCAGAGCGGCTGTACAGCCGAATCAAATTCGGTCGCATTATTTTCCTGTTTAACACTGTGAAGCTGCTTTGAAACAATCTGCATTGTAAAAAGCGCTATATAAATAAAGTTGACTTGACTTGACTTGACTTGTTTAATATAAGAGTTTGTCTTTGTTTTATTGTTGTTGTTTTCAATCAAATAATAGTGAACCACAAACTTTTTAAAGGGGAATTTCCAAATATCTTTTATTTATTTGTTATAATGCAGGTAGGCTATTTTATGTCATCCGTCTTAACCTATTAGTTTTAATAAAAGTTTAATATACGATATAATATAATAATATACAATAGTTTTTCATTGAACCATTTTATTGTTGTTGTATTTTCATTAAAAATAGAACGCAGGCCTACTGTTTTAACGATTTTGATAAAAAATTACAGATAATGATATCACACAAACATGAATGTTACTAGGGGTGTCACGATTCGATACATATCACTATACTGAACTCACAGTACGATATTATTGCGATAGTCCCAAGCATGGTAAAAGGTTAACAAAAACCGTTTTGTTGATTAAAATGCTAAAGTTGGTAGGCTATTACATCGGGGGGTCGAAATTAATAGGCGTGGACTTGGTGCTGGTAACACAATGCACAGGACAATGGTGAAACCAGAATAAAAATATTCATGATTCTGAAGCTGAAAATACAGAATTATTTCAGACCAATGCTTGCACTCTGTCACTGACTATAGCTATGGTCACTTTTTACAAGTAATTTTTGTATTAACAGGACCCATATAGCTATTCCCTCATTGCATTATTATAGCCTACATTGTATAGTTTTACATTTGCTCACAACATTTTTCTTACAAAAACCTAACCTAACAAGTAACATGTAGCCAACATTAAGGATAGGGATGTGCCGGTCATCTTCCCACTGATTAATTAACTTGTGACAATTGACAGTGTTATCCATTAATTCTGTAGGCTACATTTATCAAGAAAAGATATATTAGTCATTAGCCAAGTTTCCATCCACCTTTTCCACTGTTTTGTTATCGACAAAGTGAATATCCTGTTTTCATCCAATTGGCCTTTTGCCGATAAAATGGTGTGCTTGATGACGTCATCCCTAAAAAACGCATTGTTGCATAGCCTACGTTTTGTTAAATCGCTAAAAAAAAAAAAAAAGTAGGCCTAGTTTCCATACATACTTTAACGTATCGCAAATTATATCGTAGGCTGTCTTTTGTGTCCCAAATATTAGTAAAATGCGAAGAGTAATCATATATACGATTGAAACATACTTACTTTTTTTCAGAATAAGGACTATTACTAAATTAGGAAATGTGTGACAGTTTGTCTGACAGGACTGCATGTAACTGCCTTTATGACGAAGCTCATGGGCGTGGACACAGTGCAGCTCAATTGTCCTGTATGCAACATTTTACTATCCATAAAAAAAGATTGGAACAGTAAAATGTTTGGTCAGCTCAGCAACAATCTTTAAGGTAGCTAAGCCTTGAACATGCAGCCAGTCGCGGATTGACGTGGCCGAGAACGCATGTCAGATCATTCAGACCAAACAAAGTTATTCGTTCTGGCTTCAGAGTTCAATAACATAAAATCTCTGATAATTTTTTTCTCTCAGAGACAGATGCAGCTGTAACATTTTATTTGTGTAGCCTATATTTAACCTAAGCCTAATAGAGTTATTTAGCCTAATATTTCTTTAGACTAGTCTAGCTTAACTGATGCGTCTTAACAATTCTAAAATTCGTTTAGAGCTTTTTGGATACAACCGACTTTATTTTAATTTTTGATACAATTTGATACAATTATTTGACATATTAATCAATTGTATTTGTAAAATTCTAACAAGTACCATGTTTGTGATTTTCATTTGTCAGCCAGATCCTGCCCATGAAATCTTGATTTTATGGCATTCATTTTATTTATTCAAATACCGACGTAATATACTGTGTATTTTATCTTTCTTTTTGCCAGTATTAGAAACTCCAACAGCCTTCCTTCGTTTGACAGACGCCACATTTTTATTTTTGACGAGCTGCAGAGATTCTCAAGGCGCTATATTTTCCTCATCCATTTCGAAACAAAACTTTATTAGGCTATATATATATATTATTATTATTATTAAATTGTAGGCCCTATAAATACATTTTTTTAATAACAAGTGTCTTTTTTTTTTTTTACTTCGTTAGATCGATACTTGATCAAGCAATATTCAGAAACGGGTGCAGCTATTATTTTTCTGAAGTTTTTTCTGATTATTCTGAAGTTTTATTATTGTAAAAAAAAAAAAAAAAAAAAAAATTAACTAAATTTCAAAAATAAGGATGAATGATTATTGAGAGGTAATAGCCTACGTCTTAATAAAACAGTTTAATATACAATTGAATAATATGAATATAATAGATTTAGTGTACCTTTGAACTACAGAGAAACGGTGCTTTAACGCCACGCGCGGACGCAGTAATAGGCTAATTCTGTCATCTGACTCAACATTTATTTGCGTTAAAGCCCCTTCTCTTCACAAGAAGTGTTTCCAAACTAGTTTTCGCGACATTTGAAGTATCGGCATAGAGTTTATGCGCTAAAGTTAAACGGAAAAAGATTGTGTCGACATTTGCAAAAAAAATCAATATATGGCATTCCATTACATCGGTAAACATTTTGATGCGCTAAACCATTTTTCGCAACAACAAAAAAATTCTCGGATGGAAACCTGGCTATGACGTTCAGCATCTGTATAGCGCTTGTTTTGGTCGTGTTTGACAGCATCTTCCTCCACTCTTTGAACAAAAATTAACATTACTTGTTATTACCAAAACGAATAAGACGCGAATGATACCCCTGTTGCAACAAATAAGTGAAAGACGATGAATTTCCTCTTTAATTACTTTCAAACGAATGTTTATAGTTTTGTTCGCTATTAGCCTATTTTAATGAAAATACAACAACAATAAAATAGTACAATAAAAAAAACTCTCGTATATTAAACTTTTATTAAAACGAATAGGCTATACAAAATCTATTTGGAAATTCCACTTTAAAACGAAACCTCAGTTTGTGGTTCACTATTATTTGATTGAAAACAACAATAAAACAAAGACAAACTCTTATATTAAGCAAAGAAATATATATATTTTTTATTAACAAAAGTTATCTTGCGCTAGCCTCCAGACAGTCCTGTCGATCATCTCGCTCGGCCTACAGTTAGGCCTACAGTCAAATTTAAATTCACTATCATCGGTACTCACCTTCAGCCGATTTGCAGTATTTGCAATGACCATCCCTTGTCAAAAACTGAGCGTATTGTACAGAAAAGTTATGACTTCTGTGTATTTACACTTGACCGAACATTGGTCTGTGCTTCACACCTGCTCTGCACTCACTAGCGCAGCATCACCACACAGATTTAACTCCGCATAGTTCAATAAAACAGGCTGGGTGCTGATTAATATTTCATATTTCTGATATTATTTTTTTCTGTGAAACGCGTTAAGTTGCACAGAACAAAGCCCGATCTAGGACCTGCCCTGTACAGTTTAAGAAGCTGTAGCCTACTACTGCTATAGAGGACTATTATTTTGTTGAACAGACCTGGGGAACGACAGATGACGTCACATGCTCAGATTTTTTTTTGAAAAAAAGAAAAAAAAAAAAAAAGAATAAACAGGCCGTCTTATCTTTTCTCGTTATTCCATTCCAAATAGGAAATTAAATGATCAGATAATGCTCCGTTTGACTTTTCTGACATCCTTTACTCTTCCCTGATAATGACCTCTGACCTACTTTCTGTAAGATCTGCATTTCTGCGGTTTGAATGTTAGAATATTGAATTTGATGTTCCGAATTTCTTCTTCATCTGAAATCTTGAATCTGTATTTTTAAAATCGGAATATTTCCAGTCTATTCGTTCAGAACAAAATATCTGCTGTTTGAAAATACATGTCTATACAATTTCGACATAAAAACATTTCAGATGTGTTAAATTTCAAATACTCTATATTCAAGATTTAAAAATTCAAATACAGAACTATGTAAAATTCAACATAATATTCCATTTTGTTAGATTACACTTGTCAATAATTCAGATTTACACAATTCAAATTCATATCATTATGTCATATTTCTAGCTCCATACCTAAAGGGATAGTTCACCCAAAAATGAAAATTGATTTACTCACCCTCAAGCCATCCTAGGTGTGCATGACATTCTTCTTTCAGACGAACACACTCAGAGTTATATAAAAAAAATATCCTGGCTCTTCCAAGCTTTATAATGGCAGATTGTGTTCATCTGAAAGAAGAATGTCATAAACACATAGGATGGCTTGAGGGTGAGTAAATCATGGGCTAATTTTCATTTTGGGGTGAACTATCCCTTTAAGGCACTATGAACTATGTGACTAGTAAATAAAACTTCAAACATACACTAATGTTGAAAAGTTTGGTGTTGGTACAATTTTTTGTGATCAAAGCTGCATTTTCAGCATCATTACTCTAATCTTCAGTATCACTACCTTTTTGGGCCTTGAAAGTGTTAATTAAATTGCTGTCTATGGAGGAGACAGAGAGCTCTCAGATTGAATAAAAAATATCTCCATTTGTGTTCTGAAGATGAACGAAGGTCTTGTGGGTTTGGAACGACATGAGGGTGAGTAATAAATGATTACTCAATAAGCAATTAAGAGTATTTTCCTCTTATGACTGTAGGCAGTGTGTCCCCTACATAGTGTGCATCCCTGCATATAAGCACTGTTAATTCAGCGCTACGGAATCACTCAAAAGATCAGGAAGAGAGGAGAGTTGAGTCCCGCCCAGGCAGTCCGCTCCCCCCCCCAAAAAAACTCCCGTTTTAGTTCTGACCAGGAAGAAAATTTTTATTTTGAATGTTGTGAGTGTAAACTGTGAGCCCGCTCTGATGCGTGCTCCCTTGCATTCTGCAGCTATAATTGCGAGTTCAATAAAAGAACATATGTTCAAGAAATGAGTTTTCTGTCTCTTCCACACCACATGGAAGAGCGCGCCGCCTTCCGACACTATAAAACCCCTGTACAACCGGACAGAGGCTTGGAAAGCCATCCCCGGTGTGTCACAGTGGGTTATAAAAACAATTCAACGAGGTTACTCGCTCCAATTCACTCGCAAACCACCCCGTTTCACAGGTATAACACACACTTCGGTGGAGAGCAACGTGACTCACGTCCTCAAAACCAAAGTGGAGAGCCTATTGATGAAAAAAGCTATAGAGGCGGTGCCTCTAGCACAGCGTGAGTCAGGGTTTTACAGCCGCTATTTCCTCGTCCCCAAGAAAGATGGCGGTCTCAGACCCATCTTAGACCTCAGACATCTGAACAAGGCTCTTATCAAACGGCCTTTCAGAACCCTGATATTAAAACCATCGCGCAAATCCGCCCGATGGACTGGTTTTTCTCAGTGGATCTGAAAGATGCTTACTTTCATATCCAAATTATCCCCCCCTCTACGAGCCGGGGGTGAGCTTGGGGACAGTTTCCAGACGGATGGTGGTCACCACGGATGCCTCCAACACGGGTTGGGGCGCTCTGTGCGAGGGAGAACCGGCCTTCGGCTCATGGTCGAGCACGGAGTCACGGTTGCACATAAACTGCCTAGAAATGCTAGCAGTAGTGCTGGCCCTCGAGACTTTTTTACCATGTCTCTCAGGTCACCATGTTCTAGTCCGCACGGACAACACGACAGTGGTCTCTACATAAACCGCCAAGGCGGGCTCAGGTCAAGATGTCTGACATCTCCTATGGCAAATTACATTTGCTAAAAGCAGTGCATGTGCCAGGCAGACTGAACCAGGGAGCAGACATGCTCTCCAGGGGCCTCGTGTCCCCAGGAGAGTGGACCCTCCATCCCCAAACGGTTCAAATGATATGGAATGTTTTCGGGAGGATAGAGGTCGACTTCTTCGCCTCCGAAGACAACTGTCACTGCCTGATTTACTTTTCAAAGAGCAAGGATGCGCTGGCCCACGAATGGCCCAGCAGTCTACATTATGCTTTTCCTCCAGTCCCGCGTCTCCCTAATGTCTTAAAAAAAATCTGGGAATGTGGGCATACAGTCCTGCTAGTGGCCGAATTAAAACCGCTTTCGCTGAAAACTGCCCTGCTATTAGCACTGGCATCAGTTAAGCATGTTGGTGACATTCAAGCGCTCTCTGTGAACGTGTCATGTCTAGAATTTGCCCCAGGTGATTCTAAAGTCATCCTCAATCCGAGACATGGCTATGTACCCAAAGTGCTTTCAACACCGTTCAAAGCACAGGTAACCACTCTCTCTGCTCTCCTCCCCTCTGAGAATGAGACAGTTACACCTGCTCTGCCCAGTTATGGCTCTTAGAGCATATACTGAGCGGTCCTCCCACTTTAGACAGTCGGAGCAGCTCTTTGTAAGTTTTGGTGGCCGCACTAAAGGACTTCCGGTCACCAAACAAAGCCTGGCCAGATGGCTAGTGGACGCAATAGCGTTAGCTTAGGACACTATGGGCCTCCAATGCCCCATAGGTGTCAAAGCTCACTCCACCAGAGGCATTGCCTCTTCCTGGGCGTGGTCTAGTGGAGTTTCTATTGGTGACATCTGTAGATCGGCAGGCTGGTCCTCACCGTCTACTTTTACCAGATTCTACATATATATATATATATGTTATGATGTGTCAATAACTCTTGTCTTGGGCCCTTTATTAAGTGTTCAGCTTGAGAGAGTACATGTCATTGCGCCTATATAGCACGGCGGGATTGAACAGGTTCCCATTGCGTCTTAAGACGCAGTACGACTGACCGTTCGAAAAGGAACGTACTTGGTTACTTACGTAATCTCGGTTCCCTGAGATAAGGGAACAAGTACTGCGTAGACGGCCGTGCTATGGCGCTAAAACAATGGGTGATCGTTGCTTCAGTCGATATAACCTGACTTTTTAGGGCATTACAGCGTACCTTTAAGGCAGATGCCACACCCATTTTGGCGGGCTTTGTGCTCACCTTTGTGGGCTTTGTGCCCTGCTTCGCGGGCATTGTGCCCATTGGTTCGCTCAGTTACACTGTTCTGCCATTGGTTCATGCAGTTCCCACTGGCCAGCCAATAGCGTGCGAGATGTCTCGACACTGTTTTGACTGGGCAGTAGTACTGCGTGATTTTACAAAAATGCTTCAGTAATTCGAGAAATAGATTATTTCCCATTGCGTCTTAAGACACAGTACTCGTTCCCTTATCACAGGGAACCGAGGTTACGTAAGTAACCGAGTACGTTTTCTATTATCTATCATTTCACTGTGTGAGGAATTGGCATATTGGCGCCCTTTGTAGCTGCAGGCGCCCCTGCTTGCTGAGAAGGTGCCGTGCACAGAAGCTGGGGGGCGCGGGGACAGTTCACCTCTGGGTCTCTCCCAAATGGAGCCGACAAGGGGAGGCCAATTCCAATTTTTTGACTATAGGCCTATCCTATTTTTTTTTTTTTTTTTGACTACCCACTTACATCATCTTTTAAAAGTGATTCGTATCCGCTATCAGCATTTATACTACACTTGGCGAAACGAACAAAAAAAATACCATTATGATATCACGAAATTAATTTCAATAGCACGCAGAGTTTAATTTATTAACATTAAATATATATATAAACAATGTAAATGCAATAGTTTCATCCTTGCATCAAAATAATTATTTAGTAGCCTAAATTCTTCACGACACTGATGTGCACAGAGCCGCTGAATGCGCGAGAGGAATAATAGGTGGTAGAACTTTGTTAAGCACGTCAGAGGTTTTGGGTCCGAATCCGCACTGGTATAGTTTTTTTACTCATTAAAACCAAATGCGTTCATCAGTGATTGTATATCAAGGGCAGGGACATGTTTGTGTGCATTTTATTTTGTGCTTTCACTGGAACGAATAGTCATGAGCAAGAGCCACACTCAGCACGATTTTAAGCAACACATTTCAGCGCCAGATCGCCTTCTATTTTAGACAAACGACCGAAATTAATACTCTGCTAGTTAACTAGAGATGTTTCATTTATTAAACCTTTTCAGTGACGACTCAGAATATCAGATTTGTCCGCTTACATGGCAGGCGCAATTGCGCGTATCCGATTCGTATCAGATTTATTTCTTTCCACATAGCCTATGAGTGAGGCCTGAAACCGATCTGAGAATATCGGAATCCATGTGCTTTTTGCCTGCTTACACGTTCGCCGGTTTCCTGTTACAACTCGAAGGGGGTCTCGCCCAGGTTGTAATTCAATGTAGAACCGCCACTGATTACACCGATCACTGATCAAAATTGAACCTGTTCAATTTTGACCCCTTATGGGGCTCTGAATTGTTGGGTTTTGCGTCCTAATAAGAAGCGAGTATAAAATAGTGAAATATAAGCACGGTTATAGCCTATTCCCACCCTAAACAACATTACCACACTCAGTGTAGAAATACTGAATCAATTCTAGACATGACTCGTGTTAATATCCAGCGCTAGGTGGCGCAGTGAGTTCTGCACTCTATAACAGCCGTTCATCATGAACTGAAAACTGCTGTAAATAGTTCAGATGATTTGAGCTGCACCTACTGACAGATGAGAGCTCGATCATGATGGTTTATTGTCGTTTATACTGGACACTGTGGATATTGTCGTGTTTTGGTGAGACTTTCTTAGAAATCAAATTGTGCTGCCTGTTGAATTTCTGTATAAAATAATGATTAATGAATAATGATAGTTAATTATTTATCTACAGAAACATGTAAGTCTGCCTTTTAGTGAAACTGTTTTCCCCCATAGGGCAATATTTAGGTCAAGATCTGCATTTTCCTGAGCCGGCTAATAGAGGAGTAGGAGAAAGTGTTGTACTCGCTCCTGATAACCCACCCTCCACATCGATTCTTATAACTCAATGGTTCTTTACTTCAACACCTATAATTACAGTATTGTCTGGTGAAGTTACAGTAAACCCCGCATATGAAGACAGAGTCAGTTTTGACATCAACACTCTCGCTCTGGAGCTGCGGGATCTGACACTGAATGATTCTGGAACATACAGACTGACTGCAACACTTAGTGCTGCAGAAGCACTTACAGGAGAAACTTCACTACAAGTGTTCGGTGAGTGTGTTGCTAAAACTTTGTTCAGCGTTTGATCATAAATTTGGCTATATAGGCCTAAAAGAATATGGTAAGCTTATGGTTAAGGAGGTGTTTAATAATAAAAAGAAACATATTTATTACACAGTAAACCATGGATGTTTGAAAATTAGAACAGTTTAAGTGGCTAACAGAAGTACTAAAGAGAATTTTAAATTAATAATAGTATTTCAGATATGCATAGGCCTATGTCTGCTTTTATTTGCAGTGAACTGGATGCAGCGATGGGTGTTTTGCCCCTAGTAAAGTTCCCTGGTCCCACTTATTATTAAATGTCCTTAACTATGTATATGTATTAACATTTAAGTTAATCATTTGATTCAATCCACTTAGTCTGTAAATTCATGTATTTTACATTGTACTTATATTTATAAAACATACCAGCATGTAATTACACTGCCGACCCTTCCCTTACACCTTAACCCGCCCTTAAACTCAACCAGACCACCAAACCTGTCCCTAACTTTATCTATGTCCCATTTCAAAAGCAGCAGAAGTGATTTGCAATACCCCATGAATACATGAAATCTAACAAAACATTTTTTATGTACGTACATAGTAGTTAAAGACATTATAAAGGTCACATTTGAGATGTTAAAAACGTATTGACATTGGAAAAACACCCAAAAATTATCATTAAGCAAACAGAATTCAATGGTTAATATAAACAAACATTTAAAGACTGAACAACTGTTAACATTACTAAACAAGTAAAAGTGACAAAACAAAACTAAAGCAAACGGTAAATGATTATAGTCATTCTACATTAGAGTGAGTGCAGCCACATCACAGTTATTTGCGGTCACAAACAAAAAGTATTCAGTAATACTATATACCAATGCTAGGTAGGAGTGTACTTTTAACTGTTAATTGCAATTAGGAACCAGTAATTTATGACAAAATGAATATAATGTAAAAGCACAAACTATTTAGCTGTTTTTACAAATGTTCATTGGGTCCTAAATGTGAAAGACTAATTTAGATCCAGTGTCTTTGTCCTTTTTCTCTTGTTAACACAGAAAATGTATCTAATGTCAGGCTTATTGGTCCAGAAGAATCATTAATAGAGTTCAACTCATCTGCTAACATCACCTCTGAGGGAACTGGCATCATCACCTCTGTGGAGTGGATGAAAGATAACAGTCCTCTGTCTCCTAGCAACAGCATCATCTTCTCACCTGATAACAGATCAGTGTCCATCAGTCCAGTGCAGAGATCAGACAGTGGGGAATATCAGTGTACATACAGAAACCCTGTCAGCTTTGAGACGGCAAAACTCAGCCTGATCATCAACTGTGAGTGTTAAACATTTAAACATCAAGATGATTTGAGCTCAAACCTGATGAAATATAGACATACTTCAGTGCTCAGTTTGCCCCTCTAACAGTGAGTCTCTTGTGTTTGTTCTAGATGGACCAGAAGATGTTTCTATTAATGGTCAGGATGTGGTGGATTTAGGGGTTCGTGTGTCTCTGTCTTGCTCTGCAAATTCTGAACCTTCTGCCTCATTCAGCTGGACGTTTAATGGAACAGACACCAGTGTGACCACAGACACTTTCACCATAGATGAGACTGACTTCACTCACAGTGGAGATTACGAATGCACTGCCTGGAATAGCATCACAGAGCGAAGCGCTTCACAAAGACATGCTTTACTAGTTAAAGGTAAGCAGTTAAAACTATCCTGAAATGTGTTTTCAGCTTTTGATAAACAACAATCTTAATTTATCTATTAAGGTATGTTATTATTTTCAAAAATGTATATAATAATAGTTACTTTTATGACATTTTATATTGCTTTAGATTACTTTGGATCAAATTATTTGGATAAAAATCTGCTACATAAAATAAATAAAATACACCAATTAAAAAGACCTTCATAATATGTGGTTAATAATTATTATTATTAAATATTATTTGTTTCATTGCAATTGTGATACAGGTGCATTACAGTTAGTATTGTGTGCAGTACATGATCTGTTTATCTTTATCTTAGTAGGTGGTGGAGGAGGAGGAGGAGGAGGGCTGACAACAGGAGCGATAGTTGGGATTGTCATTGGGGTTTTAGTGGCAGTTGCAGGCATTTGTGGTCTGATTGTCTATTTAACAAAAAACAAGAAAATGTGAGTAAAATGACATGTTTCTGAATTATGTGCAATTAAAGTGATTTTTCTTTAAAATATGTCTATCTATGCAGGTCCGGTTGTAAAATTGCCGACTGTATTCTGTACCTACTGATATGCAGCTGCTTTCAAATGCTGCCGTACCATATGTGTGTTTTTTTCACTCTGAAAAGGTTTTGCAACCTAGTAGCAACCAATTGTAGCAAATCACAGACATGTCTTTTGAGCACATTAATGCAATGTCCAATTAGAGATGTTTAAATTAGTGGCTGTTTCTCAGCTCAAAGTATGTTGGAGACGTATGGAGACCAATCTTGCCAGGTTACCCAAGTACAAACACAGAACACTGAGTGCTGTGATATTATTACTCAACTAACCATACCAGCATATTACAAGTAGTGGGAAAGCACCGCCCAATGCACAATAAATAACACATAACATCATACATGTCATAATCCATCTCTTGTGTGAGAAGAGAGGTTTAAAGCTTTGAGGCTTCTGTGCATTGTCTGCCTGCAATGACTTATAGTATTTCTAATGGTTGCATCCTTGATATCAAGAACACAGCTGTGTATCTTCATGCGTTATTTGTAGTTCATTTACACGACAACAGCGTTCTGAAAAAGCGAACTTGGGTTTCAAAGTGTATGTTTTTGAAAATGATACCATTAGCGCCTGCGTGTAACTATAAAAACACGAATTCGTGAAAACAGTGACATCACGCGCATTACATGTTCAGTCTATAGGAGAGAAGTGTTTCTTTACAAAGTGACATCGCCAACTACTGCCTTGGCATGCATAATACAGTTCTGAACCGTTTTCGCGGATCCGTGTGAACGGGATCATTTTGACAACGTTGTCGCCTGTATGCAAAAAACACAAAGGAAAAACATTTCAGTTTTCAGGACATCGTTGTCATGTAAACGTACGTTAAGTTTTCATTGTTGTATTTGCCTGTTCGAGTCATTCATTAGTTGTCACAGTTTCAGATTAGTCCACACCTGTTCCCTGTTCTATTGATGATCTTTCTTTGAGTAGTATTTAAGCCTTGAGTTCTCCTAAATTCTCCTCTGTTTATTGTCTTTCGTTGAAGTTATGTTAGTTGTATATGCCATCGCTCTTTGTGTTTATTAAAAGTATCTATTTCTCGTTTGTTCTGCGTCATGCATCTTCCTTGGGATTTAACTACACAGCAATTTATTTTACAATTTATTATTATAACTATTATTTTCAAATAGTTCAGTAGGTAAATAGTAAAGGGAGTGTTCTCCAATAGCTTTTGCTGTGGGATTGAAATTGGTACTGTAATTGTACTATGTAGTTACCGGCTAAAAGTTTTTATATTGGTATTGTGACTAATAAAACACAATTTTTTTATACAAAGTCAGCAACCCATATCCCTAGTAATATTTATTAAATGTTGCATAATTATTTTTAAAAGTAAAGACTTGTAATCTTGTAAATCTCCCACTGTACCTTACAATTGTTATGGTGATACTTGGTGGCTGTTTCTTACACATTACGTGAGCACTTTAGAGCAGCCTCACTAATTTCAGAAGCACTCTTGTGATTTGATTCTGGAACCAGGCCTATATTTATCTGATGACAAAAAGATCTCAGCAAAACAACTGTAATAAGCTGCTTATTTGTGAGACAAAAAAATTGTAAAGATAAACAACTGGTTGTAACAAAATGTATTTGTTTTTACAATACAGCCCAAAACCAACCCTTCGACAAAATGAAGGGGCAAGTGGAGGTATGTTTGTTATTTATTCATAATTTCAACATGAGTATGATCTGATTGAGGCAACACTACTGACCAATTATAGCAAGATTGACCATGATATTGAGCATCTCATGACAGATTTCAGAAGATCTATTCATATTACAGATGATTCAGTACATATTTCTCTCAGTATCAAACTTGTTTCTGTGTTTCTTTCTTTAAGCAGCAGCACAACGCAGACAAGAGCCTGTGAGTGACTTTCAGTTTTTGTTTTCTCCTCATCACAAACATTTTTACCCTTTATTCTCTGAATACCTGATTTTAAAACTGTAAATCTGATGTCAAATGACACATTACAAACACTTACAGGAAAGGTGTTTTTCAGTGGTAGGAACTGATATTCAGTTGTTCAGCCTCTTCTGTCTCTTGGGCATTTTATCGCATAGAAGTTATTAAAGAGTTTATGACTTTTATAGCAGGAGGGATGAGTGTATTTTTTACAGTAAGTTCAAATGGACCTTAAGCTTTCAGAAATTACTGCAGTGAGCTATGGATATTTGCATATGTTCAGTCATTTGAGTATCATGATAATTACCACTGTTTAATAGTGGAACCATTTAGATAACAGCAACAAGAACTTTTTTAAGCAGACTTTTACCTGAATTGATATCATTGTGTCTGACATTGTGATTGTAATTCGACAAAAACAGCTGACTATTTGTAGGAATTGAACTACGCAGACGTCAGCCATTTTCAGAAGGCTGGTGGAGAGAGAGTGATTCTGGGGAGTAGAAGTGAGCCTCAGCCTAGTACAGAGTATGCGGAAGTAAAACATGGAGCGAAGTCAAAGGCTCCTCCATCTCCCTATGGAAGTCAGGTGAGCAGTTTCATATATTAAATGTAGCACATACCATTGTAGAACACCATATGTGTACTTTAGCTGCAATAAAACTGTAATGCATCATAAAAGAAGTGCTATTATTCTGTCCTGCAGCCATGCAATAAAACAATAAGGAAGTAATTTGGTTGCTTTCATTTATCATATGCTTGTGCAACATCTCCCCTCAGGTATCAAACCCCCCTTTGCGCAGGTGAGGAAGTGAAGACGCTGAAATCTAAGTCTTCAGAAAAGTCTTCCACATATTGCACATTTACCAATTTTTTTATGTCTTTAATTTAGCTTTATGTTGCTGTGTAAGTGAAATGTAAAATTTTTATTGTGGTTTTGAATGCAAGATGGCCTGTCAGGCTGTGCAATTGTTCTATTTTCATGATTATAATAGGGGAGACAGGGGAGGGTGGTAACACTTTTTGTTTTAACATCTTTTGGGCTAAATTTTGATGCAATGTTCCCAGATTGATCTGATACAAATTGATGTTGTTTCGAAATGTACAACTTGTTTTGAAATCTATCTATTGCAAAAAATAAGGTTACATACAAAATGACATTACAACATACCATACAGGAGTAAGTTGTAAAAGTATAGGTGGGGTGGGTTACAACATTATAGAGAAAGCATTGATATCTTTTTAAATTTTGCACAGTCATTATTTATTTTCATTAAAATAAATGACTGAACAAATACATAAAACATGGGCTTTCACTGTTGTCAAATATCAGCTTATACAGTGTCCTATTTTGTTACAACCCTTCCCAGCTCTGAGATGACAGTTCCAGTTAAACAAGAAGCTGCTGATTCAGATGAAACATGTTCTGTCTATTAACATACATCACAAATCAAATTATAAAGTGAAGTGCTGATTTTTCTTTCTCAAATGTAGTTTTATATTTTGGTTTGCCTTTATATGTTTACACAGAGACTTACAACTTCTACTGTCACCTCAAGAGGATGGTGGCCATGTATGATTTCTTTCCTGTATGTAATTGGTTAAACTGACCGTATTACAACCATCCCCGGTCTCCCACAGCATGTCATTATGGCATATGACTGAAACATCTTATCATCATATAAAATATCAACTGTTTGCGCCATATCCATTCCCAGTGCCTTTTAATTATAACTTGTGATTCAGCTTGATAATGTTCCAGATCATTCAATTTGAAACTGTGACAAATGTTCAGAGCAAAGGACTGTGGTCTGCTAATGTCTGGATTATTATCCGTCTTATCTAAACAGTCCATACAAACTCTTCCTCTAAATGTTTTATATTTACAGGCTAATATTTAGCTAGGATTGATCACATACACCAAACAGTTTCTCAGAAACCATCAGACACATCCTAATTTTTTCTTTCTTGCTGGGAAAATAAAAGAACTGTGATAGTGTGTAATAAAAACTAAATTCACCTTTAGACCTGAACACAACGTCACACGGGAAAGAAATGAGGAGGCAGAATTTTATTGTCATATTTTGGTAAACAGATTTATATGGTTATTTCTATAGAAGTTATATTATCTGATTGTCTGTGATATAACTACTGTTTTGTTATTTATAATTTATGTAAACTTCAATGACATTTGACAGAGGTATTTAATTTGCTCCAAATAAAGAGTTAATTTTTTTTGCTCATTCTACCTTCTGGTTCTGGTTTTCAGCTCTTTTGTCACATGCTGTTTTTTTCCATCATGGTGTGATAACACTGAACTGTAACTGGGAAGGATTTATCAAGGCAGATGTAGTGAGTTAAACTTTAACTTTGATTGTGTGTTTTATGATGACAAGTGACCTAAAACGTATCATGGATGAATTCTGAACAAGGTACAAGGTATATGCCTTGTTCATGCATAATGTTATTTCAGTAATACACTTAAGTTATTTATTTATTTTTTTACACGAGTGTTGTTCTCATGTCATGCTCAAAAAGAAATGGCAAGATAGATTACGAAGGTCGTTTTCACATACATATATTAATATATTGTGAAATGTCTTCAAATTCTTTAATATCAGTTCAAATGACATGCATCTATACACTGACTTGACAGTTGTTTCTTCCTTTCCCCCCCCCTGAGAAATATGTGAAAGCATTTTCTTCCCTGTCTGTAACTGTGCTAAAATGACATTTCTAAATTCATTGCTAGCTTTTACAGAAGTTAAATGTTCTGTGTAACTTTTCTTAATATGAAACATACAGTAAATGCAGATTTTGCACCAACTTTGTTGTTATTATTATATGGTTGGCATTACCATGTTCCTGTAAAACAAACTGTCTTTGATCGGGTACTTTTTTACAGCCTGTTTGATAATTGTCACTAAAAATTGTCACTTTTCCTGGATCATGAGCTATGAGTAACCTACTTCTAGCCAAAATAACTTTGAATTTGGTTACATGTCGTTTTTGCCAAAATAACTTGCGAGATGTATGATATTCCATCATGTAAGCAAAGTCAACAGTGATTACAGTTTCATTTCTTTGATGTGTTCAATGTTCATGTTTTAGATATTCTTGGGTTAGATCTAGCCTATTAAATTTTCACTGTCAGCCCAAATTTTGCCTTGTTTTAGCCCAGACGTCAGGGCTGTTTGGACAGCTTTAGACTTTTTTTTAAACGCAAAAACGCTTGCTGGGTACCTGTTGTTTATACATTGAGAAATACCACTACATTTATATATCCCATATTTAGTAGGCTACCACTACAACAAAATTTTCTGTTTACCCAATGTTACCTCATTGATCATATTTTATGTACAAAACAAATAGTTGCTTGTCTGGGATCAAGTGTGGTGTCATTATCAGTTTTGCCTTTAGAGGGCACTATTGAATAATGGCATTTTTGGAGGACTCACTGGATCCCATCAACTGAAGAAGCAACGTTCATAACTGACTATCATACTTGTAAATCCCATCCTATCCCCTGCCCATTTTTTGCAAGAGCCCAAGTTTTGAGAAATTAAATTAAATTGTATAACTAGGCTATAATAAGTAGGCCTATAGAAGAGGAATTATTTTAACAAAGGCTGACGCTTTTAAACAGATATTCACCAAATAAAATAATACGTGGACATGAAAAATTTATTTGATTTGATTTTAAGTGAAGCCTATTTTTTTATACTGACCATATAGGCCCATATTAGGCTATCTGTATGCCTATAAAATATACATTACACTGATTCTTGAGATAAGCGACAAAACATGTTTTAGATGTTAAAAAAATAAAAAAGAACACTACATTATTAAAAAAATATATATTTTTGTAGACAAAGGTCTCAGATAAGAACCCCTGTCAGACGCACTAAAAAGCATGCTATTTTTTTTTTTTATCTATCCAAAAACAGTGTAAAGACTTCATGTAATATTGGTGCTCAGTAAAGGAGCTAAGTCATACATTCTGTTTTTTTTTCACACTATTATGAAAAACACAGTTTCTAAATTCCTTAATTTTCCTCCCTCCTTTTAATATTAAACATATATAGCCAATGTTTAACATTTTTACACAATACTGTGACCCCAGAGACTTCAATACCTATTGTTTGTTTAACATATTAAAAAATATATAACTTCCAGGACTATATGTCCTTCTGTGAGATCCACAATGAGCAGGAAATACACTCACCTAAAGGATTATTAGGAACACCTGTTCAATTTCTCATTAATGCAATTATCTAATCAACCAATCACATGGCAGTTGCTTCAATGCATTTAGGGGTGTGGTCCTGGTCAAGACAATCTCCTGAACTCCAAACTGAATGTCAGAATGGGAAAGAAAGGTGATTTAAGCAATTTTGAGCGTGGCATGGTTGTTGGTGCCAGACAGGCCGGTCTGAGTATTTCACAATCTGCTCAGTTACTGGGATTTTCACGCACAACCATTTCTAGAGTTTACAAAGAATGGTGTGAAAAGGGAAAAACATCCAGTATGCGGCAGTCCTGTGGGCGAAAATGCCTTGTTGATGCTAGAGGTCAGAGGAGAATGGGCCGACTGATTCAAGCTGATAGAAGAGCAACTTTGACTGAAATAACCACTCGTTACAACCGAGGTATGCAGCAAAGCATTTGTGAAGCCACAACACGCACAACCTTGAGGCGGATGGGCTACAACAGCAGAAGACCCCACCGGGTACCACTCATCTGCACTACAAATAGGAAAAAGAGGCTACAATTTGCACGAGCTCACCAAAATTGGACAGTTGAAGACTGGAAAAATGTTGCCTGGTCTGATGAGTCTCGATTTCTGTTGAGACATTCAGATGGTAGAGTCAGAATTTGGCGTAAACAGAATGAGAACATGGATCCATCATGCCTTGTTACCACTGTGCAGGCTGGTGGTGGTAGTGTAATGGTGTGGGGGATGTTTTCTTGGCACACTTTAGGCCCCTTAGTGCCAATTGGGCATCGTTTAAATGCCACGGCCTACCTGAGCATTGTTTCTGACCATGTCCATCCCTTTATGACCACCATGTACCCATCCTCTGATGGCTACTTCCAGCAGGATAATGCACCATGTCACAAAGCTCCAATCATTTCAAATTGGTTTCTTGAACATGACAATGAGTTCACTGTACTAAAATGGCCCCCACAGTCACCAGATCTCAACCCAATAGAGCATCTTTGGGATGTGGTGGAACGGGAGCTTCGTGCCCTGGATGTGCATCCCACAAATCTCCATCAACTGCAAGATGCTATCCTATCAATATGGGCCAACATTTCTAAAGAATGCTTTCAGCACCTTGTTGAATCAATGCCACGTAGAATTAAGGCAGTTCTGAAGGCGAAAGGGGGTCAAACACAGTATTAGTATGGTGTTCCTAATAATCCTTTAGGTGAGTGTAGTAAGTGCTCTTCAGAGTTAAAGCTGCCCATGACACTGCCTGATTTATTCAGAATTATTTAAAAAAAAGTTGATACAAAGTGAGGACACAACTTTTATAGTTATTTTTTAATGGAAAATACAATTCATGATTTACTATTTGTATTGTTTGATATATTTAAGATCTCCACCTTTTAATGTAACTGTGTATTTTTTTTATTTGTTGCATTTTTAAACACTTTTTACAGTTTTACATTTGTGTTTGTGACCTCATGCTGAGGACAGGTTAAATTACATGTTTCCAAGTATAAAGTGTGTTTTTAAAATAATACTAAATAAATTCATTAAAAGTATAAGCAATGAATGTCCTGAGTATACAAATGTCCCTTAGATGTAACTTTTTAAGTATTTTTATTGTGCTGATATTACTTTTTAAAATAAATATGGCTTTTGTGTTTGGGACATGTTTTGTCCCTTATCTCAAGAATCAGTGACTAAAAACATTTAGGAAAATCGGCAAAACAACAAGACGAACATTTCAACAACGTTCCATCTACTGAATAACAATACTGAAGCCTACTATGATCCTCACTAAAATAACCCAGGCACAAGATGGCGCCAAATGCGTTCGTATGAAACAAGGGAGCGCGCGTGTGATACGACAGACTGCATCGGTTTCAGTTACCTGGATGAGTGATCCAATCAGAATCGAGCATTCCAGAGAACCATGTAGCGTAATATTCTCATCCGGCACTGAGTCCGTTTGCGTTGTTGCTGTGTTTTCATTACAGAACAAACCTTTTATATATACCCAGAGAGCATTGCATTTGAAATTATATGAGTGTGTGTCTCTGCTGAGGTACAATAGAATCAACAGACGCCTAAGCTTTGTCTCAGATGATGCCTTGCTATATGAATGCAAACATAAGTAGACAAATATTTCCAGACAGTGTTGTGCCTTGCAGCATTAAAGGTAAGGCAGGTCCACCCACAGCTAAAAACTCAGACTTTAGTTTTATTTGTTCTTCGATCACTTATTGAAGATAGAATTGTCCCTCCTTTATCATTTTACTGACGTTGTTTACCGACTTTGTGGTTCCCTCACAATAAGGGTGCAGCATGCATCCATAGCCTACTATTTTTTTTCCTATTGGTTATCTGTGTGAAGGTTTACAGATTAATTTATTTATTAGAAACGGGCATTGAAGACTTAGAATAAAGAATTCTAATTCTGAACTTTCTCATCGTGTCATTTTAAACCTATGACTGACTTTCTTCTCAATCAACAAACTGATCCAGTGGTGACTGGAAAAGCCACTTTTTTTATTATCATGCGAATATGTTAGTCACTGATGTCAATATTGTCTTTGTTTATTCATTACACCATACACAAAGCATATTCAGTATAGCTGAATCTCTTATTCTCATTCTTACAGTGGCTTTGCTGAACTGAACATCAAAGAGAAAATCAGATCTGTTTACTTAAGGTGTGTAGCAGGACAGGTGGCAGACAAAGAGAATTTTAAACAATAGCACTGTGACACAGATATTTAAATAAATTCCATTTTACATTCAAAACGGTAGCAGTATATGCTGCTTTTAGGGTTGGGAATCGAGAACCAGTTCTTATTCCTTACACACTTTTATAACCACTCTTTTAAAGAAAATATAACATTTTCCAACAAAAATGTCTACTACATAATCATAAATCTAACAAATACTGTGGGGTTCATGCTTAAAACAAGAAAAATTGTTTAATGTATATGCTGAATAATAAAGTGCTTATTATTCTTACTAATACGCACTCTTTAGAGGTAGTATAGAGGTGTTACTTTGGAGAAAACTGCCCCAACAACAAGCTGTAGTAGCTACCCCTAAACATACTTTTTTTCTGAGATTGTGCTGCTAACATCTGAAGTAGGGGAATATGGGGGAAAATGCCACCCTTAAAGGGATAGTTAACCCAAAAATTAAAATTACCCCGCCAACTTACGAAAAAAGCATAACTGGCGCGACATATGACGTCGGACATAGCATAAGCGTTTTGAACTGTTACACTTTCTTCGTAAGTTGAATACGGAAGGCGGTCTGCCGGAAGTTAGATATTTTACCCATGAAGTACAATAAATATTAATGAAAACATTTTTATTTTCCAAAGACAAAATTGATCAGTTAACCTCAAAACGGTTTTGTCTGAATAAATGTTGATATTCAGAAGAAATGACAATATTATAGCATAGCCATTGACCATAGGTGATGACTGAGTTGAGATTTTTTTTACTTCTATAGTCAAGAGAAAAAATGAAGGTCATCTTGCCCTGGGGAGCATCTTACCCTGTCTTATACCCTATATGTTAAATATGTACTATAAACAAATGATGTGGTATCTATTGTTGTCTATAGACATATTTTACTAAAGACATACTGATGATTAATAGGATAGCACTAATAGAGCAGTAGTGTCACCTCTTTTCATGTTAATGTGGGTTTGCTCTGATTTTACCCATAATCCAAAAACATGAAGGTTTGGTGAATTGGAGATTGTAAATTCCCCTTAGATGTGAGTGAAGATATGAATGTATGTCATCCTGTGATGGACTGTCCATCTGTCCCTAACAGTCTCTTAACCTCACCAAGGTCTCCCTGCCTATGGCCAGAGACCCTGGGATAGACTCCAGAATCCATGCGACACTAGGACGAGAATGTATGGATATCTTACCCCATTACTCATGATTTGCATGTCCAATTTATTTCTGATTATGTCTGATTATTATTAGGCTCTGATCAAATGCGTGACAAAATTTCATATGTAAAAAAGTTTTTTTCTTATTAAAGTGTCTTATTAAAGTTTTATTCTTATTCAACTTTATGAGAATCATTCTTGGGCGCGGCAGTGCTGAACTCGAAAGTCAGCCGAAAAGCCTGTATCACATTTAAATAATCACAAAACAAACCGTGATTCATGATTTTTCACTATTTTTACTGCACAGAAACTCATGTCAGTTTAATGTAATCTTTTAGAACGCAAACAAAATGAAGTAATGTTAAACATAGCTTTTCAATGACATCAAACCTGTGTTCGGCTTACATCCTGCACTTGAGATAAAACAGTTTAATATTATGAAAACATACAGTAAATACTGAGAACTTGAAACCAGGAGTGACGTTGGAAGCTGGTGTGAATGAAAACAGCAATCTTTAATTGTCATCCTGAGTCACTCTATGTTAATATTAACTCTTAGTGATGATAGTCCACAATTTTTACTAACCACAAATCTTTTCCTACCACACCAGGAACTATTTAAATACATAAGGCTTGACCTTCGATTTGTGACTTGAATGTCAGCTGGGTACCAGCAGTCTAGTTCCAGATTACAGTCAACCACAACAAACACACCAGTGACTCAAAGTGAATGTATGATGATGACAAGGGGTGTACCTTTTTTGTCACATGCTTTCTCATTGGAGAACCTAGTCATTGGTATAACATGGTAAATATTAGCAGAATGAAAGTATATGGTGGTTACTCCAGTTAGTTTCAGACTCACCTGAAGTCTGTGGAAGAAGTAAAACGTTTTCTAGTTAGGATTTCCAAAATGGGACATAAATTACTTGCCTTCTTCTTCACCTTAATCTGTATACCAGGTATTTATTTAATCGTATTTTTAATTCAGTTTCTCTTTTTATGAACAACAATGCATATATATATATATTGTACTAGTTACCTTCAAATTCTGCATAAAAAGTATGTCCGTTTTAAGAAATTATCAGTAGTATTTAGTAACAAATAACATTTAAAATTACATTTATAGCACATTACAATTGTTCATTTGTTATTTACCTCAATAACTAACATGAACTATCAATGAACAAAATATTTTTGCAACATTTATTACCCTTTGGTAATGTTAGTGTTCATGTTAGTTCACAGTGCATTAACTACAACTTTTTATCTTAAAATGTGTTAGTAAATGCTGAGCTTAACCAGAATTAACAATAAACCATATACTTCTAATGCATTTATTAATCTTAGTTGATGTTAACTATGTAGTTAACTAATGTTAACAAATAAAACCTGTTTCAAAAAATTTCAAAAAATCTGAAGCTGTGAAGTGTGAAAGATTGTTATCATGCACAGTAAGGAATATTTGACTTTTCTCAGGTTCTCCTATTACAAGAAATATAATTTTATATTTGAAGAAATGTAAATTTGTGGATACAGTGACATTAACACCAGAATGTCAGAATACATAAGTATTGGAATAAAGTGCAGCGATAACACATACACAGAAAATTAATTACATTAACAATAGCAATGCTTAATTAGAGGGTGATCCACATAATAAAATTATATATATTAAATATGTGCTGTTCATTCGTGCTGTTCATTAGTACATATGACACTTCACATATGACTATGTGTCATTTTTACTTCTACAAGCTAGAACATACTAATATGAAAACAAGCAACGAATATGCAAAGGCTACATGTAAATCAGATTTCCATCAAACTACAATGAGAGTTGAATGATTTCTTACTTTATATGAATGTATTCTTACTTTATATGTTCAAAATGATACTGACTGGCTCTCCTGCTTTTCCTAGGTCTTTGTGCAATTACCCTGGTTCCATCACAAAACCCTGTGGCAGTCGGGAGCAATGTCACCATAAGTGTGATTGACTCCATAGACATGGCAGTTGGGACCTGGTTGTTTGGGCCTAGTACATTGTTCATGTGGTACCCGGGGGGCATTCTTTCGGGCGGTGTCTACCGAGCTGGAATAGATTTTAACATCACTACATATCAGCTCACCTTATTGTCAGTAACTGTGAAAAGTTCTGGCATCTATGCATTGGATTCCTTGAGTCCGATCAAGACCCATGCAGAGATTACATTAGACGTTCAGGGTAAGTTGAATAAATACTATTTTAGCCTACACACTGTAAAAATAAGATATTCACAGAACTTTAAAAACTTAAGTAAATGTATTCACTGAATTTATGCTAAGATACATGACTTGTCTATGCCTACAATGTAAAAAATGGAGCTATAGAATTTGATGTTCATTCAGTGAAGATGAATAACATTTTTGATTAACATATCTTGAATAAAATTTCCACATAAAGCACATTATTATATATATCAAAATAAGAAGATTTCTTAGGTTGTATCAAATGTTTCTTAAAATCAATGCAATTTATAAAACAAACTAATGTATTTTATTTTGTGTTTTTAAAGAAATGTACATAAAAGATTTTTAAATAATTGCTTATTTAAATATCATGTTGCGAAGTGCCCGATCCCATTGGCACAGATACGTACATTTTCTTGAGGCCTGTTAATCTGTGTCCACAGTTTTATAGACTGTTCCATTAATATATGCCACTGATTAATTTATTAATTTTACATTCAAAATATAAATTTAACATGGGACACTGAAATTTAAAAAAAGATATTCTTAGCTCTTCATAAAATAATATATAAGACCATTGTAAACCAAAACAACTCTTTTAATACAATAAAATACAATAAAAACTAAAATAATCAAGTAAATCTTTGGCTATTTTATGAGGGGGTTTTCAAAACAAACATTGGTTACACTTTATATTAAGATGACGTAGTTACATTGCACTTACTCAATAATTATTTAAGAATAATTTGCTTTACATTGTACACATTTTTTATGAGGGTGTTTTCAAAACAAACATTGGTTACACTTTATTTTAAGGTGACATAGTTATTGTACTTAATCACATGTACATATTAAATACATGTACTTACTAGAGCTACGGTTAGAGTTTGGTTTAGGGTAGGTTAATTATGCATAATTTACTGTTATTACTATAGAAAGTACATGTACGTGTAACTGTCAACTTAAAATAAAATGATACCCAAATATTTGTGCACACAGTTCAACTACGCACTTAAAAATACTCTCACTCCCCTGCACAAAATTTAATATTATAACACTTAATGTTTGCCAAGTGATTACTTCATGCTCTTTGAATACAAAGAAAACTTGTATATAACATTAGCCTATGTATATACTGTACCAACATTAACCTGTAAGCTAAGTTAACACATGATGTCTGACGACAGCAATGGTTTATGTGTATTCTGCAATGAATAAGTCCATATACTTATATGGTGAACTACAGATGATTTCATTGAGGGGATGCAGATAAAGGAATGGATTGATTATGGGAATAGTATACACTGGTAGATGATATAGGTACACATGCTTTGAGCTTGCAGAAACTTTTGTACTAAAACATTTTTTGTTAAATTGTAGAACCTGTCAGTAATGTTACTGCAGATGTAAGCAGGACAAACCTGGTGGAGTTTAATGACACCGTGACATTCACATGCAACGCCACTGGCACGCCACTGTGGTTTTCATGGCAGAACGGCAGCTCTGCAGTCACAGCGGGAGAAAGAGTTCAGCTCAGCAACAATGGACGAAATCTTGTCATCATTGGTGTGACGCGGTACGATGAAGGACCCTTCAAGTGTATTGTGGTAAACAACATCAGCAATGGAGAGAGTATTCAAAAGAATCTCACTATTAGCTGTGAGTATATGACAGCACAAAGTGTATCACTACATAACACTGTAACATGATCTCTTCAAAGGGCATAGGGAGGGATGGGCAGCTGACAATAACATGTTTCAAAAGCTCAATCTGAATTGGTTTTATGTGTTTAGATGGGCCTGGTAACCTGAGAATGACAGCCTCGCCAGAGAACATGGTATATGTTTCTGGTTCGGCCATTTCTCTGTCATGCTCTGCTGACTCCAAACCAGCACCTTCTTTTTACTGGATGTACAACAGCAATCCTCTGAATGTCATTGGTCCGACTTATAACCTGTTAAGCACTACTCAGAACACAACAGGACTGTACACATGCGTTGCCCAAAATGAAGTTACACACAGATATGCTGCAGTGACAAAAACTATTCGTATAGTTGGTGAGAACACTTTCGAAATATGGTTGTCTAAATTTCTTATGCTTACTCTTGTGATCTTTTTATCACCAATACATTGTTGTTTGTTTATTTAGATCCAATATCAGCAGTGACGGTGAATCCATCAGGCTCTCCAGTAGAAAACATGCCTTTTAATCTAAGCTGTAATGTTATGGGGCCAGTGGACTCCATTCAATGGATGAAGAATGGCACGTACCTGTACGCTGACAATACGATCACTTTCTTCAATGACAACTCAACCCTGAGCTTTAAGAAACTCGCTCTTAGTGATGACGGACTGTACCACTGTGCAGTTAGTAATGCTGTCAGCAACGCGAGCAGCCAGGCCTACAACCTTATGGTCAACTGTGAGTATGACAGATATTTCCAGAACATCCATGTTTCCTGTGTATACTGTATAGAGTAAGATGGGGTAAGATGCCTTCCCACCATTCATTTTTCTCTTAAATGTCATCGCAACACATTTATTAAATGGTTATGCTCTTATTAATCAGCATTTGTGAGATTTATTCCATCTGAGCATTATTGAGGTAAAATTATCACATTTTTTAGTGTTAGATAACAGTGAGCTGTGAATTTATTTTAGGTTGGATATTTATTTATAGTTGTTATTTATAAATAAGTTCCATAAATTATTCCACATATTCAAACATCTTCATTATTTACATATCTTATAGGTTAATCAAGTTAAATCATTTAATTTGAATCCATAGTTTTTTAAAGCAAAGTTATATAATTTATATAATTATATATAAAACGGATAGTTCTGGTCCTTGATTCTGATTGGTTGAGCCGTGTTTTACAAACATCGCCTATACCCGTGACATTAGTATTACTGCACTGTTTATTTTATGAATAAAATAAATATTCAAATAAATATTTTTATGGACTGATCGTTTTATAAAAGCAATAAGCCCAGTGAAACCGTGGTTTACAGTGAATTTATAACAGCTAAGGGGCATTGTTAGGCACAGATTATAGGGGCGTATTGCTTATAGTTCATATGTATCTCTTTAGATGGGACAACATTAATAATAAGAAGAAATGTTTCTTGAGCAGCAAATCAGCATATAAGGATGATTTTTGAAGGATCATGTGACACTGGAGTAATGATGCTGAAAATTCAGCTTTGCAAATTACAGTAATGACTCAATTCAAGTTTAACAGATTTGATTCAAGTTTACTGAATAAATTACATTTTGAAATAGAAAACTGTTCTTTTTAAAATTGTAATATTTTAAAATATTACTGTTTTATTGTATTTTGATCAAATAAACGCAGCCTTGGTGAGCTTAAGAGACTTCTTTCAACAGTTAAAAAAATATTAATATTCCGAACTTTTGACTAATACTGTATGAATTCAAAGAATTGCTCAAATCTTTTTGTGCATCATTGTTAGTTATGTTTATTACAATGTAATTATAACTTGAAACAGAAGGTTAAAACAGTTCATGTATTTGCTAGATGGCCCGATCCACACAACAGCCTCTGGTCCAGATGTAGCAGTAGTGGGATCCAGTGTGACCTTCAGCTGTTCCTCTGTCTCTCGTCCTCAAAGTCAATACAGCTGGTATTTCAGTGGCTCAAAAGTGGCCGAGGGCTCAGTGTATGTAACTGCAGCTCTCGCACGAAACTATAGCGGACAGTACACCTGCATGGCCTTCAATAACATCACAGGCATTCGCAGCAATGCCTCAGTGCCCTTAACTGTACTTGGTGAGTCATTGAATTCAGTGCTTAGCCTTCTTGTTTTTAAATTCTGAAGTGGTTCAAGTGGAAATGTGGTTCATTTTTTGTTTTGTTTTTTGTATGAAATTTTAGCTCCTGTGAGCAATGTTATGGTGAATATGGACAATCAGCAACCAATCTTCAACCATCCATTCACACTAACCTGCACTGCCAGTGGAGATGTTGAGCACATTCAGTGGATGAAGAATGGCACAATAATGTCTAACGACAGTCGGATCACTTTCTCCAATAACAACTCTGATTTAAACTTTAACCCGCTCTCTCTCAGTGATGACGGACTGTACCACTGTGCAGTTAGTAATGCTGTCAGCAATGCGAGCAGCCAGGCCTACAACCTTATGGTCAACTGTGAGTATGATAGATATTTCCAGAACATCCATGTTTCCTCTGAATACTGTATAGAGTAAGATGGGGTAAGATGTCTTCCCACCATTCATTTTTCTCTTAAATGTCATCGCAAAACATTTATTAAATGGTTATGCTCTTATTAATGCATTTGTGAGGTTTATTTCCTCTGAACATTTCTGAGGTGAAATAATCACATTTTTTTGGTGTTAGATAATAGTGAGCTGTGAATTTATTTTCTGTTGGATATTTATTTATAGTTATTATTTATAAATAATTTATTAGTTCCATAAATTATTCCACATATTTAAACATCTTCATTATTTACATAACTTATAGGTTAATCAAGTTAAATAATTTATGTTGAATCCATAGTATTTTATAGCAAAGTTATATCATTCATATAATTATATATAATAAAACGGATAGTTCTGGTCCTTGATTCTGACTGGTTGAGCTGTGTTTTACAAACATAGCCTACACCCGTGACATTAGTATTACTGCACTGTTTATTTTATGAATAAAATAAATATTCAAATAAATATTTTTATGGACTGATCGTTTTATAAAAGCAATAAGCCCAGTGAAACCGTGGTTTACAGTGAATTTATAACAGCTAAGGGGCATTGTTAGGCACAGATTATAGGGGCGTATTGCTTATAGTTCATATGTATCGCTTTAGATGGGACAACATTAATAATAAGAAGAAATGTTTATTGAGCAGCAAATCAGCATATAAGGATGATTTTTGAAGGATCATGTGACACTGGAGTAATGATGTTGAAAATTCAGCTTTGCAAATTACAGTAATGACTCAATTCAAGTTTAACTGATTCGATTCAAGTTTATTGAATAAATTACATTTTAAAATATATTAAAATAGAAAACTGTTCTTTTTAAAATTGTAATAATATTTTAAAATATTACTGTTTTATTGTATTTTGATCAAATAAACGCAGCCTTGTTGAGATTAAGAGACTTCTTTCAACAGTTAAAAAAATAATAATATTCCAAACTTTTGACTAATATTGTATGAATTCAAAGAATTGCTCAAATCTTTTTGTGCATCATTGTTAGTTATGTTTATTACAATGTAATTATAACTTGAAACAGAAGGTTAAAATACTTCATGTATTTGCTAGATGGCCCGATCCACACAACAGCCTCTGGTCCAGATGTAGCAGTAGTGGGATCCAGTGTGACCTTCAGCTGTTCCTCTGTCTCTCATCCTCAAAGTCAATACAGCTGGTATTTCAGTGGCTCAAAAGTGGCCGAGGGCTCAGTGTATGTAACTGCAGCTCTCGCACGAAACCATAGCGGACAGTACACCTGCATGGCCTTCAATAACATCACAGGCATTCGCAGCAATGCCTCAGTGCCCTTAACTGTACTTGGTGAGTCATTGAATTCAGTGCTTAGCCTTCTTGTTTTTAAATTCTGAAGTGGTTCAAGTGGAAATGTGGTTAATTTTTTGTTTTGTTTTTTGTATGAAATTTTAGCTCCTGTAAACAATGTTATGGTGAATATGGACAATCAGCAACCAATCTTCAACCATCCATTCACACTAACCTGCACTGCCAGTGGAGATGTTGAGCACATTCAGTGGATGAAGAACGGCACAATAATGTCTAACGACAGTCGGATCACTTTCTCCAATAACAACTCTGATTTAAAATTTAACCCGCTCTCTCTTAGTGATGATGGACTGTATCAGTGTGAAGCTAGTAATGCTATCAGCAATGCGACCAGTCTGGGCTATGACCTCAAGGTCTTCTGTGAGTGAAAAACCTTACTTTGTCCTAGCTTCTGAAAGTAACCCAGATCAGTGTGACCTATACCATACCTTTGTCTTTCAGATGGTCCATGGAACACAACAATCTCTGGTCCAGCTGTAGGAACTGTAGGACATACTGTGACCTTCAGCTGTTCTGCTAACTCTTACCCCATCAGTCAATACAGTTGGTTCTTCAACAGTTCAAAGGTGTCAGAGGGCTCAATGTATGCAACTGCAGCTCTCTCACTGGATGATAGTGGACAGTACACCTGCATGGCCTTCAATAACATCACAGGCAGCAGCAGCAACGCCTCAGTGCACTTAACTATAAAATGTAAGTTATTAGGCCTTCAAGTAATTTATGCTGTATTAATACTTTGTCAGTTCTGTTGTTCAACAGGCAGGTCAGCACATCTGTTGAGTACTTATATCCACCTTAATTTGCAACTTGAAGTAAGCTATTTTCTATGAATGTGCAAGACTTCTTTTTAGGCATTATCCACTAGGTAAATAACTAGAAGAATAACAGTGCAGTAAACAGTTTGCCAGTGTGTTTCTGATTATGATAATAAATAAAAATAATATGAAAACAAATACCAGTTTACAATATCAAGCAGCATTACAGACTGTTTTTGTACAGCTAAAATAACTGGAAGCAGCCTCGCACATTCAAGTTACAAATGACTTATTTTAAAGATAAGGTGCAGGGTTATATGGAAAGTTCAAGAATTACTTAAAAGGGATAGTTCACCAAAAAAATTATATATAATTTACTCTCTTAGTCCAAACAAGTATGACTTCCTTTCTTCTCTGCAACACAAAAGAAGATATGTTGAAGAATGTTTCAGCTTTTTAGTCTGTACAATTAAAGTCAGTGGAGTTCTAAACAACACTGGACCACATTGACTTTCAGTGTATCAACAAAAAACAGAATTATTTCAAAATATCTTATGTGCTCTACACAATAAAGAAACGCATAATGTACATGTTTGGAACGACATGAATGTGAGTAAATGTTGACTATCCATTTATAAGATGTCATTTGTCTAAAATCTTTCTGTCTAAATTTCAGATCCAGTCAGTCATGTTATTGTAAATGCGGGCAATCAGCAACCAATCTTCAACCAACCATTCACACTAACCTGCACTGCCAGTGGAGATGTTGAGCACATCCAGTGGATGAAGAATGGCACGTTCCTGTATCCTGAAAATGGAATCACTTTTTCCAGTCATAATTCCACCTTGAGATTCCAAAATCTCTCTCTTAATGATGACGGACATTATCAGTGTGAAGCAAGTAACATTGTCAGCAACTCGACCAGCCAGGCCTATGACCTGATGGTCAACTGTGAGTAACACAGATATATTTTGTAGCATGTCCATTTGAAGCAGTGTTCATGGGAATGATTTTCAATGTATATGGCATCTTTCAGATGGCCCATGGAACACGACAGTCAAAGGCCCAATCATGTCAGAGACTGGGGCCAATGTGACCTTTAGCTGTACTGCGGTCTCTCATCCTCAAAGTCAATACAGTTGGTTCTTCAACAGTTCAAAGGTGGCCGAGGGCTCAATGTATGCAACTGCAGCTCTCTCACTAGATGATAGTGGACAGTACACCTGCATGGCCTTCAATAACATCACAGGCAGCAGCAGCAACGCCTCCGTGCACTTAACTGTAATAGGTAGGTCTTTTTGTGTCCTTTCAGGATCTTTTTTAACCCAATTTTTTTTTCATATACATATTTGAAGAGATCATTTGAAAAACATTTTTTGTACATTTTGCTTATATAATATAGAAACTCTAATTTATTTTGGTAAGCAGACTACACTTGTTGCACTATGTTTTGATTTACACACACACAAAACATCCTAGAGTGTCATTCTCTCTGGGAATCTGGCTACACTGTATGTGACAAGAGTCTGTCATTCTGGGAATCAGACTACACTGGTTGTACTGTATATTTTTGAATCCCTAAAAATAACTGGTTCATAAAAGTTATTCGATCACTGATTGTGCTTGTATGTTTTTGACTCACCTAAAAGAACTGGCTCATTAGAGTCATTTGTTTGGGGAATCACACTACACTGGTTGCACCCTATGTTATTGATTCACTAAAAAGAATCGGTTCATAAGAGTCAATTGTTCTTGAATCTATGGAAGCTTGTTTCTGCCACAGAATAAAAAAATAAAAAAGGTAACTGCAACTTTTTATCTCACAATTCTGTCACAATTAAATTTTTTTTCTCAGAATTGTGTGATCTAAAGTCACAATTGCGAGTTTATATATCGCAATTCTGACTTTTTTCTTACAATTGCAAGTTAATATCTCGCAAATCTGACTTTTTTCTTTTTGCTAGATATAGTCAGATTATATCTCGCAATTCTGAGAAAAGAAGTCAGAATTGCGAGTTATAATGTCAGAATTGCAAGTTTATATCACGCAATTCTGACTTTATATCTCGCAATTCTGACTTTATATCTCGCAATTCTGACTTTATATCACGCAATTTTGACTTTATATCACGCAATTCTGACTTTATATCTCGCAATTCTGACTTTATATCGCGCAATTCTGACTTTATATCACGCAATTCTGACTTTATATCTCGCAATTCTGACTTTATATCACGCAATTCTGACTTTATATCACGCAATTCTGACTTTATATCACGCAATTTTGACTTTATATCACGCAATTCTGACTTTATATCGCGCAATTCTGACTTTAAATCACGCAATTCTGACTTTATATCACGCAATTCTGACTTTATATCACGCAATTCTGACTTTATATCTCGCAATTCTGATTTTATATCACGCAATTTTGACTTTATATCACGCAATTCTGACCTTATATCACGCAATTTTGACTTTATATCACGCAATTCTGACTTTATATCTCACAATTCTGACTTTATATCACGCAATTCTGACTTTATATCACGCAATTCTGACTTTATATCTCGCAATTCTGACTTTATATCTCGCAATTCTGACTTTATATCACGCAATTTTGACTTTATATCACGCAATTCTGACTTTATATCTCGCAATTTTGACTTTATATCACGCAATTCTGACTTTATATCACGCAATTTTGACTTTATATCACGCAATTCTGACTTTATATCACGCAATTCTGACTTTATATCACGCAATTCTGACTTTATATCTCGCAATTCTGATTTTATATCACGCAATTTTGACTTTATATCACGCAATTCTGACTTTATATCACGCAATTTTGACTTTATATCACGCAATTCCGACTTTATATCTCGCAATTCTGACTTTATATCACGCAATTCTGACTTTATATCACGCAATTCTGACTTTATATCTCGCAATTCTGACTTTATATCACGCAATTTTGACTTTATATCTCGCAATTTTGACTTTATATCACGCAATTCTGACTTTATATCGCGCAATTCTGACTTTAAATCGCGCAATTCTGATTTTATATCACGCAATTTTGACTTTATATCACGCAATTCTGACTTTATATCACGCAATTTTGACTTTATATCTCGCAATTTTGACTTTATATCACGCAATTCTGACTTTATATCACGCAATTTTGACTTTATATCTCGCAATTCTGACTTTATATCTCGCAATTCTGACTTTATATCACGCAATTTTGACTTTATATCACGCAATTCTGACTTTATATCTCGCAATTTTGACTTTATATCACGCAATTCTGACTTTATATCACGCAATTTTGACTTTATATCACGCAATTCTGACTTTATATCACGCAATTCTGACTTTATATCACGCAATTCTGACTTTATATCTCGCAATTCTGATTTTATATCACGCAATTTTGACTTTATATCACGCAATTCTGACTTTATATCACGCAATTTTGACTTTATATCACGCAATTCCGACTTTATATCTCGCAATTCTGACTTTATATCACGCAATTCTGACTTTATATCACGCAATTCTGACTTTATATCTCGCAATTCTGACTTTATATCACGCAATTTTGACTTTATATCTCGCAATTTTGACTTTATATCACGCAATTCTGACTTTATATCGCGCGATTCTGACTTTAAATCGCGCAATTCTGATTTTATATCACGCAATTTTGACTTTATATCACGCAATTCTGACTTTATATCACGCAATTTTGACTTTATATCTCGCAATTTTGACTTTATATCACGCAATTCTGACTTTATATCACGCAATTTTGACTTTATATCACGCAATTCTGACTTTATATCTCGCAATTCTGACTTTGTATCACGCAATTCTGACTTTGTATCACGCAATTCTGACTTTATATCTCGCAATTCTGACTTTATATCACGCAATTCTGACTTTATATCACGCAATTCTGACTTTATATCACGCAATTTTGACTTTATATCTCGCAATTTTGACTTTATATCTCGCAATTTTGACTTTATATCACGCAATTCTGACTTTATATCACGCAATTTTGACTTTATATCACGCAATTCTGACTTTATATCTCGCAATTCTGACTTTATATCACGCAATTCTGACTTTGTATCACGCAATTCTGACTTTATATCTCGCAATTCTGACTTTATATCACGCAATTCTGACTTTGTATCACGCAATTCTGACTTTGTATCACGCAATTCTGACTTTATATCACGCAGTTCTGACTTTATATCACGCAGTTCTGACTTTATATCACGCAGTTCTGACTTTATATCACGCAATTTTGACTTTATATCACGCAATTCTGACTTTGTATCACGCAATTCTGACTTTGTATCACGCAATTCTGACTTTATATCACGCAATTCTGACTTTATATCACGCAATTCTGACTTTATATCACGCAATTCTGACTTTATATCTCGCAATTCTGACTTTATATCTCGCAATTCTGACTTTATATCGCGCAATTCTGACTTTATATCACGCAATTCTGACTTTATATCACGCAATTCTGACTTTATTTCACGCAATTTTGACTTTATATCTCGCAATTTTGACTTTATATCACGCAATTCTGACTTTATATCTCGCAATTCTGACTTTATAACTCGCAATTCTGACTTTATATCTCGCAATTTTGACTTTATATCACGCAATTTTGACTTTATATCACGCGATTCTGACTTTATATCTCGCAATTCTGACTTTATATCTCGCAATTCTGACTTTATATCACGCGATTCTGACTTTATATCACGCGATTCTGACTATAACTCACAATTGCGTGTTTATATCTCGCAATTGTAAGAAAAAAAGTTGCAATTATCTTTTAAAATGTTTTATTCTGTGGCAGAAACAAGCTTCCATATGAATCAGACTACACTGTTGCATTTTAATTTTTTGTGTAGCCCACAGGGACAGTTCAATAGAAAATTTAGCAGTACATGTATTTTTAATGGCATCACATTCAATACAAACTACAAACTAAATCATTCAAATGAAGATTGATGTTAAACGCGACCCTAGAAAGTACATAGCCTAATCACACTACTACCACACTGTGAAATGGACTAATATTCTGAACACTCAACAGATGCCATCACTGCAGTGGAAGTGACCTGCGATCGTCTCATTCCTCTGGCTTCTCAAAGCCTGCAGCTCATATGTAATGTGAAGGGACCCTACAACAAAATCCACTGGCTTCGAAACAACCAGAATTTCCAGCCATCAGACGAAGTTGCATTTTCAGCAGATAATACCACTGTGACCTTCAAATATCTGAAGACTGCTGACGACGGGAAATACCAGTGTGTCGCAACAAACGCATTGAAAGAGCATCTCAGTCTACCATATGGTCTTGTGGTCAACTGTGAGTAATATAAAAAAACATACATGTTTAAAATATAGTTGCAAGCAGCAATTAAGGGGCCAAGCACAAAAGTTGGACTAAAAGAAAAACTAAATTAATTTGAATGACTATATCATAATTGGTATCATTGTGCTCAGTATGACTCAAGGAATCTACCCTAGTTTCATTAGAATAGCTAAAAGTATTCCAAAGCTATTTGCATTTTTTTAAAAATGTCTTTATGCTTTTTGACCACAAGGTGGCTATCTCGAAACTTTTTGAAACTTCACCAGGGCATGGTGTCGATTACACATAATGTGCTTTGTAACAATACGGTAATGTGTTCATAAAACATAACATTTTACTACACAATTCAAAATGGCAGATGCCTAAAATGGCTGACATGGGGAAAAAAGTCTCGCAATTTTTGGTCAACCAAAAAATACGTCCATTTTAGTGTGCTCTTCATTCAATTTGTTGATGCACTGTACGAGAAGGGTTGGGTCTATCAAAAAGTTTTTTAAACCTTTCTGCCAGCATGGTCTGAAGGTGTCCTTCGGTTCGGTGCTTGGCTCCTAATTACTTTGCTATAAATCTGACATCAAAAGCTTATTTTGCACAAATTAAACCTCTGTGTGTTTCCTGAGCAGTTGGACCACAGAGTGTGCAGATCATTGTACTTCCAGGCCTTCCCCCCAAGTTGACATGTCAAGCAGTGTCTCAGCCACAAGCTGTGTATTATTGGATCCTCGAAGACAACACAGTAGTGGGAAATCAATCTACCATAGAAGTTCCCATGAAGTATATCCTGGGCAGCAATTACACCTGTGTGGCCAAAAACCCTTTGACCAATGTGACAGTCTACACCAGCCAAGTCGTCACTAGTGAGCATCAGCCCAAATTCACACAAAACAGTGTTTTCCCAACCTTTTTTTTTTATTAAAAAAATCCCACGGCACGCCACTATATAAAAGTATAGGCTAACAAAATTGCACAAACATCCATTGCTTCAAATGGCATATAAAAACTAGATATTATATTACAAGTAGTACTTACATTTAATGTGAGGTAGAAACACAATAAGGTCATAGTAGCCTGTTGGTGATGATAAACCACCAAATTTACGTATCGTCGCTGTCAGGTGGAAACCTCGTATTTAATTAAACACTGTCGTCGAAGGCTTTATATAGCTATGGTTAGACACTTGCACACGTGTCATTATAATATTAACATTTTATGAAAATCAAGCTTAATTTGAGTTGAGAGGTTTTGACCATTGGAATAGCCTGTTGTAAGTGCATTGCATATATTACGTTTTCATCAACATACAAGATACACTCACCTAAAGGATTATTAGGAACACCTGTTCAATTTCTCATTAATGCAATTATCTAATCAACCAATCACATGGCAGTTGCTTCAATGCATTTAGGGGTGTGGTCCTGGTCAAGACAATCTCCTGAACTCCAAACTGAATGTCAGAATGGGAAAGAAAGGTGATTTAAGCAATTTTGAGCGTGGCATGGTTGTTGGTGCCAGACGGGCCGGTCTGAGTATTTCACAATCTGCTCAGTTACTGGGATTTTCACACACAGCCATTTCTAGAGTTTACAAAGAATGGTGTGAAAAGGGAAAAACATCCAGTATGCGGCAGTCCTGTGGGCGAAAATGCCTTGTTGATGCTAGAGGTCAGAGGAGAATGGGCCGACTGATTCAAGCTGATAGAAGAGCAACTTTGACTGAAATAACCACTCGTTACAACCGAGGTATGCAGCAAAGCATTTGTGAAGCCACAACACGCACAACCTTGAGGCGGATGGGCTACAACAGCAGAAGACCCCACCGGGTACCACTCATCTCCACTACAAATAGGAAAAAGAGGCTACAATTTGCACGAGCTCACCAAAATTGGACAGTTGAAGACTGGAAAAATGTTGCCTGGTCTGATGAGTCTCGATTTCTGTTGAGACATTCAGATGGTAGAGTCAGAATTTGGTGTAAACAGAATGAGAACATGGATCCATCATGCCTTGTTGCCACTGTGCAGGCTGGTGGTGGTGGTGTAATGGTGTGGGGGATGTTTTCTTGGCACACTTTAGGCCCCTTAGTGCCAATTGGGCATCGTTTAAATGCCACGGCCTACCTGAGCATTGTTTCTGACCATGTCCATCCCTTTATGACCACCATGTACCCATCCTCTGATGGCTACTTCCAGCAGGATAATGCACCATGTCACAAAGCTCCAATCATTTCAAATTGGTTTCTTGAACATGACAATGAGTTCACTGTACTAAAATGGCCCCCACAGTCACCAGATCTCAACCCAATAGAGCATCTTTGGGATGTGGTGGAACCGGAGCTTCGTGCCCTGGATGTGCATCCCACAAATCTCCATCAACTGCAAGATGCTATCCTATCAATATGGGCCAACATTTCTAAAGAATGCTTTCAGCACCTTGTTGAATCAATGCCACATAGAATTAAGGCAGTTCTGAAGGCGAAAGGGGGTCAAACACAGTATTAGTATGGTGTTCCTAATAATCCTTTAGGTGAGTGTATAAACTTTATTGTAACTATACGGGAGCTGTTTTTTTTGTTGTTGAAATCTCATGTTCAGAATCTCATGACAAAAAATGAAGCGCTATGCACAGGACATTAAAACAGCATTTGCTTCAACTAGATGGCAAAGACTATTCTTCGCTCTTCAAATACAAAAAAAATTTAGTGTTCCTTGAGTAAATAAAACGCTGTGCAAACATCAGTTCATTTACACTGTGCACGGGCATGGCACATTCTAAATGGAGGCAGGGTGGAGTTATGAGGTTTGACTAACAGTTTGAGGAGCCAATGGTTTAGTCACAACCTCTTTTAAATGCTTTTTATTGGTTATATATTTGTAAACCCCACATACAGATGTAAAGGATGACCTATAGCATTAATTTTATAAAACAATGATGAACAGACAGCGCAATGATATATTCTTTTGTATCATTTATTTGGAATTTGATCATTTTCCACGGCACATCTGACAACCTGTCACGGCCCACTAGTGGTTGGGAAACACTGATATAGAGGTTAATTGTCAAAAAATGCAGAAATAGCAAGTTTTCATCCTCTCTCTTTCCCACAGACCTCAATGCTGCTGTCAGCGTCCAGGCGAGTTTGCTGCTGACGGCTCTTCTCGCTCTGCTACTCCCTGTGCTGGAAGAATGGCTCTAATAGGCCTACCGATATTACTGTCAGGATGAACATGGCATTTCAGGCCTCACACTGTCTGTCTGAAGGAGGCTTGCAGATTATTAGATTAGATTAGTCCTAATATTCATTTTAAAACGGGTATAAACATTTATTAACGGAAGACTCATTTGGCAACTAAATAAATGGGTTACATTTTAATAGAACCATACTGCATTACTATCATTAATTGGACAGTAATGAATAAATGAATCAACCATTTAATATGCTATACTCTACATTAAAGCTGAACTTCACAAAGAATTATTCTGATTTGTAGCTCTTTATTTTAGGTGTGATAGAAATGATCTCTTTTAAGAAAAAGCTATACGCACCAAATTCAGGCATATCCAATTATCCAAATTCTGTTTACTTCACAAAGATTATGTTTCTTATATCTCACAATTATAAAATATTTTCTTACAGGAAAAGTGGGATTATGTATTTTGTGATTATTTAAAAGATAAAAAATGTGAAATGTTATATATTTTCTTTATAGAATTAAATAAAAGCAAATTATTCAAACAAACTGCTCTTTTTATTAGCAACCTGTTTTATTTTTGAATGCATATATAAATATTTTCCAATTGTCAAAACTGAACCTAGAACACTGGATAGATTAAATGTTTTAGAATAGTATATATACAAAAGTAGTTCAGTATACACTACTTACTTTAGAGATTGTGTAATAGGTACATGTATAAAACTGTAGGGCCGTATAGTTTGTGTGTGTCGTGACTGTGAGAGTCAGAGAGAGAATTAAATCGGCAGACTACTGAAGACTTTGTTGACTTTCTTCTCCTTCTTGTTTCCTCCAGTCAACTGTTGGCATTTTTTATACGTCACAATCCTCTTCTTTTGGCAAAAAGCTTTCTGCTCTTGGCTGAGGATTCCTGAAAATAAAAGAAAGGAAATGGATAGGGCTGTCAAGCTATAATTGTAATCTTATTAATTACACGATGTGTCAATTAATTAATTTAATTAATCGCAAATTAATCTGACATCAAATTTGGCTGAGAAATTACCCGCAAAAGATAATACTCATTAAAGTCATTATTGTGTTAAATAAGAAAAGCTTCAAATAGACATTAGAAAAAGTAGCTTTGGATTTTTTTTTTTTCTTCAACAATTGATTACACAAACTTTTAGCCATGAGGGTGAGTAAATGATGTCAGAATATTCATTATTGGGTGAACTATACCTTAAATGTTTTTGTTTTTTTGACGTGATGGAAATATGAATCATCTTCACAGGTAAATGTCTAAATGAGTAAGTCATTGACTCGTTCATTCATTAATTCAGTCTCTAAAACCGTGTATTTATTCAGAAATGAAACGCCGCTATGTGTTGCTCAGAGATGCACTACAGTTCTGCTCTGGATTCATAGAAAAGATTCTCATTGGCAAAATTTAGCAAAAGCAGACAATATTGTGTCTAAAATATAACACAATATTAACTTCTTATTTATGGAACTCAGTATCCATATCACATTTGCACTAGTGCTATTCGGGACAAAAACAGCACTTAAGCGATATTGTGCTCGTTACTCATGTGATATACAAAAACAAAAATGTGATACTGATTTTATACAAATATATTTTATACTCATATATTTGTCATATATAAATATATTTATATATATATATATATATATACATATATATATATATATATATGTATATATATATATATATATATATATATATATATATATATATATATATAGCTAAATGCAAGTAAAGTGAGTTTTGTATATTTTGTTGTATATTTTCCTTTTTTATTATAAAAAAAACAAACAAAAAAAACATTTGTGCCAGTGTTTCATGATCTGCTCTGTTTAACGTAACTGAAAAAATGGTCTGGGTAAATACAGGTTGCATGACTCACTGTTTTGACGTTGCAGCTCACAAGGACAGTTCTGCTCCAGAGCAATTCTTCTTCCTATGTAAAACACCACATGAATCAAAATGACTCTTTCATTTTCATCTGTAAATACTTTAGCGCATTATCACAGTAAAACACTACATTTGGGCAGTACATCGTATACATACTGTAAGAGAAAATATCATTTATTCTGAACCAAAACTTGCATTATCACACTTTAAGAAGCACACTGAGAGACACTTTACTATACTGGTTAATTGCTGCAAAACATTAAAAAAAATTAAGTCCACAAAACAATTCTGTTTTCTACAGAATCGCAAGGATATGCAGGTTTGTCATGCAAGAAAATATAAGAGATAGAGGTCTACTAGTATTTTGTGACTCTTTTTTAAACCATTTGATTCAATGGTGACCTCTCATGGAGGTTTCCAGATATGTAAGTTTCTGTAATCTTAAGCACAGTAAAAGAGAGACTATCATCTTACCACTGCAGTTGCACGTCCTGACATGTCTTCTGGACATGATGTGACCTTTGACCACTGGAGATTTATCTGAATCTTCCAGCTGAGACTGGGCTGCACCAAAGACACATATAGAAATGTTCAAATAAATCACACATTTAATTTAAAATCAAGAATTTTAAATTGATCAAAAAAATTTTTTTTTAAATGTATTATATTGCAGGATTTAAAGGATGGTTTACCCAAAAATAAAAGCGGTATGCATTTCTTTCTTCTGCTGAACACAAAAGAAGATATTTGGAAGAACATGGGTAACCAAACAGTTGATGGACCCCATTGACTTCCATAGTATCAAAAACTATGGAAGTCAATAGGGTCCCATCAACTGTTTGGTTACAGACATTCTTCAAAAGATCTTCTTTTTTGTTCAGCAGAAGAAAGAAATTCATACAGGTCTGAAACAACTTGAGGGTGAGTAAATGATGACAGAAATTTCATTTTGGGGTGAACTATCCCTTTAACGGATATTCAGAGGAAGGCAAAACAAGCATATTGTTGATTTTTTTTTTTAACATAACACAATATAACATAATATAAAAGACAGCAAAAAAAACAAAAAACATAGTCATACTGTAAATGTAATTAGTAATTAATTCATAATTTTATTTTTTACCTTGACAGTGGATGTTAGTGGCAACCACCACAGCAAAGGCCAGCAGAAGCACCTGGAACTTCATCGTTATCACCAGCGCTTAGAAATGCTGTCTAAAAGAATGCGTTTAAGTCTTCCAGACTCCTGCTTTTCAAGTGAACTCTGTATTCAAAACTGGGGTTACACAGTATTTATATGACAAAGCTCTGATTTCTGTCTCAAAAGCCATGTCTGGTTATGCCCCAACTTGCTGGATAGAATTTTGTGTGTGAATGAAATGCTGACAGCCTTTCTCATCTGATGGAAACTGCCAAGCTCTGTGATGAGGGTTGCATGCAATTTGGCAAAGGAAAGCCATTATTTTGCCGAATTTCAATGTCCCCTTTGTAATTCAAACTCTGATGAACCCTCACTGATTTATTTTTTCGTATTCTTACCATATCACATTTATAACTCCGTTCAGATCAAAGGAGACATATTAGGTCCAGTGCCAAATGTTCTGCATTTGATAGTTTTGCAGGAACCTGAAAGTTCAGATTTCACTAAACTTTTTAAAGTCTAATTATGCGGTTACTGCTGCATCTACAGTAATTTGTCGAAGAAGAAACATGATGGATGTTCTTGTGAACAAGCACCTGGAGGTCTGGGTCACATTTGATGAACAACTCAGGACCAAAAAAATAAATTCCTTAACAGCTAAATGATATCAAGCATGCAACCCATAATCAATCTTGTATTCATTCAGATTCATAAAACTGTAAAGACATGCTGGTCTGACTAAAACCATTGTATAACTGCAAAACAAAATAGGGAAAACATTCTGAAGTCATTCTGAAGACACTCTCCGAATAATAGAAGAAAATACATCTTGTGGAGTTCTTTATTCAGAGTTCTGACCCAACTGAAATGCTTTGGCATGACCGCAGTACTGCACATGCCAAAAGTATAGCTGAAGTGTAACAGCTTTGTGAAGACAAATGGAACTGATTCACAGTTGCAGGAATTATATTGTTGTGTTATTAAAGGGTTAGTTCACCCAAAAATGAAAATTAGCCCATGATTTACTCACCCTCAAGTCATCCTAGGTGCATATGACATTCTTTCAGACGAATAAAATCAGAGTTATATTAAAACACAAAACTTTTACGCTATGTCTGACGACATTGCACACCAGTTACGCTCGTCAGACATAGTGTAAGCAAGTTGAATACGGAAGGCGATCGGCCGGAAGCTAGATAATTATGACGTTTTAAATATGGATATTTTTATTACACAAACGCATCGATTCGCTTCAGAAGGCCTTTATAATTTATGTTTACATACTTTTCCTCTAACTGTAAATCAATATCTTTAAGTGGGCTTTCAGAACAGATATAATGAAGAGAAATTAGATTCTACCTGTAAATCTACCTGTCACATGCTGACATATAAGACATGTTGTGCTAGACTTTTGAGTTAATAAAAGAACTAAAGTACACATGGGTTGTCTCGAAGCTCACTGATTTAGATATCCTGGACCTGTAATTTCATCTTTAACAGGCTGAATCACTCAGCTTGATATCATGTGTCATCTAACACTCTTGTGTGTACACCATAACATGTCCCAGCCGAGTGCTTGCTTTCTGATGCTTATCAGACTGTAGGTGCCAAAAAACATTTTACAGTATTTGTGCAGTGACACAATATCAAAGATCAACTGACTTCCATTCATACAGCTGAAGGAGACCTATCTGTCTGAAACTGACACACTCTCAAGCATGTTTTTTCTGGTTATTTCAGATTGTAAAATATCATGCCTCAAAACAATTACATTTATTAAATATGAATTCATGACATTAGTGTAAAAATGTTATATACACACACAGAAGTGTAAAATTGACATCTATGATTATGTAGTTATTATAGGCTATGGTTTGTCCTGTGAGCCTTTTCTATGCATTATTTTTGCAAAATAAAATAAAACTTTTTTTGCCAAAGTGTTTAGTGTTTTGTTTTTCCTTCATATTTAAATATTTCAAAAATATAAAGATTTTCCTCATATTTTGATAATGTAATCTAATTCATAAAAAAAAAAATCCCCTCTGGACAGCACTATTGGCCACTACCATATATATATATATATATATATATATATATATATATATATATATATATATATATATATACACTCACCTAAAGGATTATTAGGAACACCATACTAATACTGTGTTTGACCCCCTTTCGCCTTCAGAACTGGCTTAATTCCACGTGGCATTGATTCAACAAGGTGCTTAAAGCATTCTTTAGAAATGTTGGCCCATATTGATAGGATAGCATCTTGCAGTTGATGGAGATTTGTGGGATGCACATCCAGGGCACAAAGCTCCCGTTCCACCACATCCCAAAGATGCTCTATTGGGTTGAGATCTGGTGACTGTGGGGGCCATTTTAGTACAGTGAACTCATTGTCATGTTCAAGAAACCAATTTGAAATGATTCGAGCTTTGTGACATGGTGCATTATCCTGCTGGAAGTAGCCATCAGAGGATGGGTACATGGTGGTCATAAAGGGATGGACATGGTCAGAAACAATGCTCAGGTAGGCCGTGGCATTTAAACGATGCCCAATTGGCACTAAGGGGCCTAAAGTGTGCCAAGAAAACATCCCCCACACCATTACACCACCACCACCAGCCTGCACAGTGGTAACAAGGCATGATGGATCCATGTTCTCATTCTGTTTACGCCAAATTCTGACTCTACCATCTGAATGTCTCAACAGAAATCATCACAAATGCTTTGCTGCATACTTCGGTTGTAACGAGTGGTTATTTCAGTCAAAGTTGCTCTTCTATCAGCTTGAATCAGTCGGCCCATTCTCCTCTGACCTCTAGCATCAACAAGGCATTTTCGCCCACAGGACTGCCGCATACTGGATGTTTTTCCCTTTTCACACCATTCTTTGTAAACTCTAGAAATGGTTGTGCGTGAAAATCCCAGTAACTGAGCAGATTGTGAAATACTCAGACCGGCCCGTCTGGCACCAACAACCATGCCACGCTCAAAATTGCTTAAATCACCTTTCTTTCCCATTCTGACATTCAGTTTGGAGTTCAGGAGATTGTCTTGACCAGGACCACACCCCTAAATGCATTGAAGCAACTGCCATGTGATTGGTTGATTAGATAATTGCATTAATGACAAATTGAACAGGTGTTCCTAATAATCCTGTGTGTATATATATATATATATATATATATATATATATAAACCTTAATATAATATATACACTACCATTCAAAAGTTTGGGGTAAGATTTTTAATAGAGCACTGGCACTTTAAATTGATCAAAAATGACAGCAAAGGAATTCATACCGTTACAAAAGAATTTCAAATAAATGCTTTTTTGAACTTTCTATTTAACAAAGAATCCAACTTAAATGTGAACTGTTTTCAACACTGATAATAAGAATAATAATAAAATTTTCTTGAGCAGTAAATCAGCATATTATAATGATTTCTGAAGGATCATGTGACACGTGACTGGAGTAATGATGCTGAAAATTCAGCTTCCCTTTCAGTCAGTCACGTTCGACGTACGTCGGAACTGACCGACGAACGTCGAAACTGACCGACGAATTGGGATCTGTTTTCAGAGACCAATCTATGTCGAGTGATTAAAAACGAGCCAATGGACATTTGCATGCGGTTCACGCATTCCACGCACCGCCCCGCAGCGTGGGTATAAATACGGAAGTGGAATGCCACATCATTGCTTTTAACTTCGGAGCCGAACGGTTTGCTGTATCAAGCCGTTTCTACGAAGAGTGTTTAGACGAGTCTCGAGGAGGATCGCTCTCTTACCTGGTTGCTGGTGTGACGGCGCGAGTCAGCGAGTGGCCACTGCAACATACACTTGTTCCTGTGTTGGTTGGCTGGGCGTTACCGTTCTTTGAGTGCTCACACGCAGGCTTGCAATTGGACTGCTGTGAGCCGCGGCCATCTCCCTGCTTCAGCACTTCTAAAAGAGCATTTCCTTCTAAAAGAGCAACACGGTTTGACCCTGCGTCTTTTTCAAGATGTCATTCAAACCATGTGTTTCTGGATGCGGTTGTTTCCTGTCCTCATTTGACGGCCACGCTCTCTCTCGCATATAAACATGTGAGATTGCGTTCGTGGGTGATTCATGTTCTCTCATGAGAACATGGCCACGTCGGCGCGTTGTTCATCTTGCCTTTTTCATAGGGGCTTGAGTGTTCAGCGCGCCGTGTGCCGTCGGGTCTGGCGGCCACGCTCACTGTCTCACATGCCTGCTGGTAGCTTACAGATAGGATTGCTGGTCCTAAAAAAAAAAAAAAGGGGCCAGCGTTTGGGGCTCTGGCAGAGGACAGAAGTCAATTGCTGCATCGGAGAGAGGGCTGTTATGCGCTGGAAATGATAATGCTGAGTTTCACACTATAATAGTGTGTGCTCATGCTGAATCAGATTCAGAGTTGACAGCCATGCATTCCTGGGTGGCTGAGGCGTAGTGCAACGTGTAAATCGCCTTGCCTGCCCCTGTGCCTTTTTTTCCCGGATGTGCATCAGAAAAATGTAGCAGTGTGGAACTATTTGGTGTCAAAATATGGAACGCCAAAAGGGCCATAATCTGTATACATTTTTCCCTCCCTCACTACCCTCTGTCCTGCATGCATGAGGGTAGTCCCGGCCCAGGGGTTATGCAGGAACTGCGTGCGGTGATGGACCTCGCTCTCTGGGTGACGGAAGTCACTGCACGCTCCCTGGGTCAGGTGATGTCCACACTAGTGGTCCAGGAATGTCACCTGGGGCTAAACCTGGCAGATATGCGTGAGCCCGACTAAGTGCGGTTCCTAAACGCCCCTGTCTGTCAGGCTGGCCTCTTCGGCGACACCATCGATAACTTCGCCCAGCAGTTCTTGGTGGCCCAGAAACGGACGGAGGTGGTTTAAAAAACATCCTGCCCCGACGAACAGCTGCTGCCTCCACCCAGTCGTCGGCCGCAGCGCCTCCGCCTGCTTGTCGCTGAGGGCGTCCCCCTGCGTCTGCCTCCACCCCTGCTAAGCCAAGCAGCAGCCTCCACCCAAGCAGCAGCCTCCACCCAGGCAGCAGGTGGCCGGGCTCAAGGGAGGCGCCCAACCCGTCCAGGGTCCCGCGAAGTCCGCTGACAAGCGCAAGGGCAAGCGGCCCTGAAACGGGCAGCCTAGTGAAAAAGGGATTTACTTGTCCGCACCCTTCCCTTCCCCGGAGGAGGACCGGGGGGAGAATATTTTTCGGTTTCGGTCCTGCCGCTGGCTCTCCAGAGTCCAGCGGTACCCACATTCTCAGAGCAGTTTTCTCCCTCCCTGGGCCCTGAGAGGGCCAGGTTGGCAGTGTGGGATGCCCCCGGGCCTTGCCGCTCCTTTCCTCCCCTCTCCCCCTCGCCAGGGGGCAGCAGTGTGGGCACCGAGGACGCCCCCGGGCCTTCTCACCCACACTCTGCCCCACCCTGGAGTACTCAGGCAACACTCCGGGCCGCCTCCAGGCCTCCCGAGTCGGGTCTGCGTACTCCACCTCGCTGCCCCACCCCGGGTACGTCTGTGGTGCCGTTGGTCCCGCTTGTTCGATCTCTGGGGGCCTGGCTAGGTCTCCCCAGACCGTCTAGCTGGCTCATCCGCACCATCAGACTCGGCTACACGATTCAGTTCGCTCGCCGGCCTCCCAAGTACAGGGGCATCCTCTTCACCACCGTGCGGAGCTGTGATGCCCATGTCTTGCGGTCAAAGATCGATGTCCTGCTGGCGAAGGACGCGGTTGAGCCGGTTCCTCCAGCTGATGTGAAGTCGGGGTTCTACAGGCCCTACTTCATTGTACCCAAGAAAGGTGGTGGGTTAAGGCCAATCTTGGACCTGCGCATTCTGAATCGGGCCCTGCAGAAGCTCCCGTTCAGAATGGTAACACAGAAACGCATTTTCGAATGCATCCGTCCCCGAGATTGGTTCGCAGCGATCGACCTGAAGCCCTCCAGGCTGTCCCTGTCGCCTCACGGCTTCATGAAAGTCGCAGACGCAGCCATTGTTCCGCTTAGAGAACACGGCGTTCGCATCCTCAACTATCTCCACGACTGGCTCATACTGGCTCAGTCCCGGGATCAGTTGTGCGACAGGGACATGATGCTCCGTCACATCAGCCTGTTGGGCCTTCGGGTCAACCGAGAGAAGAGCAAACTCTGTCCCGCAGAGAGGATCTCTTATCTCGGTATGGAGCTGGATTCGGTCAACCGGACTGCGTGCCTCACAGAGGAGCGAGTCCAGTCAGTGTTGAACTGCTTGAATACATTCAAAGGCAGGACGGTGGTCCCACTGAAATTTTTTTCAGAGGCTCCTGGGGCATATGGCATCTGTAGCCGCGGTAACGCCGCTCGGATTGCTTCATATGAGACCACTCAACGCTGGCTTCACAACCGAGTCCCGAGATGGGCGTGGCAGAGCGGCAAGTACCAGGTCTCAGTTACTCCTTACTGTCGCCAAACCTTCAACCTGTGGGCGGACCCTTCATTTCTACAGGCGGGAGTGCCCTTAGAACAGGTGTCCAGGCATGCTGTGGTCTTCATGGATGCCTCATCCACGGGCTGGGGGGGCCACATACAACGGGCACGCAGTTTCGGGTCTGTGGACGGGGCCCCAACTGCATTGGCATATCAGTTGCCTAGAGTTATTGGCAGTACGTCTCGCCCTGGGCCGCCTCAAAAAGCCGCTACAGCGCAAGCACGTACTAGTCTGTAAGGACAGCACTGCGGCCGTTGCGTACATCAACCGTCAGGGTGGTCTACGCTCCCTCTGCATGCTCTAGCTCGCCCGCCATCTTCTCCTGTGGAGTCAGAAGAATCTGAGGTCGCTTCGGGCCATTCACATCCCAGGTGCGCTGAACCAGACAGCCAACGAGCTCTCTCATCAGTCGACACCTCCGGGAGAGTGGCGACTCCACCCCCCGGAGCGTCCAGCTGATATAGGACCTCTTCGGAGCCTCGCAGGTAGACCTGTTCGCCTCTCCGGACTCGACCCATTGCCAGTTGTACTATTCCCTGAAAGCGGATGCACTGGCGCACAGCTGGCCCCGGGACCTACGCAAATATGCGTTTCCCCCAGTGAGCCTTCTCGCACAGACACTGTGCAAGGTCAGGGAGGACGAGGAGCAGGTTGTGCTAGTTGCGCCCTACTGGCCCAACCGGACCTGGTTCTCCAAACTCATACTCCTCACGACTGCCCCTCCCTGGCCGATCCCCCTGAGGAAGGACCTGCTTTCTCAGGGGCGGGGCACTCTATGGCACCCACGTCCAGACCTCTGGAAACTCCATGTCTGGTCCCTGGACGGGACGCGGAGGTTCTAGGTGGCCTGCCACAAGCAGTGGTAGACACCCTCACTTCTGCTAGAGCTTCCCAGTGGTAGCACCCTCACTTCCCCCTCTACGAGGCGCCTCTACGCACTGAAGTGGAACCTGTTCGTTGAGTGGTGTTCTTCCCTCCAGGAAGATCCTCGAAGATGTTCGATTAATGTTGTGCTTTCTTTCCTGCAAGATGGGCTGGAGCGAAGGCTGTCTCCCTCCACCCTCAAAGTGTACGTCACAGCAATAGCGGCGTATCACGATGCAGTCGAAGGTAAGTCCTTAGGGAAACACGACCTAATCGTCAGGTTCCTCAGAGGTGCGAGGAGACTAAATCCTTTCAACCTCGTTACCCTCTTGGGACTTAGCCCTGGTGCTCAGAGCACTTCAGGGTCCTCCCTTTGAGCCTTTGCACTCTGTAGAGCTAAACATCTTGTCCATGAAGACAGTGCTCCTGACTGCATTGGTCTCAATCAAGAGGGTAGGGGACCTGCACGCACTTTCGGTCAACGAATCGTGCCTAGAATTTGGGCCGGCCAACTCTCACGTTGTCCTGAGACCCCAGCCTGGATACGTGCCCAAGGTTCCCATCACTCCCTTCCGGGACCAGGTGGTGAACCTGCAAGCGCTGCCTTCGGAGGAGGCAGACCCAGCCCTAGCTATGCTCTGTCCAGTCCGCGCTCTCCGCGCCTACGTGGACCGAACTCAAAGCTTTAGAACCTCAGAGCAGCTCTTCGTCTGTTACGGAGGCCAGCAGAAGGGAAAGGCTGTCTCCAAGCAGAGGTTAGCCCACTGGATAGTGGATGCTATCGTCTTGGCTTACCAGTCCCAAGACGTGCCTTGCCCGTTCGGGGTGCGAGCTCACTCCACTAGGAGTGTAGCCTCCTCCTGGGCGCTGGCTCAAGGCGCCTCGCTGACAGATATATGTAGAGCTGCGGGCTGGGCGACACCTAACACGTTCGCTAGTCGCCGTGTAGAGCCGGTATCTTTCCGCATCCTCGCCCCCAGTGGCCAGTAGCGCTAAGTGCCCGTTCTAGTGTTGGCTTGCAACACCACTCCCGCCCCCTGGGCCGGATACGTGCGTCTATTGTCTCCAGTTGTGTTCCCCGGAAATGGCTAACTCTGTCGAGCTCCTCCGTCACCTCTTCGGTGTCAGACGTTGCGGCCGTATGCTTGTGGAACGTGTGTGTAGGCTGGGGTCCATATGTAGCGGTTCCCTAACGGCAACCCCATATGTGTATTCTCCACGGTACTAGCTACCCTACTCGGCTAGCCCCGTGTCTTTCCCTTGACAGAGCCCGCTCTGTCGTCTCTGGTGGTGTTCTTCCCCCCTGGGATCAGGTTAGATCCACCCCAGAGACTGCCATATGTAGCACTAGCCTGATAGGTTAGTCCTTGTGTGTATTTCGCCACCTCTCCTTCCATTGAAGGACGTGGCTCCGCAGCGTACCATCTCCCTGAGACGGGCACGCTTTCCCAGCGTTATCCAATAGTCATGCTGAGTGGGTCTTGCAGGAACAGCAGTGACTGACCTTCCCTGCCGGGAGCCCTGACTCCCACTCCAACATAGGATTGGTCCAGCGAGCTCAGGCAGGGCGCTGGAAGGGCCAGCATCCCTGGCGTGTTGGTAGGGATCCCAATTCGTCTGTCAGTTCCGACGTACGTCGAACGTGACCGACTGAAAGGGAATGTCTCGGTTACGTACGTAACCCTCGTTCCCTGAAGGAGGGAACGGAGACGTACGTCCCGTCACCAGGTGCTGTGCTTCAGCTGAAGGCCCGAGCCACTTGTCTCGGCTCCTCAGTTGTAAAGCAATGATGCGGTATTCCACTTCTGTATTTATACCCATACTGCGGGGCAGTGCGTGGAACGCGTGAACCGCATGCCAATGTCCATTGGCTCGTTTTTAATCACTCGAAGTAGACTGGTCTCTGAAAACAGATCCCAATTCGTCGGTCAGTTCCGACGTACGTCTCTGTTCCCTCCTTCAGGAAACGATGGTTACATACGTAACCGAGACGATTGCCATCACAACAATAAATTACATTTTAAAATACATTTACTGTTTTTTGAGCAACTAAATACAGCCTTGACAAGCTTATAGGACTTCTTTCAAAAAGATTTTTAAAAAAATTGTACCAACCCAAAAGGTTTGAATAGTATATTTAAAAACTGAATATAATACATTTCTAAGAACCTGACAAATCTTTTAAACTAATTTTGTCCTTTGTGACTGATAAACTAAACAGAACCAAATACAGTTTAAAATAGAAACTCAAAACGACACATTTGAAAGGTTTACCAGGTTTTATTCCACCATTTTTACACGATAATCATTTAAATCGCACCAGGCATGACATCTAACCCTCAGACTGGAATTTCAACATAAGACATTAGGGAGACAATTCCTGGAATCACTCAAGACTACAGGAAGATGATAATGTTCACAAAAGCCCATCAGACAAGACAGTACGAACACAAACACCAGAACAAAGCAGCGGAACAATCATACACCTTAACATTTAACCATAATCATCAGCATTTGAAAGTTACGGTTGGTTGTAATACATCCAGTAATTAAAATAAAGACAGTGACCAGCCCCTTATTATTTCAATTCTCTGCTTAGTAGAAACTGAGCCATGCAAGGACCACCCACACCCATTCCATTTCTTTAGTTACAAGGTTGGATTTTATTCACCATGTAAATCTTTTAGTCAGATACCCCTGGTGCCTAAAGTACACATGATTCATCTTAAGAGGTGAAAGAGAGAATTAATTCCAAAACACTGTACAAAATAACTGAAACACTAATTCAATGTTTACCACAAAGAATTTCCTGCAAAGAAAGCATCCAAAACAATAGATCTTATGGAATCATTTTGAAGTTAGGTAACATTGTGTGAAGCACCTACCCTTTTCTCAGAAAAGAGACTATGGGCATGTACTATGAAGGATAACTAACGCAGAAAGAATTAACCCATGTTGTTCCTTTCAACAAATAAACAAGCACTTGCCAACATCTGAAGGGTTATATAGCCTGCTTTCAAGAAATCAGCTGTTTCCAATACAAGGATCACAAGAAAGTCTTGGTCAATCAAACCATGATAGCAGCACACAGCCCTTATGTACACTTCAACAACATCTACTCATCAGAAGTCATTGAGATCAACAATACACTGCAAAATAACAGGCTTGTTCATATATGTACAGACTTTGTAATGTACTAAACATTTTGCGTAAAGAGGATAAATCTGACCAAATTTAACGGGATAGTTGACCCCAAAATGAAAATTCTGTCATTACAAACCTGTATGACCATTTATTTTGTGGAACACACATGATATAACAGAATCTTCATTTTTGGATGAACTATCCCTTTAAGCTAGATCTAACAGTACTCAAACAAAATCTATTTTTTAGTAACAAGGAAGCAGTAATGCACACTGACGAGAAGCATGTGATGATGTGTGTTATATATATATATGTTTGTGTCTAATAAAGTCATGAGTTTTCCTGAGGGTGTTTATATCTCAATAAGGCTCTAATTGTAGAGCATAAAGGATGAGACATCCGTTATTTCGCAGGAAAGGGTGTTTATGCTATATTTTGTGTTTGCGTTCATGGAGCCTGTTTATCTAAAAGGGATTTGATGCATTCATGTAAGGGCAGGCACACCCTCTGGTAGGCCTGCGGCGTGAGGTGCAGATAATCATACATGTCCTGATGTGCGATGGAACCGTCGGAGTGAATGAACCCAGGGTCCATGTCCAGAAAAGAGACATGAGACCGAGACGCAACCTCAGCCTGAACTTGAGCATTCACACTCGCGTTGCGCTCACGAAGAGGGTTTGGACTTCTACCTCTCGGCAGCAATCCCTAGTGGTGAGGAAAGAAAGAGCATTACCTTCCAACAGATGCAATAAGTTTGGGTCTTTTAATGAGACACCAAAATCTATTGAGGATGATGTTTAAGAAAAAGCAAAGAAATGACAGACTGAGATGCTACCGATTTTATATGTCATAAAAGACAAAAAGGAGCTTTAGCAAAAAACAGCTAAAAATTGTCAAAATTACTGAATTTACATAACTGAAGGTTTATAAGACATTTTACATAAATCACAATAAAAACAGTAATATTGTGAAATATTATTACAGTTTAAAATAATGTTCTACTTTAATACTTCAAAAAATGAAAAATATCATTTATTCCTGTGATGGAGAAAACTACATTTTCAAAAATCTTTACTCCAGTCTTCAGTGTCACATGGGCTGCATCCGAAAACTTAGGCGGCTGACTTGTTGCCTGCTGCCCTATCAGGCAATTACTTTTTTGACAGCGTTTGCGCATGATAGCAACCCTGTTGTTAAACTGATTTCGGCCAGACATCTGAGGCAGCGTACCGGTTTAATGATCAAAGCGAGCTTTGGTGAGAACTAAACAAATATTACTACAGTAGTAATTTCTCACTAGAAATGACATCAGAAGTGGATAACAATGGTCAAAAACGTACATTTACACACAAACTGACCAACAGACGCAATGCTAACACTTTACAATAAGGTTTCATTAGTTAACATTAGTTAATGTATTAACTAACATGAACTTACCATGAGCAGTACATTTGTTACTGTATTTGTTAATCTTTGTTAACGTTAGTTAATAAAAATCCAGCTGTTCATGGTTTGTTCATGTTAGTTCACAGTGCATTAACTAATGTTAACAAGATTTTAATGTATTAGTAAATGTTAAAATTAACATTAACAAAGATAAATAAATGCTTTATAAGTGAAGTTCATTATTAGTTAATGTTAACTAATGTAGTTAAATAATGTTAACTAATGAACCTTATTGTAAAGTTTTACCGCCGCAACTTTCAGATTACATTTATTTTTTAGCTCAACTGTCACAGAATGGAAAACACAAGATTGTGGGATATCAAAGGGAGTGAAGGATACATCTATGCTGCCTTCAAAAATTCATCAGATGAAGGCATCTCATGAGACAGGAAGTGAAGCTAACATTGGATTCTGACGTACCTTGATGCATTCCTACCTTGGAACGCATACTCCAAAGGGAGCATTTTTCAGATGTAGCCATGATCCTTTAGAAATCATTGTAATATGGCACTAATTTCTTATTATCAAAGTTGATAACTGTGCTGCTTAATATTTTTGTAGTGACCACGATGCAAAAGAACAGCATATTTTTAAAATAGAAATCTTTTGTGACATTATAAAAGTCTTTACTGTCCCTTTTAATAAATTTCATGCATGCTTGCTGAATAAAAGTATTAATTTCTTTTAAAAAAAAAAAATCTTACTTACAAACTTTTGAACAGTAGTGTACATTATAGTACCCTGGATTAATATGTTCATTATATGATTCAATTATTTGTATAATTTTAAAATAGTAATATATTGTGTACATTTTATTATTTTTCATTTGTTCTGTACATTTTTATTATTCTGTACATTTTCTTTTCCCCCCCACCCTTTTGTTCTTGTTCTTATTAATGTTCGTTTTGGAAATATGTTTTACCCTTTGTTGGACAGTTCTATTTTTGTTCCTTTAGTCTTCTTTTTTTTTTCTCCTTGGTTGCCTATTTCTCTATTAAACAAGTCATAATGGCCAAGAACATCACATTCAACACTGATGGAAATATGATGAATTAAACTGAGGATTAAATTATTTTCAAGATATTATAGATAATGTTGTGACTAAGAGGTAGGAGCTGAGATAACTAACCAACACAAGAGTGTGAGCATGAGGCAGCTTCTGATGGATCACATTGACGATGGCCATGATGCCTCCACAGATCTGTTCTGGAGTGTGACCGTGATTATTAGTGCCCACCCACAACACCACCACCTGCAGACCAACAGACAAAATAAAACATTAGTAACCATTTTTGCTAGAAGAGGGTCTTTTACATTTGTTTTGCCAATTAACTTTTTCGGATGTCTAAACATCTGTGACCATTTTCCATTCACATTTTAGAATGAATGAAAAGATTTACATGTACATACAGTATCTAGACCGTCTTGTAAAGCTTGAAAAGCTTGGTTTAAAAAGTCTCTTGGCAAACACTGGTTTAGTTTGTGAAATGAGAAATTTCATATTCTCTTTATGCCAGCAGACTCTCCTCCACTCTGCATTTTTTGTTTTTTTTAAAACAGGTGATACCCGGAGGTCTAAGATTTAGCTGATCCATGTCAACCTTTTTCACTTGTTTTGACAACTAACACTCCCACACCACACCTATCCCACACGTATCAAAGTATCCAGAGCAACTTTTCTCCATTTACGGATATGATGAGTCATGCACAGGGTGAGTGACGTATGTACATCATTTCCTGCAAAAACCATCCCACTAGGTCTAAAATATAAATAAGACAAAAACATGTTTGGGAAGGACTGATTCATTATTTAAATTTTGTTAATTTTGAACAACAACAAAAAAAAAGTTCCTTTAATATAGAACTACTGCCTAGTTAGGTTGGCTCTATGTAGATATTGTAATAATGGTTTAATCTGACAGAGTGGTGTTTCGTTCATGAATGAATCAGCCGATTTGAACAAATCAGTGAATGATTCTTTGACTTCTTTGATTCTTTAAAAAAAAATGTGGTAGTCAATAGCTGCCAAGATCTGCTTAGTTACAAACATTCTTCCAAATATCTTCCTTTTTGTTCAGCAGAAGAAATAAATTCATACAGGTTTGGAACAACTTGAGGGTGACTAAATGATGACAGAAGTTTAATTTTGGGAACTATGCCTTTCATAGTATAATAATAGTAAAATAAACAGTCATTTCTGTCAGTAATGCACAACATTGATTTACCAATTCCAGCATAATGCCAAAGAACAAATGTATTTATTTAAATAAATAAATAGGAAAGTAATTCAAATGTGTTCTACAATCTACAGTATAACTAACTTTATTTCTATGGTAATTATTAGAGGGGTGCCCTTTTTTCGCTTGAGCACCTGCCCTCACTGTTGCACATAATTTACCTTTGGGCTGATGTGGTCCAGCTCTCCATTAACGAGTCTCCACAGTACATGCTGTGTAGCATCTCCACCAATCCCAAAGTTCAGAGCATGGAGAGGAGAAAACAGCTGTCGCCAAACCTGCCAACATCAAGTAATATATAAGTAACACTTGTAAAAGGCTGAAAATGGCCTTTAAACAGCTGTTCTTATAACTTAAAATAATATAATAGTATATAGAGTACTGGTCACAAGTTTGGAATTTTTTTAATTTTTAATGTTTTTGAAAGAAGTCTCTTATGTTCACCAAGGCTGCATTTATTGGATCAAAAATGCAGAAAAAAAACTAACAAAAATTCATCAATGAATCCTGATAAAATGATCACGTTCCAAAAAAATATTAAGCAGCACAACTGTTTTTAACATTATTGATAATAACGGAGTATCAAATCAGCATTAGAATGATTTATGAAGCACACTGAAGACTGGAGTAATAGCTGATGAAAATTCAGCTTTGATCACAGAAATAAATTATATTTTAAAGTATATTAAAATAGAAAAACATTATTTTTAAAGTGTAATAATATTTCACAATATTACTTTATTTTGTATTTATTTGATGAGCATATGAGACTTCTTTTAAAAACCTTAAAATAGTAATGTTTCCAAACTTTTGACCAGTACTGTATATATACACAACACACAGTATCTTATCATTGATAAGAATGACTGGTATGAAGTATGCAGGAGATGCAGATACTTTGCTATACCTCAAATTCATGCAGAAGCTGGATAAGTGAATCTCCAACAAACAGAACATCAGGCTCTTTTCCTTTACTGTCCGACACAAATCGATTGTGCTGCAGAGATGAGAACACATATAAATGCCATTATGACTCCATTTGCATATTAGAGGAGGTACTGGCTAATTATGTGTTTATAACAGATTAAACAACATGATATATTAGCAATCTAATAGGTAGACTAAGCTTGTAAAATATATTGTACAAAAGAACCACCAATGACATCCATCGGCCATCTCCCTGTGTGTCCTGGCAGGGGGTGGGTGTGGCTGCAGGGTTAGACTCTCCACTCATTACTTCCTGAGGACGGACATGGAGGGAGATGAGTTACATTTTCTCCATTAGCGTAAAATATGGATCCTCATATGAGCCCAAACCAACATTTGAGAGTATACAATTTTGAGCCCAATGTTGTGCTTTGACATGCAAAATATTAAATTAAGACTAGGGTTAGCTTATGTACTTTGACCACATCGTATAACAAGCACAAACACGACAAAAAATTTCACAGCTGAACCAGTTTGTTTGGTGCTATTTTTGATTAAGTTTGCACTGCAAACCTCACAAACTAGCTGGTGCAAAAACAGCAGCTTATAAATAATAATTGGTTGGCCGTTTGAGTATATCAAAAAGTTAACGTCTTCTTAAAGATCATTAATGCTAGTTAAAAGTGTTTTTTAACTGAGCAGCTCACATAGCTAATGTAGCATTTAGCATGCAGATGCCTCCATTTAGAAGAACAAGGCACAAAACGCGTTAAAACAATGCGTAATATCATACTAAGTATTTGCAATACATGTTAACACTTATGTCGATTCATATTAATTTAAAGGATGGGAAATATCGTTACCAAAAAATGTAACCGCAGCAGAGTTCAGTGTTCAATCAGTCAGCCAGCGGTCAGCTGCCAAACCCCGGAAGCAGGAATGTCGAACCAGGCATTACTGGCAGATCGCCGAGAACGGTTGACTTATAAAATAGCATAATACTTTATAAAAGCGAAAAGGTCATTAAATCTCCCTCTTTTTTTAGTTTCCAGTGGTGCAAATGTACGTTACATCAAACTTTTAAACATTACTTAATAGCAATTCTCTTGACCGTAATAATCTTCGCAGAGTTCTGCATTTGACGGTCATCTTTCGAAGCACGTTGCCAAGCAACGGAAAATTAAAACTTAACGGCCGTTGGACTCAACTACAGGTAGGCTACATAACGATTTAATGTCGTGGTTTGATATATATATTTGACAATGAAGAAAGCATTTCATTCAACAGTTTGACCACAAAAAATTCTCCATTTGATGTATGTTGCTAAACCGGTGTGGTGAACGTAACCACAATAACCATGTGACAACTAACTCAGATTACTTAAATTATTTAAACGCACGACGACTCATTTTAATAACGTGTGTTTTATAGTCTTAACATGAAGATGAGCCACCAATCCTGCAAAAGCTTTCCACATAAACACAACTTGCCGAAGACATCCAACAACCACAACAGTATTAAAACCATGGCTTCATGTCATGCAGCCAATGTTGTCCACAACTGCAAACCAGTGTGCAGCAGCAGCATGAATACAGATGTGCATCACAACTCATCGCATAAAGTAAGGCGTCTTAAAACCAGGAAGGAGAGGAATCAGGTTCGAGATCAGGAGAGAAACAAATCTCAGACATACCATCAGCACAGCAGAAAAGGAGGTGGTGAGAAAGCACAGTGCCGCCACATCCATCCCCTGTCTTGTTCAAGAAAAGAGAGCACATTTGCTAAGCCATTCATTCCCCAGAAGCCAAGCATCATAACTGAAGGACGCCTTACCTCCATCCGAGGCCTTTTCAGCCATGAGGTTAGGTCCATAGATATTGAGAGGCTGGTGAGCGAGCAAATAAAGAGAGACAAGCAGAGAAAAGAGCAAAGAAAACAGTCTATGACACACATTACATCACCGCTATCTCCCTCAGTACCTGATTCAGACCAGGACTGCACTCTTGATGAAGTGCAGGAACCAGTCCAGGAACAAGAAAACAATACGCCGCCACATGTAAAGAAGAAGAAAAGTTCAAGAAAAGAGCTTATTGGAAAAAACTGTCGTATTCAGGCTAATCGAGGAGTCGCAGGACCTATGGGATTATCTAGAGAAGACGGGAAGTATGACAGAAATGCCAACACCAGGAAAGAAGATACTAATAGCAAAACAAGTCCAAGTAGCCCAAGAGAAACTGAACATATGGTTTTAGCATCCTTAGAAAATGAACCGGTTCATCAGTTATGCTCTACTCCAGTTGAAACTAATAAGAATAACTCTGATATTTCACAAACAGACACTCTCAAGTCCCATGATGATGGAAACCAAGAAAATGGTTCTATGAATATTCATAGATTTGAGAAAACTTCTACAATGATAGGATTCCCAAACATGGAAGTTCCGCAAATGTTGGAAAATCTGCAAACTTTGACCTCTCTATCTGAACTAGACTCTGGGGCTGGTCAATTAGCAGATAGTGTCAAGCAGAGGAAGCAAATGTCAATGTCTTGTAGGGAAGCAGTGAAAAGGCTGGCAACACGTTTGTGCCAGGCTTCAGAGCTCCATGTACCAAGCCATCGGCGTCCCCTGCTGTCCGAGTGTAGAGAGGCGCTAATGCAGACTTTACAAAAAAGACACAGCTTCCAGTTAGAGCACAACCTGCATAGGCTACATTCATTCTTAAATGATAAGCAAACAGCCTCTCAGCTCAGCTCAGGACAGCAACATGAAGATTGTTCATCTTTTAGCCATGCAGTGGAGAACAAGGATAGGAGTTACAGCAGGAACATGGAGATTTGGACAGGTATGTCACTTTTTTTTGACAGGTAAGAGTGCCCAATAATCTTTTAGAAATACAGTTTAACCTTTTTTCGTATAACTTAGACATGAAAATGCACTATCCAAACTTTGATTGTAATTCAAGAATACTTTGGATAGACATAAGGCTGGCAAAAAGACATTTGGCAGATTATTGTAGAATTCAAATTTAAATTATGTAAGTGAAATAGAAAAAAGTTTACATTTATGAAAATGTAAAAATATAATATGTTATATAAAATACACTGATCTATATAAATGACTGGATTGCTCATCGCGTTCTAAACTGCCATCAGGCAGTGAAGCCACCGGAAGTGTTCGAGCGGCCATCTTACTATTCCCTACCAACAGAGGGCATCATTGACGTACAGCCAAAACATTGACTTAAAATCACACGAGTTGCAGCATCTCAGTCTCACAGGATTCGTTTTACAATATATGTATGTAAATTAATAGTTACTTCAGATGTTATCAGTAATATTTATGGTCTTTTCGGAGAGGATAAGTCATATATTGAAATCGTTAATGTGGGTGTCTACTGCACACTACAGACACAGGTAACGTAATTGAACTAAGTTAACACAAAAATATATTTCTTTATGTATGTAATTATAGAGGAAATATTGATTCGAATAGCTTATACAATGAATATTAATACAAGCCTATTGCACTATATTGTATTACAATTCAAAGTTCGCCATGCATCATCTCGGAAATAAAGCAGTCAGCGTTATCTGCCTGAATAAGTTATGATGTGTGTATTTTATTTCCTGATTGAGCAACATCTATTTCAGACTCTTAAAGACAGTGCAAATTTATGCCATTTACAATTTCCATATGATTATAAGTACTCAAACATATGAGTATGTTTTATATGAGTATACACTCACCTAAAGGATTATTAGGAACACCTGTTTAATTTCTCATTAATGCAATTATCTAATCAACCAATCACATGGCAGTTGCTTCAATGCATTTAGGGGTGTGGTCCTGGTCAAGACAATCTCCTGAACTCCAAACTGAATGTCAGAATGGGAAAGAAAGGTGATTTAAGCAATTTTGAGCGTGGCATGGTTGTTGGTGCCAGACGGGCCGGTCTGAGTATTTCACAATCTGCTCAGTTACTGGGATTTTCACGCACAATCATTTCTAGAGTTTACAAAGAATGGTGTGAAAAGGGAAAAACATCCAGTATGCGGCAGTCCTGTGGGCGAAAATGCCTTGTTGATGCTAGAGGTCAGATGAGAATGGGCCGACTGATTCAAGCTGATAGAAGAGCAACTTTGACTGAAATAACCACTCGTTACAACCGAGGTATGCAGCAAAGCATTTGTGAAGCCACAACACGCACAACCTTGAGGCGGATGGGCTACAACAGCAGAAGACCCCACCGGGTACCACTCATCTCCACTACAAATAGGAAAAAGAGGCTACAATTTGCACGAGCTCACCAAAATTGGACAGTTGAAGACTGGAAAAATGTTGCCTGGTCTGACGAGTCTCGATTTCTGTTGAGACATTCAGATGGTAGAGTCAGAATTTGGCGTAAACAGAATGAGAACATGGATCCATCATGCCTTGTTACCACTGTGCAGGCTGGTGGTGGTGGTGTAATGGTGTGGGGGATGTTTTCTTGGCACACTTTAGGCCCCTTAGTGCCAATTGGGCATCGTTTAAATGCCACGGCCTACCTGAGCATTGTTTCTGACCATGTCCATCCCTTTATGACCACCATGTACCCATCCTCTGATGGCTACTTCCAGCAGGATAATGCACCATGTCACAAAGCTCGAATCATTTCAAATTGGTTTCTTGAACATGACAATGAGTTCACTGTACTAAAATGGCCCCCACAGTCACCAGATCTCAACCCAATAGAGCATCTTTGGGATGTGGTGGAACGGGAGCTTCGTGCCCTGGATGTGCATCCCACAAATCTCCATCAACTGCAAGATGCTATCCTATCAATATGGGCCAACATTTCTAAAGAATGCTTTCAGCACTTTGTTGAATCAATGCCACGTAGAATAAAGGCAGTTCTGAAGGCGAAAGGGGGTCAAACACAGTATTAGTATGGTGTTCCTAATAATCCTTTAGGTGAGTGTAAGTATTCCATATAAGTGTTATGTATGCCATGTTGTTGAATTAAATATTTATTTAATGATCGTTTAAATCATTAACTGCTTCAAAATACATGCTGTTAACGAAATTGTTGAAACATTTGCAGTTAGCCTACTGTATGAATAAAAACAATACTGCAGCACAACATAAATACATAAATCCTACAGTACAATGCGTTTTCAGGTTACAAGGCATAAAGTAAACCTTTATTCCAATTTCAAAATGCGCACTTTGACATTTGTAATACATACGCTGAAATGTCTCGTCCGCCCGGCGAGATGATGTTCACTACTATAATGAATATGAACGTAACTTTTTAATAAGCAGGGGAAATTCCTGACTTTAAACGAATAACCATTTATATGCTTAGGACGTTTGTGTTGTAAGAATGTACAGGGAGACTTCAGATATAAAAACGGTGTCTTCTTAGGCAATGTTTTCTCAGTAAAATCATATAATTTCCTATTGATTCAATAGAATGTGTGAGCTTACTAGGGAATACTAATATTGCGGTGCAGCGGCTTCATGCGCAATCCAGTTCTCTATATAGATCAGTGATAAAATATATATTTTACAAAACATGTTGGACTCTAAAACTGCAAGAAAATCAAAGCCAAATATTTGAACAAGTTGTGTTCCAAATTTTAGGTTGATATCTCAAAAAATGAGCTTTTAGCAGATTTTGTTTGAGTGCAGTACCAAACTTTTTCACTAGAGGACATCCAAGCTCCATTACTGACCATATAAGGGTGCCTCCATTTCCATATATGGTTTGAGTGATCTGAACCATATATTTCCATAATTTTCATACAGTTTATGAAGTAGACATCCTATTCAGAAGTAGTATGAGAAGTTTGGCAGAATTTGATATGAATTCAACCTCTAATAAACATAAAAAGAACACGTATGTGCGTTATACCTCGCCACCACATCACACTCTAAAAAAATGACAACCCAATAAAACAACCCAATTGCTGGGTTTGTCCATTTTCAACCCAACTTTGGTTGTTTTTAACCCAGCAATTTTTAGAGTATGGCTGTTGTTTTGTTCTTTATATATAAAAAATTTTCAGACCTTTTTTTCTCAAAAAATTTAATGAAGGTTATCTTTTGAACTCTTGGCATGAAAACAAACCGAGGTTTCTACCAATCTTTCATGATTTTTCCTGTTCATCGCTATTTCAAAATAAAGGTCTGAACACACCTTATGAGTATGAAAATATTCTTGTTGCAAATTGATAAATTACTGCTCCTCTGTAATTTATTTAGAAAAACAGTCACCAAATATGAAAACTAGAGATTGTAAGCTTTCAAATTATATATCGTTTGAAAGATTCAAGATTAGTTTATATTTAGTATACGATGTTACTGTTTTAAAAAAATGGTGGGCCAGTGACACTTAACAGGTTTAAGCAAGTTCCTAAAAATGTAATCTTTGTATTTAGTTGCTTTCATATGCTATCAAAAAAACTTTTATTCTATTTTTAAAAACATTTTAAATTTAAAGCTACATGACAATTTACAGTATGAAATAACCCTGTCTTGCTTCTGCAGATTGGTTGCACAACATGACTTTGACTTGACAGGCAGACAGTAGTGAAGTATTTTTACTTTCCAAGTAATTTTATTTTTCAAGTATATGTACTTTATCAGTGTTTTTCTTTGGAAAACATTTACTTTACACCATTCCAAACCATAATATTGTACTTTTTACTGCACTACGTTTCATATAATTTAATACTTCATTACATTAAAAATGTAGTACTTACTTACTTTTTCTTAAAAGTAACTTAATTACTTTTTTACTTGAGTACAAATATTAAAGTACGACATTATGGTTTGGAATGTAGTGAAGTGAAAGTTTTCCAAAGAAAAACACTGATATAGTACATTTACATAGTACATGTACTTGAGTAGAAAGTAAAAATAGTTGACTACTGTCCACCTTGGCTCAAATGTTTATAATATTATTTTATTACTGCTCAAATATAAATAATATTTTAACGAAACTGCTTTAATGCATATTTTTTTCTGAAAAAAATAATAATAAAAGAATATGCCAAACTTCTTGTTATGGTATCAGGACAGATGTATAACCCTGACATTTTTTACTTAATGCACCCCAAAAATAACAAAAGACATTTTAAGATATGTCAGTGCAAGTTGCTTTCAATTAAAACAGCTCAAACATGCATTTTAGTCTGGGACTAGGCTTAAGTGGGGGAAACTGGGGTGATATGTATTAAATTGTATTTTTATATCCTGACAACAACAAAAAATTGTGTCATGTCATTGACTCTTGTCTCATAATATAATATTTGTGTACATGATGGAAGTTTTAAATGACCTCTCTGCTTCCTAGACAGTGCCATGCAGCATGATTACTTAGAAGAGGAAGTTAGGCTGGACTTGGACAGAGGAGCTTCCACCAGGAAACGTAGGATACAAGAGTGGAACACCTCTTTCCCTCCATTCTCTCTTGAAGAACCACGGCAATCACACACGGACATGGTGAGTCAGTGAAATCAGACACAAAATTTAATGTCTCTCAACAAAAAGTAAAGAATCAAGTCCAAATAATACAAAACTAGACTATTAAACTAGACTAATAAACTAGACTATTACAGAGGAAAGAACATTTTACAACTTGCAGTTCAGGACTCTATGGCTACCTTTTGCATTTGAGTTTGATTGGTCAGTCTTTGCAGTTTGATCAGTGGAGGGCAGCTGAATTGTCTCAGGATTGCTTCAGAGCTCAGCATCATCCCAGCAGACACCTCTTTAACCAGAGCCAGACCTTTACCCAGCATGCCATCCCTATACACAGAGCTCCCACCTGGCTTGATCATCCTGTGAACTTCTATTCCCAGCAGCAGTCACTGAGCACAGGGGAGAGCTTAGAAAGTGTACATTTAGATCTCTCCAGAATCTCTCAACAGTGTACAGAAGAAACAGATCTTAATTTTAATTCACATCACATATATGAGAGCAGAAAACAAAAACCACAAGAACCACCTTTTGAAGGATCCAGATTCTGGTCCCATCAGCAGCAAGTTCAGGATGAAAGAGAAAGATGGGCTCCCTTTTCATTCTCAGCATCCTATCTCTCAGAGGGCTTTCAGTACGAGCCCTTTTTTCGCTGTCTACATCCATCTAACACACAGCGCAAGTCAGAATGTATTGGTATGACTCACTGTCCTACATTAAACAAACCATTTTACCCTCCCCTTTACCTATAGCAAAGGCTGTTTGCCATGGTTAATCTCATCTAATCATCATAGGTGATGATATGTTCCAACTATGCATACATCTTCTTACTGTCTTTGTATGAGTAACATTTTTTTTTCTTTGCATTACAGATTTACATTTTTATGTTTACAAAAATGTAAAGACCATCACCTCTACATGTGATTTGAATTTGAGAGTTCAGTGTACTTACATTATGATTTCTCTAATATATTCGTATATACTGGTAACACTAGTAGTAAGAGTGAAACACTTTTTAAGATTAAATCCCTTTTTGTGATGTAGAAATATCAAAAGCACTGCGCATCAAGTTTCTTTTATTTGCCTGCACTAATAGTGTAAATGTTTGTTATCTATCCACAAGGATGCTGCTTATTTATTTATTTATTTTTGATTATTTTATTTTCCTGACTTATTTTCTTAAGTTCGGTATACTGTAAAAATAAGATGCATGTGATTTTGTTACATCCTTTTAATAAAGCAGTACAAAATTAAAAATGTTGTATCATTTCACAATTTTCATTTTACAGTACTGTGCAAAAGTCTTAGGTACGTTGGTATTTTCACACGAAAAATGTTTTTAAGCCAGTTATTTATATCTTTTACTGTAGTGTGTCAGTAGGAAATATCAGTTTACATTTCCAAACATTCATTTTGCAATTAATTGTAATAATCCAGTGAGATTTTTTTTTTTTATGCACAAGAAGTCTGACAGCAGCCGGTATGATCTGATCATCGAGTCTGTCTGTGATTACATGAAGAAACAGAAAAAAACGAGACAGAGAACTAAATCCAGAAAAACTAAGGCAACGTCTCCCAGACACTTGAGGAAACCTACCTGCAAAACTACAGTACTGTGAAAAGTTTAGGCACTTGTCAGAATGCTTTAAAGTGAGAATGCTGTCAAAAATAATAACATAAATAGCTTTTATTTATGAATTAACTTCTATTAACTAAATCAAATCGATATTTGGGGTGACCACCCTTTGCGTTTAAAACGGCTTTTGTCACATCTATTTCTACACCTATTTATGTAGTTTTGCAGGAAGGTTTCTTCAAGTGTCTTGGAGACGTTGCCACAGTTCTTCTGGATTAGTCCATCTCAGTTTTTTATGTTTCTTCATGTAATCACAGACAGACTCGATGAAGATGAGATCAGATCTCCATGTGGAGCATAGAGACTATTGTCAGACTCTTTATGCATACAAAAATCTCACTGAATTATTAAAATTAATGGCAATTAATTTATAAATGTAAACTGATATTTCCTACTGACACACTACAGCAAAAGATATAAATAACTGGCTTAAACCCACTTTTTGTGTGTAAAAATACTTGCGAGCCTAAGACTTTTGCACAGTACTGTATATCTGGTCAAATGTCTTGTAGTAAACTGAAATATAAGAATTAAATTTAATACTCTTGTAAAATAAGTAGATCACAGTTATTTTACCTGTTGAATTTCTATTTATTTATTCTATTATCAATTTTTATTACATTTTCACCACAAAAGCCTAATACAAATTTTAAAAATGGCTTTTGGTAAGTTTGAATCTTTTCAATTTATATATATATATATATATATATATATATATATAATTTTATTTCTTCATGTTTTTAATATGTGCAGCCTGCAGAATTTAAAAGCCTTTTATTGAAGTAAATTAAATTTGCTCTTATATTGTAAATTTGTTCTTATACATGTAGTCAGGGCATCAGGTAATACACTTCCTCATCTATAGGTGTCTGATTCACAAAATATTCTCTTTCCTCCATGTCTTTCTCTTGTCTCCTTTGATCATTCTCCTCCTTCATTTTCTGCTCCTCTTGGCTTCCAGTGTTGCAGCTCCTTAGTGCTTTCTTTAACTGATTCCAGAACAGTTCTTTTGCACTGCTTGGATCAGAACAATTTGACCCAGGCCACTGCAAATAGGTCTTTTTGAGCATGACCTTTCTCATACGGTGATAAGTGGACAGTTGCCTCTTGGGTATAGGCTCCAGAAAGACCAGCAAAAGCACATCCTGCATTTCTTGAAAGAGACGATAGCTGGCCAACTGGATCTCCAGTGAGCACCATTCACTGCGAAGGAAGCTCTGACTGACCACGCAGATCGTTTTGCGACTTCCATATACAGCAGCCACAATGTTGTCAACAATATCGCGGCCCAGCTCGAAATCTCTGTGGTGGAGGCAGAGCCGAAAAGAAGAACCCTCGAGATTCGGCAGCAACTGTTCCATTACCCATTCTTCATCGGCTGAGTTGTAAGAAACAAAAGCATCATATTTGTATTTCTCCTCTTGGTCCCTTAAGCGACGCCACTGTTCTCCAAACCACGATCGAAACACATAGTAGCCATACTTAAATTTCCAAAAAAATCTGACATAGAGAAATGGTATTAAGGTTAATAAAATTGTGAATGTAAAAGTTGAGGAAAAGAGGTAGAGTGCTATATCCAAATAACACACATTAGTGTCAAAGTTGTGAAAATATGAGCCTGGATGGTCTTGGCATGTAATATTGAAAATATAAGGAAATTGGAGTCTCTTATTGCTTAGGGTCCAGTTCTGTAGATCACTATTCTGGCAGCCACAACTGAGAGGACAACTGCGCATGTCAATGTATCTTAGATTGGTCAGATTGTCCAGTAAACTGATGTCCAAGCTTATCATGTCATTGCGATTCAGATCGAGTGTCTTTAGTCCTGTCAAATTTCCAAAGACCTCTTTTGAAAATGATTTAATGCCCATGTTCTCAACAGATAACTTATTCAATTTTCGAAGGTTTTTGAAAATACCAGGGTTGAGTTTGGCAATCCCAACACATGAGTCTTTTAAAGTTAAGAACTCCAAGCTTTTCAGGTCATCAAATGTTTCAGCACCAAATCCAATGATATGGTTGTTGGTGAGGTAAAGACTTTTCAGAGAAGTTAGACCCCGGAAAAATGCACGCGGCAACAAGTTTATGCCATTTGGTTTCTGTGCATCAAGTTTCAGGTCGAGAAGACGAGACATATTTATAAATGGTGAGTATGTTGTTTTTCTAAAATACCAAATGTGGTTAGCCTGTAAATCCAGCACCTGCAGGGTGGAATGAAGTTTCCCAAAGAGCATGCTGTCAATATTTTTTAGACGATTTCTATCTAAATACAAATTGGCCAAGCTATGCAGCCCATCAAATGCATGTGGCTTCAGCTGTGTGATCTTGTTCCCGCCTAAATCTAAAATAGTTAGATTTGACAGAGAATGAAAGGTATAGTTGAAAATGACAGCTATTTGGTTGTTGCGCAGGTTGAGAGTCTTCAGGCTGATAAGATCTTCAAAGCTGTCGTTGTAGACATCGGTCAAAAGGTTGTTGTCGAGACGAAGTGTTACAAGATCTTTGAGCCCACTTAAGGCTTTATGGTCCATATAAGCAATTATGTTTATGTTTAGCTCGAGGTTTGTTAATTTTGGTGTATTACTGAAGGCAAAACCATTGACCTGTAGAATACGATTGTATCGATAGCTCAGGTTTCTCAGGCTGTAGAGCTTTTTCCTTTTGTTGCAGGACTTTAGGTTGGTCAGATGGTTATGTTCCATTTTGAGACTTTCCAGTTGGTTCTGACCATGCAGAAACTGCAAGTAGTCCGTGGTTTTCATCTCGTTCCGTGAGAGGTCCATTAAACCTGTGATACTGGGGCAATGAGAAAATGTGTTGTTTTTTAGAACTGTTATGGAATTGCTCTGAAGAATCATCTTAGGTATGTGTTGCGTTTTATGGTGGTGATGTCGCAGAAAAAAACACAGCGAAGACAGTGCACGAGAGTCCTTCAGTTTCAAACCAGAGAAGTCGACGCTCCACGGTCGTACATTGGTATAATTAAGAAGCTTGCTAGCAGAGACATTGGTAAAGCGCAAGCGCAGGTACATTATATTCTCCAGATTCAGGCCCTGAAAATGCTCAGATGATAATTTGTTGTTGTCTGATAAATCTAGCACTTTCACATACATTAGGAAAGACTTGTCACATCCCAGTTTGTATAGTTTATTATCACTTAGATAGAGTCTAGCAAGCGACTCTGGCAGATGGTGGGAGTGATGCAGGGTGGTTAGCTTGTTAAAAGAAAGGTCCAGTTTTATCAAGCTGGAAAGGTTTGTTATGCATTCAACCAAAGCGGAGAAGTTTTTCAGGTAATTCTTGCGTAGGTCGAGAATCTGCAGGTTTGTCAATTTGGAAAACAGGAACATATCAGTATCATTGAGTTTGTTGCTTCCCAGGAGCAGCTCTGTGAGGTTATAGAGGTCACTGAAGACATCACGGTGGAGAGATGATATGTTATTGCAGGACAGATTTAAAATCTGAAGTTGTTGCAGATTATTAAAAGCATCTTTGTGGATTTCAACAATATGGTTACTGTCCAGTACCAGAGATGTCAGATTGGACAGATGCTGGAAGCTTTGGCCTTGAACATGTGTAGTGTTACTGCGAGAAACTGTAAGGTTTGTTGCTGTGGGAAATACATCACCCACAATTGTAGTTATGTCTGGTTCGTGACATTTAATACAGCTAAAGGTTTTATGGTTAGAATCTGGAATCTCTATGCAACTCCTGAAACTGTAGCTGAAGGCAAGTTTAAGGAGACAGATAAATACCGCCTTTATAATCAGTTCACGGCATGCAGAATCTGCCATATTTTTCAGTTTCACTTTTAAATAAGTGCCTTCACCAAAGACCAACACTACAATGTTCTTCACTCAGTATGAGCAGCACCTAATCCAATACTGAGAGTTTAACACAGCCAGCTGCTAGAAAAAAAAGAGGGGAAGGTTAATCAGTTTAAAAATAAATCTGAAATAAAATTATTACATATTGATCCATAATGCTATGTCAAATTAAATTTTTTTCCAAATGTATTAAATTCAACAGAAACAGAATATGGACGTGTTATGTATTTATTTATAAATTATCAGATACATAAAATGGCTTCAAAGGTGATGGAAGTATATCTAATATGAATAGAGGCAGTAAAAAGGTAGATGCAAAAACATTACTCCTAATATTAAATTACACCTAAACAAACTTCACTAATGTAATCTCACATAACCTGTCTCGGGTGACAATTTCCCACTTCTCAGACTCTTTCCCCCTTTTGTTCTATTTGCATCAACTTCCTTAAAATTGTAAATAATAAAACAAGAATGGATTGAAACAACAAAACAATGTTAAATAAGTTTACATGTAAATACATGACACATTCTACTTAACAAGTTTCTCTTTCATGCTCCATTTGCTCACGATACTGATGTTAACGTACATACAAAGGGCAAAGGCATACATCTTGTCACGGTGAACAAAGTAGACAGAGAGCTATGTAACATTATGTTAAAAAATTGCTCAGGATAAATACAGAAAAAAAATCTCAGACTCACTAGTTCGAAACCAGCAAGCAATCCTAAATAACCCAAGATCTCATATCTTTCATTGATTCATATCATTATGTTGGCTATTTATCAATTGAACATTCTCTAGATATAAACAGAAATGTAATTCAGTACCTTACCTTCATGAAATTGTTCCCGATCATTTTGCAAAATTATCATAGCCGTTCTCTCTTTTAAACATAATATTCTCTTCACAGGAATAGAAAGAGGAACCAAAAAGGTTTCAAGCTAGAGCAAGGAAGTCAGGAACACAATGCCTGATCCAATTACTTAGATTATGCAGAGAAATCTTGAATACTTTAATTAAGGATTGATTCGTAATGTAAATTCTTGGGTCATTTCAATAATTGATATAGTTTGAAATATTCTAAAAGAAGAAAATTTCCAGCCATCCAGGCATTTTTTGAAATAGTCAGTTCTCTTCATTTTCTTTTTAAATTAGCCTCTCGCCTTCTGTTCTCGAGCCATCTGACAGAGTCCGCAGAAAGGACAGCAGGTCATGATAACCCAGTCATCACAGACAGAGCCCTAAAAGACACAAGGCAATACTGCAGTGCTAGTCTTTAACACCAATGTTATGAAAAGAAAGATTTCAGCAGGAATTACAACACTACATCAACATGGAAAAAAATGGTAATCAATACTGAAAAATATTTTTATTGCATGGCCTACATTAATACGATATTTGTCACGGATGCTGGTTCTCAGTGCAATCATAGCTCCAGGTAGGAAGGGCAAACAGCAGCTGTCACCATTATCCTGTGCCACCTTACAACCTAAGATGCAAGGAATAAATGCCCCGCACAGACCTGAAGAACAAACCAGTGTCAGAATTCAAATTTTTTTTGCAATATGAGGCTTGTGAATTTCAAGCCACTTACTCATCAAATCAATTGAAGGCGTAGTTCATTCGAATTTACTCATCTTCATGTTGTTCCAAACCTGTATGTATTTCTTACTTTTGTGGAACACAAAATAAGATATTTTGAAAAATGTTTTAACTCTTTTTGTTCATTGGGGTCCAAAACAATGTTGGACGCCACTGACTTTCATTATATGGACAAAAAAACATTCTTCAAAGAAAGAAAGTCATACAGTTTTGAAATTACATGAGTAAATTATTTATTTTTAGGGAAGTTACTCCTTTAACAATTTACCGAATTTATAATCTTTATTACCATTACATAAGCAAAATAAATTTACATTAATAAACTAAGAACATTATTACTGTCAATCTCTCTCTTTCTCTCTCACACATACACACTCACAAATGCCGCAGTCGTCACAACAGTCACAGACATCAGTGCTCCAGTGAGAAACAGTGTAGCTGGTTACAGTCATTTGTGGCTGGGAAGTCATTGCTTCTGTTTGATATGACATCACTGACAAAAGACACACAGCAAATGATACAGTCATTTACAATTAGCACTTTTACATTGTTACTAAAAAATACAGTAAAGTTGTCATGTTGCTATAAGTAAACAAAAAATGCATTTTTATTTGATGGCTATTATAGCAACGATTGGTTAAATAAGTATGAATTAGGACATAACATGGTTACCCTCTCTCTCACCTGTTTCCTTGAAAAGGCTTCCTGGTACTGTATGTGTCTTACTTCCACAGGGAAAGATGTTAAATTATAGATCTCAGTGAAGTTGGAAATCACCTCAACATGATGTAGGGGAGGAGAAACTGTGGTTGCAGTGGTGAGTGGTTTATGTGACCTGTAAACTAAAGGGTGAAGTGTTTGATTTGGGGGCGAGGAGTTTTACACAATTTCAGGTCTCCACACCTTTCCTTCAAGACAGTATGTTATCTACAACCCATAAAACATTTAGAAAAGAACATTGTGTTTTTGTACCTCGTGAATATATGTACACTGGCCCTTTTGACAGATAAGTAATTGCCTTCAGAAAATCACCACACTGCACAAATCAGGAATTCTGACTTCATATCACAAACACTGACGTTCATATAAGCTGCAAATTATCTGCATACCTGAGCCATTTGAAGAGAATTATTCCATTGCTAATTGGTAATTTTCTGCAATCTGTTCAGAGTTCAACTGTAGAGTTCAACAGTGCCCTCCACTTTTTCAGTGGCCTTGGTTCCGCAACAGGGATTTTTTAAGAGTTATAGGCAACCAAACCAACAAGCAAGGTGAATCACAAAATTATAAACTTTGATTTGAAGCAAATAAAAATTAGTTGTAATTGTAAGTGTAATAAACAGAGATTTTAGTTAAAGAACTACAATTCCAATAAGCATTCTTTTAAATAAGTAATTGCTTTGTGCCTGTTAAAAAAAGTATGTTGTATAGTATGAATGTGTCTGTTTTCAGACATTCGTCAGGGTATCATTGTCATCTGACCGGACAGTGTACGTTTTGTCATTTCACTGCCATTCACAAATCCTCTCCTGTTTTCTCATGGGATTGTAAAATGTGTCCATCAGATGAGAGGCTGTATTAACATTAAGTGGCATGGCATCTTATGCACAGAAGCCATTAGCACAGTGGATAGTGGCATGTGCCACTAAAAATGCCACTCAAATATATATTTATAGATAGATGTGCCACAAACTGACTACATGTTTCAAAAATATTACCGAATTGTACATTTAATTGATATTTAAAATATTTTAAAAAATGCACACACAAAATCGGGCTATTTATTTATGATTTTGTGTCACTATTACATCAGTAAAAGTGGCACAACATACGGCGACATGTTCTGCAACATTGTTAGTGGCACATGACGCAATCCATGGGCATGTCACAAGTTTTAGTGGCACATGCTACTATACGTTGGCACATGCCAATGAAAGCCAGACGTGCCACAGCGACGTGCCAATGAATTCTGTGTGTAAGATGTCACTTCATGTTAATACTGCTACTGGAGATGTACACTACAGAATCTCTCTAGAGTGAGTCATCATCATTTTGTAAAAGCTTCCTGGTTAATTAAAGCATACTAGTGTGATAAACAGTGCACTTTTTTACATATTTTGTTGGATATTGGCAAAATTATTCACAAATAATACTTTTTCACAAAAAAACTGAGGTGCATAAGCTCAGATCAATGAGGCCTACGATCAATCAGTTCCAAAAAGAAATACAAAACCTCTCCTAATTGAAAGGAAAGAAGCTGACAAATAGATTGAATCCAATATTTGGTAGTAATATAATATATAAGGATTTACAAGCAATTTTTAAAAGGCCAGTCATTTTTGGCTGGGAACACCAAAGCTTGTTTTCAACACAGCATAAGGGTTAAGTTATTATTCATAATCAGTTGTTTAGAAAAAGAATTTGGGATTTTTACTTCCAGAACCTGACTGTTACACACTGATCCTGAATTCTGAGCCTGTAGCATGCAGTCTATGCTACTATTTCTAACATATAAAGATATAGAAATACTAGTACACACCTCTGAATTCAGATTGTCGCTTTTGGACTTGTTTTGTTGTTATTGTGCTGCATTTTATTTGATTGGTTGTAATGTGGGCAATTTGGAAAGCAAAATTTGCAAAGCTATACTCAATTTGCTTGCCCAAGCGGAAAAATAACTGTTGCCGGATATCGAGTACAAAGAATCACCTAAATGCAGCTGATGCCAAACTAATTCAACCACATCAAATTAATAAAAGTAAGCCATAACCATTTGACATACATAATCTTCTGGCAATATGTAATCAAAGTTGCAAACATAAGAACAATCAGAGAATGATTTTCATTTACAGGTAAAAAATAGACATACTTGTCTATACTATAATCTATACATGCCATGGTTTTTCTTGTTTTTAGTCTGTAACTTTGAGTTTGTCCTCTATACCAGCTGTGATGGTTACGTTATGGTAGAGGAGGTTGTGGTGTAGTTGAATGTCACCCCTGAACTGCACCAGACAGACGCCATTCTGTTAACCCTATAGAGAAAAAGACTAAAACCAAATAAAAATGGCTGCAACTTTTTAACTTTTCAGGCCTAACCATGTTCTCTTTTGAAAGGCAACACTTTGAACTTTCATGTCCACAAGAATCAGAATCAAACAAAATACTAAGGAAACTGAAAAGGGAAGCTCTTATATATTGCTATGTGAGTGTATTCTTTGCACAAAAGATTTTTAGGGAAAAATGTATGACACTGGTCCAAAAAGGGCTTATAGTCAAAGTGACAAGTCTGACCATGTTCACGTTGAAATGTGAAGATGATATGTCTAAAGACTGAGTTGTATGAAAGTGTTTTCTTAGAATAGATCTATGTGCATTTAAAGTCATCAGGGGGTGTATGCATGAGCACAGAATACACAACCTATAAACATAGTTAAGCCTCCCGCCCCTTAAGTAAAGGATCTCTTTAAAAGAAACACCCAAAGTCATCTGAGAATAGGAAATTCCACACGCTTTACAGTTCTCGACAGTTATGAAGTACTGTATTTTTGTATTTAACTTAAAAGCCCTTTATTTAGGTTTATTTAAAAAACAAGAAATATTAGCATACTCAGCTGTGTGCTATTTGTTTAATTCATGTTTTAAGATTGTTGTGCATAATCTACAGTCAGTTCCTCTCTCATTCTGATCACTGTAACCGCATACAGATGTGCACAGACCACGTGATTGCACAATGCCTGAAGATATGTTGCACGACCATTCAGGCAAAATCACGCTCCTCAGTTTCAAATGTTTTACACAGGGATCAAGAAACGGATCTGAAACACCACCTTGTTTCATTAGAAACGGGAAGATTTGAGGTCAGATAAACAACTGTTAAAATGTAAAGTTAAGCAGACATTTCTGTGTCTTTAACCTTATTACATCTGTGATGCAAAATAATGCACTGACAAAATAAAAAAATAAGTAAATAATAATTGACTATTAATTATTATTAATAATTGAGTTAAGATTGTTAAGTTGCTTTGGACTGTATGTTAAAAGAGTGCTAGTGGGGTAGCACTTTGTTCTACTAAAGAGTGTCCTTGTTACATGTAGTTACTGTAGTAATAACTATAAATTATGCATAATTACATGCAACTAACCCTAAACCAAACCCCTATTCCTAACCCTAAACTTTATTCCTAACCCTTATTATTTTTCAGTAGTATAAATACACAGTAACATGGACACCTTAAAATAAAGTGTAAAGTGTATAAATACAGAGCAAACGTCAATTTACTTCCATCTACCATCTACTTATATTTTGCTGTTATAAATTATGTCAATCTCCCACAGGTTACAGTTGTACATACAGTTCCTGCATGTATGCGACAGGTAAAAGAGACAAATACTGCTGCTCTGTGGTGGACAGATTCATTGCAGGTCACAAAAGTCTGTCAGTATGGTCATTTATTAATAATTTGTGATCAGTCATCACTGAACCTAATAACTAATGTTATGTAATTATCAACTTAAAATAGTCTATTGATATAATTTATATTCTGTCATTTGTCTACACTTTCAAAAAAGGTTAGGTTCATTATAGAACCATAGGGTTCGGTTTTAATAAACCCTTTATGCAAAAAAAGGTTCTTGGGATATTTCATTTTATTTTTCTACTGATAAATTATGTTTATGAGCTGTTTAATTCATAACATTTAATGAAAATGAAAAATTATTTAAGACAAAAGAACCCTTTAAAAGAATCTTTTAAAGTCCCCCTGCGGTGAAAATCCATTTTTAGTGTTGTTTATGTGGTGTTTTTAATATGCTTTAAATAAGAACCTTGTAAATTTTAGCTGCATCTAGCGGTGAGGTTGTGAATTGCATCCCCCCTCCCTTTCAAAGCATATAGAGAAGCTACGGTGGCCGACACAGGACAAACATGTCGTCGTCTGAGACAAAATGGTGACTTCACTGTAAGGGGACCCATGGTGTATGTAGATAGAAACCGCTCTTTCTAAAGTAATATAAAAAAAAACCGGTTCATTATGTAAGGTCTTTATATACAACTGAAAACATAGTTATGTATATTATATTGCATTTCTCTAAATAGATCCTCATAAATATTACACACTGAACAATGGTTTGTGTAACATAAGCAACACATTATTAGCTGTTTGATAACGTATATAACGGATCATATTAATTACTGTTATGTGGCCGACGTTGTAAATAGCGATACCATTGTGCAGCTTTTACTACAATAACTTGAGTAAAAGTTGACCGAGTGGATCTCTTGAGAGGATGTGAGTGGAGGCGGGGCTAATTTGCATATTCATGGTTCCATGTATACTAAATGAACTAATGGTGTAGAGTTACATTCAAGATATTTTAAGGCATTAAGATATTTTTTCACAGGAAAAAAAAACGTTTAAATATGTCATTTTGATAATCAAAGATCAGTTTTAAGGGATAAAATCATTGACTACGCAGTCTTTGAGTCACATTTTGTATCTTTACCACTTTATAAAAATAAAAAAAACTGTGCTGACCACAGTAAAACAATACCATAAAGACACCTAGTGGCTAGTGGCCATAGTGAAATTTGCAGTTTTGATTAATTTTGTCCTTCTTGAGTTTGCCGTAGTTGGTTTTGCATCGGAAGAAATTCAACAAATGCAGTATTTTCATGCCATGCCGTTTCATGTTACAAAGGCCTTGAAAATATATGTCCGTGAGTATTTAGTTTAATATTTTCTTTGTAAATAGAGTAAAATGCTATTTTAAGAAAGATATGTGTAAATTGTGTTTTCAATAAGATAATATTGAAGTGCTGGTTTGTAAGGCCATCTGTATGGAAATGAACAGTGTTATAATCTGAATGTAACATCTGAATTATGATGCAAAGACAAATTATTTGACATTTTCTTTATTTGTATGTTCAGTTTTACAGTGCTTTCTTCAAGTAAATCACACTCAATCAAAGTCTGGCATCTGAGTCTTTCTTTTTGGAGGAACCTGTTAGCTATCTGCCAAGCTAGTCAGGCTCAAGCACTTCAGCACTCATCCTAGTAGGGGCAGAATAGTAAAAGGACAGAGCTTCAGACGGCCTTCAGATCTCGACGGGAAATACAAGCCCCAGCCACCAGCAAACTCAAGCTTTCCAGCTTAAATGCAAGACAAGTAGTCACAATGACCCAACCTGGTAATGCAGAAGACATAAGTGAACAATTAGAAACAAGATCAGGTTGCTCCAGGTCCTCACGTTTAAGTCAGTTTTCATCAGCCAGTGGAATGCTATCAGAGCACGTGCAAAGGCAGAAGCAGCACAGGTGCAACTGGCATTCGCAAAGAAAGAAGCAGAGATGATGAAAGAAGCATACATTGTGGAAGAAGCAGCTAGAAAGAAAGCAGAGCTTAAAGCAAACTTACACACGCTGCAGCTAGAAAGAGCAGCTGCGGCTGCTGTTGCAGAATCAGAGGTGTTGGAGGTAGCCGCTGATGAACAGCTTGGAGAGACAGACCGTAAAAGTTCCGTAAGGTTGTCACTGCAGAACCTAGCTCAGTTTTTTAGTGAAAATGTAACCACTCCTGTCGTGCAGCACTCAGTCACGAATCCACTTCCAGACTTAAAGACACTTGATCTCTCATGCCCACCAGTGCACCAGCAGAAGAAGGACAACGGTGAGACAGCAAGAAGCTATATGAGAAAGAGTAAATGTACAGTCAAGTGAAATCAGTGACTATGAGTTTGGTGAGTTACCTGCTCAGCATCCTGTAAAACAGAGCACTACCTGGAAGTCTGTTAACAATCCCCTTACTGCAAGCTCTTCAAGAGAACCCTACCACTACAGTGAACAGCCACATGGTGCAAGGTTCCAACATAATGATTACCAGTCCAGTCGGTGGCAAGCAAACCCCTCAACTTCAATGGACTTCGCAAAATATCTACTGCGACGTAAGATGGTAAGCTCAGGCTTATTAAAATTTGATGATCATCCAGAGAACTACTGGGCTTGGAAGGCATCTTTTCTTAGTGCCACTGAAGATTTGAATCTCACAGCTGCAGAGGAGCTTGATTTGCTTTGTAAATGGCTTGGACCATCATCCTCCGAACAAGCTAGGAGAATCAGAGCAGTTCAGTTGGCCTTAGAATGGTATGGCAAAGATTAGAAGACATTTATGGGTCAGCTGAAGTAATAGAAAATGCCCTGCTAAAAAAGGTTGAACATTTCCCAAGAATCTCAAGCTGAGACAACCTTAAACTGAGGGAACTGGGTGATACTCTGTTGGAGCTTGAAGCAGCAAGAGCTGATGGATACTTACCGGGGCTTGCCTATCTCAATACATCACGTGGAGTCAATCCAATTGTGCAGAAACTTCCATTATACCTGCAAGAGAAATGGATCACATTAGGAGCACAGTATAAGGAACAAAATTGTGTGCCTTACCCTCCATTTTCAGTCTTTGTGAAGTTTGTCTGTGATCAGGCTAAAGTCCCTAACGATCCAAGTTTCTCTGATATCGCAGTTGGGAGTTCAAGTGCTGTTAAGACAGAGAGATGTCCCCCATATAAGCCATATGTAAAACCGACAGTAGCTGCCAGGAGAACAGAAGTTACCACAGATCCTGAAAAAGCTTATAAAGGTTCTAGAACAACGCAGTGGACCTCACACCGCGCCATTTGCGCAACGTCTAGATCTTGGTTGGGTGATCATTGGAGAGGTGTGTCTTGGAAGAACACACAAAACTGCTGATGTGTCGCTCATCCATCCTTTCACCATGTACTAGTAGCATATATGTGAAAGAGAAGTTTGACAACACAGTGTTGCATTGCAATCCTCAAAATAATGTTGCTACAGCTGTTTCTGATAAAGTGAAACTTGGAAGCAGTGTGTTCCAAAGTACTTCCCATGATGACAAAATAGGAATGTCAGTCGAGGATAGGGTGTACCTTGACATTATGGACAGAGAGGTTTACATGGATGACTCAAATTCATGGGTAGCGTCATTGCCCTTCAAACCAAATAGGCCTCGCCGACCTAATGACAGATGCCAAGCTGCGAAACGACTTGAATGTCTTCGACACACTCTGGAAAGAAAACCAGATATGAAAGAACACTTCTTCAGGTTCATGCAGACGATGTTTGACTCTGATCAAGCTGAACTTGCACCCCCAGTGAAAGCACAGCAGGAATGTTGGTACTTGCCCATATTTGGTGTTTACCATCCACAGAAGAAGGGCCAGATACGTGTTGTATTCGATTCAAGTGCTAAACATGACGGTACCTCCCTCAACAATGTGTTACTGAGTGGACCAGACTTGAACAACACACTGTTAGGTGTCCTCATCCACTTTCGCAAGGAACCTGTGGCAGTCACGGCAGATATACAGCACATGTTCTATTGTTTCATTGTCCGTGAAGACCATAGAGACTTCCTCAGATTTCTTTGGTTTGAAGATAATGATCCAGACTTTATGTCTTTATGACCCTCTGGGTTTCTTGGCCCCTGTAACAGTACAGGGTAAAGCTTTGGTCAGAGAACTAGCCAATGATCAATGTGATTGGGATTCTCTCATACCAACTGAAAGAGAAGAAAAGTGGAGAACATGGCTTGATTCACTTTTGAAACTTGAGCAGATACAGATTAAAAGACCGTACCTTCCTGTTTCTCTAGGTTCTACACAATACAGGGAACTATGTATCTTTGCAGATGCATCTACCATGGCCATATCAGCTGTAGCTTACCTTAAAGCAGTTGACTCAGAGGGATGCAGCCACGTTGGCTTTCTCCTGGGTAAATCCAAGTTAGCCCCTCGTGCTTCTTTGACTGTTCCACGTCTTGAACTTTGTTCTGCGGTTTTGGCTGTGGAAATGGCAGACTTGCTAACCACTGAACTGGACATTGAACTCCAAAGAGTGAAATTCTACATGGACAGTAGAATTGTCTTAGGTTACATTCACAACACAAACAGAAGGTTTTATGTGTATGTTGCCAACAGAGTTGCTCAGATAAGAAGGTCTACTCACCCAAAACAGTGGCACTTCATCAGTACAGACCAAAATCCTGCAGACCATGGAACACGTCCCATATCCCCTGATCTGTTGAGCCATACAAACTGGTTTACAGGCCCTGAGTTTTTGCACAACAGTGGCCTAGATGTTGACACATTCCAGCCAGAGACCTACAACCTTGTTGAGCCAGACACAGATGCAGAGGTACGGCCACACGTGTCAGCCTTAGTTACCAAAACCTCTGAAAAGAAGCTAGACTCACAGCGATTTACAAGCTTCTCCAGCTGGAAAATACTCATCAGAGCCATGGCTAGACTTGTATGCAGAGCCAGATCCTGTTCTGGAAACCCTAACTCCAAAACAGATGAGTTAACACAAGCAAGAGTTGTAGTTATCAAAACTGTTCAACAAGAAACATTTTCAGAGGAACTAAAGTGCCTTGTCAGAAATGAAGTTGTGCTCAAGAGCAGCATCTTAAGAAAGTTGAACCCCATTTTGGATGAAGATGGAGTAATACGAGTTGGAGGACGTTCGTCGTTAGCTGAAACATGTTGGGAAGAGAAACACCCCATCATCATTCCCAAAAACAATCACATTGCTACTCTACTCGTCAGACACTTTCACGAGCAAGTTGCACACCAGGGTAGACATTTCACAGAAGGTGCTCTCCGGTCAGCTGGACTATGGATAATTGGAAGCAAAAGACTAGTGTCAAGTGTCATACATCACTGTGTGATCTGTAAAAGGCTCAGGGGAAGGCTGGAGGAGCAAAAAATGTCCAACTTACCTTCTGATCGAGTTAACCCAGATCCTCCATTCACCAATGTTGGCGTTGATGTGTTTGGTCCCTGGAACATCTACTCTTGACGAACCAGGGGAGGTCTTGCAGAGAGTAAGCAATGGGCAGTTATTTTCACATGCTTGGTAACGCGAGCCGTGCACTTTGAGGTGATTGAGTCCCTGTCCTCCTCAAGCTTTATAAATACATTGAGAAGATTCATTGCTGTACGAGGGCCCGTCAGACTACTTAGGTCTGACCGTGGAACTAACTTTATTGGAGCCTGCAAAGAGCTCAAGATAACTGCAGAGGATCCAGAGTTGAAAGGCTTTCTACAGGATCATGGCTGTACTTGGGTCTTCAATTTTCCCCATTCTTCACACATGGGTGGAGAGTGGGAAAGGTTGATAGGGGTTGCACGGAGAATTTTAGATGGCTTGCTTCTCAAGACAGATTCCACAAGGTTGTCACATGAGGTCCTAGTTGCGCTCATGTCGGAAGTCATGGCCATAATGAACGCCAGGCCTCTGGTCCCTATCTCATCTGACCCAGACATGCCAAATGTTCTCTCTACTGCTAAACTTTTAAGTCAAAAGTTGGAGACAGTGTCCGCACCAAAAGGAGAGTATGATCTTAAAGACCTCTACAACAAGCAATGGAGGCTAGTTCAAAGCCTTGCTGATGCCTTTTGGAAGCGTTGGCGTCAAGAATATTTAACAACACTTCAGCAAAGGAGAAAGTGGCAAGTAGACAAACCAAACCAAGCCATTGTTGTTTCGCGGGCTATGTGACGTCAGAGCTCGTAACTGGGGGTGCGTTCCATTCGACCGTAAATGGACTGCGAAGTGGACTTCACAGGGTATTCCGCCATCTCAAGTGAGATTCCAATCCAAAGGGAGCGAACATGTTCAGTTCGAATGGTACTGCAAACGGCGCAGGGAAGAAGGGAGCGTCGATACATCACTTCACAGGAAGTGGAGAGTGAAAATCACCCAACTGTCATTGCGCGTCATGTGAGTCTGAATGATGGAGCAGAGCCGTTGGAAGAGTTTTTAAACAGCTCTGCGATGGTACGCATTTGAATATTCATAGTTATTAATACAAACTAAAGTATTTATGAATGGTTATGGCAATAACTGTTATGTTCGCATATTATATTTTATGAATATGTAAACAAATTAAACGTGTTGAGAAGCAGCTGAGAGCTGTCATTTTTTTATATTTTACTTTATTTACCTCAGGAATGTTTTCTATGCAGCTGCTTGTGAAAAAAAGCACACGAGATGAAACCGCTACAAAGACCATTGATTAAGAATACATTTATACATAGTTAACCAAATCAAAATGTATTTTAATATTGAATGACAGGTACAGCTTGAAATCTGTTCATAGTCAATACAGGTATATGTAAACTAATAAAACTAATTTACAATTTATATTTTTAGATACATACTATGTGTTTTGTAAATGTATATGCTTATTGTATGGTTTTAAATTTGAAAGTAATATCAATCTGCACGACCCCGTCTTTGCCTTTCTTTGATGACGTTGCAGGGCGTTCCAAATGAGCGATTATTGTCAGCGAAGTGCACTTCAACTGATATACCGTGCTCAGGGAGTAGGGGGCAGTGAACACTGCGTAAGGACCCTGTCGAATGGAACGCACCCCGTACGAGTTCACGGGTTTGACTGCCGTTCCAGTGCACTTTCACGGGTAGAACGTTGGAAAAACACGGGTTACCTGGTACGCGGCATAACTTCTCCATTGTTGTTCAGTCGTTGTACAAGTAGGATGATTGGTCGGTGTTGTATTTGTCCCTGTGATTGGACGGCTGGGTAAAAAGTAACTGTGACGAACGCTGCCTATTGCTATTACCCAAAGTTGAAGTTTCACCGGGCACATCAACTCGTGAAATATGGTACATAGTGCATCAAAATGCAATGTCTCCAGCTTGCCTAAATTAGAACACAGACCGTTCAAATGTTTTACGCACTATTTACACATGGTAGGGGGCAGGTGTAAATTTCTTTCGTAGGCTCCAGAGTAACCATGTTCATTACACAAAGATGTTCCGTACAGATGACCTTTTACCGCCGATCGCTGAGTAAAAATACTTCTTGGTCATACATAAACTATATATCTGTGTCTTCTTCATTTCTCCCTCTTTCACACCCGATCAAGACAGAGACCCCACCGCCGTTAGTTCCAGTGAGATTTCAGTAATTTTGCTAGGTGCACCCACTGCGCTTGAAATTGGACGGTGGGCAAGCTACACGTCAGACTGCAGCTTGTTTGGGAAGATAACTTGAGCAGCGAAAATGTACATTTTGATTTAATTTATGCTTCTCACAGTATTACAGTCTTTATGAAATGAATATTATGTTATCACAAATTGTTAAATATATTACCTTTTGTTGAATAAATGCTTTGAAATGGGATTTTTTTAAACGTTGATTGCGGGCGATGACCGCTTGGTGCCACTCTCAGGCTGAGACAGGCAGAGTTTTGAAGTTTTCACATTGGTTTATCATTACATTTTTTAAATCAATGGAAATTGTTTGCCCTTCTTTGTCTTCAGAAAGATATGGTAATGTTATTCACCAATGTTTCACGTGGTTCATGATTAACTCACATGCCATAATATCACGACGCAATCAAGCCTAAATCGCATGGTCCTCTTACTGAACCAGCAATTAACTTACATTTTAACCAAATAAAAAGGTATTCCCCTTTCTTATTAATTTAAAATAAACAAACAGCTCACAATTGATCAGATAAATGTCCATTTTCTCAGTTGAAATCAAGTTATGCGCTCTGTACGGAACATCATTGTAAGACTGTACGGAACACCGTTAACGCTTATCATCTTTCGTACACCAGCGGTGCAGGTACTTTTCCCCACTTTTCTCAAATACTATTGGTCCAGAAGACATCAATCAAAGTGTGGACTGTCCAATGGGTCACCCAGGGAATTAGCACACAAACAAGCTTGTCTGGCTCTCCACAACGGAGGAGTGGTCGCGGGCGTGCGGTGAATGGCGAATACCTTTTTATTTAACTAACTACCAACATGGTTAGTTGGTAGTTAGTTAGTTGGTTAGTTACCAACTAACATTTTGAAAATACGAATATTTTCGTGAATCCGAGAATTTACGTCAGAGCGGCTTTACGAACGATTTACACACAAATTTGTTCTTCTCGTGTATCATGAATGAGGCCCATTCAGCGTATTAATTTGAATTAAAAGCCATAATTTTAAACATTGCTTAAAAAATACTATAGCAACTTTTAAGTGAACTTAACACAATCTTCACATAAACCCATTATAATAAATGTCATATTTAGCTGTGGCTTTAATAGTGTGTTGTATAGACTATAATGTTTGAATTATTACAAATCTGTTTGAATGAAAGCTGTCAGAAAAAAAATCCCCATTAAGTTTATTTTGCTCAATTCTCACAAAAAGTAAGAAAATTAGGGATGTTTAATTATGTTGTACTGTATTTATTTAATTTTTTTAAGTTTTTGTTAAAAATAGAGATAATCTCTAGCCTATGTTTTATAGTGAAATCTGGTTGCTATGTGCTTTACTCTTTTGTATTTATATTAGGTCTATGTTGCCATATAGGATGTGGTTAACATTCTGAGGAGGTGTTAACATACATCAGAGCAGTTCGGTGAAAATTCCAGTAAACATGTAAACACAACCACAGCACTGGCTTAACTAGATGTTTTAAGAGAATAATTTTATAAAATCAAGATACATTATTTTTTCTATATGTTACAATGTATTCTCACTCCTGAGAATTAAACCTAGAGAGTGGAATGAATTGAAAAACAATTATACTGTGACAGTGACCTTATCACAAAACAACACTGAGTGTGAAGAAATTAGCTACCTGGACTTGCTGGGAAATGCTTAACAAAGGCTGCAATGTTGCAATAGACTTCGGGTTGCTTGCAGTGCTGCTGCATATGTCGGAGCACCACCACAAGACTGTTTGATGTAAATGAAAACCTTTTCCTTTTAACCCCTTTAATTATTGTTGTTGTTGTAATATTCAGAAATACTACACTGCAGATATAAATTAACCACTACACCAAATTACACCCAAGTACTAGACCTGTATGTTAGCTGGTTACTGAAATAATCCTCACAAATATAATGCTCTTTCTTGCAAGTTAGTTTGATCAAAAATTATCTGTAAATAGTCTAAACAACAAATCATCATGTACCACTAATTTATTTAGAACAGACTGTGAGCATCAGCTTCCTGTCTATTAACAGCAAAGACTAATCAGAAAATCACTACAGAAAAAAACCTTTAAAATATGATGTTAAAAAAATGTATGTTATGTAGCAAAAAGGGAAGAGAAAAAAAGAAGTCAGGAAGCAACAAGACAAACGTGTTTCCTGAACACTTTCATAAGTAATCAGACCACCATTTGATCTGGGCCAGACCATCCCTGAAGAGACAGCACAGAGAGGACAGGTACGAGATTTTTTAAATATATATATATATATATATATATATATATATATATATATATATATATATATATATATATATATATATATATATATATATTCAAATATTTTAAAAAGTAATTATTTTTTAAAGACTTAGTTGGATAATATATATACACACACATACGCACACGGACACACAAAAAAGTTTCACTGCAGTATGAAAATCTTTTGGTTTTGATATGAATTGCAACAAATTCTCTACTTTCCATTCAGGGCTCATTCAAGTAATCAATTCCTTGTATTTTTAATGACTCTAGCAAAACTCTAGCTTTTTAATGACTCTTTTTCTTCTACTCTAGCAAAAAACACCATCTACCAAAACACAATATAAATTACATATGTTAATGGCACATAATAGTAAAAATCTAACTTTTCATAATTTTATATTGTTTCATTGCATATGCTGAACTTATGCAATGTACATTTTCAGCACTTTCAGTTCCCTCTAGTTGTACTAATCCCGCTTTTGCAACATAAACATTTTTTATTTTTTTTATTTTTTTCAAACATTCAAGTTTATTAACCCACCACAACAAACTTTCCATCTTTTTGAGTTTATGAAAATGCAAGGTGTTTTCAATAAACTTTTTGATTGTTTTTTTTTTTTTTTATCAAATCAGTTTTATTTCTGTGGATGCAGCCTTCAGTTCCCCTTTGCAGTGGTTACACAAAAATGTAGGATTCAGTTTCTGTGGTCTGATTTCTCACTCTCTATCCCTCTTTTTTCTCTACCAACATTTGCCCAAAAGAAAGGAGAGACATATAGACAAGACCGCGTGAGAGACGAGGGAATCTCGTGCCCACTATTTTATTTGTATGTCTCACTCTGAAGCACATCATGAAGAACATCACAACATCCACGGACAACTATGGGGTGAGTGATAGTTGGTATAAAAAAAACGTACAAGTAATTAAAAAAAAAAAAAAATATTGAGAAGTCCTTTGCTCTGTTATACAGTACACAGATTATGACTACACTGTCTATGACGGCGATGACCATGGTGATGCCGATGCTGCCCCCTGCAGTCTGAGGGAAACATGGGAATTTCTTGGTCGCTTTGCTCCTATAGCTTACATCCTAGTCTTTATCCTGGCGCTAGTTGGTAACATTCTAGTGCTGTGCGTGATCCGCCGCTATCGGCAGTCTCAACACACTCCCTGCTCCTTCTCACTGACAGACACCTTCCTGCTCCATTTGGCCGTCTCTGACCTCCTACTGGCTGTCACGCTGCCTTTTTTCGCTGTCGAGTGGATCAACGAGTGGGTGTTTGGCCTCTTCATGTGTAAAATAGCCGGAGCAGTGTTCTCGCTGAATGTCTATTGTGGGGTGCTATTCCTGGCCTGCATCAGCTTTGACAGATACTTGGCTATCGTACATGCCATCAATATCAGCTGGAGACGCAAGACCTGCCACGCTCAGCTGGCCTGCGCCGCAATCTGGGTGGTCTGTTTGGGATTGGCCATGGTGGACGTGCGCTACCGGGACGTGGTGGAAGTATACGGAATGAATCGGTGGGTGTGCCAGATAGTGTATTCTCAAGAGAACTTCCAGCAATGGCAGATCGGCATGCAGCTGGTTAGCTTGATTCTTGGATTCATACTTCCCTTACTGGTCATGCTGTATTGCTACCTTCACATTTTCAAAGCATTGTGCCACGCCACGCGGAGGCAGAAACGGCGCTCTCTGAGACTCATCATCTCATTGGTCATTGTGTTTGTGGTCAGTTGGGCGCCTTATAATGCCCTGCGACTGACCGACAGCCTGCAGACGCTCGGGGTCATTGTCAAAAGCTGTGCGCTGAACAAGGTGCTGGATGTGGGCATTCTGGTGACCGAAAGCCTGGGGCTGGCGCATTGCGCTTTAAATCCACTACTCTACGGCCTTGTTGGGGTAAAGTTCCGTCGTGAGCTTGCCCAGATGTGCAAGGCTGCTTTAGGACCCCAGGGGTGCCTCGGATTAGCAGGATGGGCAAACGGTCGGGGATCAACCACCCGCAGGCCTAATGGATCATTCAGCTCAGTGGAGAGTGAGAATACCTCGTACTTCTCTGTCATGGCCTGAAAAGAGAGCAAATGACATGGACAAGAGGAGAAGTGTTGGTTGTTTTTATTTGGAATTGGAAAGTAACCACAGTTTCAGTTAGAGATCTTAAAACTGAACTTTTCCATGTTATCTTATTCAAAAGCATGGCATTATCTAATACATCAGTGCAGCACATCCATTTTATCATCCATTTGATTGAAGAGACTCTGTCATCATTTTTTTTTTTTTATATATTTGTAAAATGCTGTTGATTTTGTTACATTAGTGATTCTGCTTTTTTGTGGTAGTTGTAACCATGACAGTGAATCATCCCCTGAGTTGTCTGGGTTTAGTTACAAAAAAGGAACTGAAAACATGTTTTCAGACTCCACATCCACATCCACTTTCTTAATTTTTTTTTTTTTTATAAATAATCTTAACAAGTAACACTGTAACATCAAATTGAGCTTTGTTTATCTTTTTATCAATCTTTTGTTTTATATTTTAAGTAGGTGATGCACGTACATAATAGATATGAACATGACAGGATATTTTCTACTAATGTAATTTGTGTAAATAATTTTTATTGGTATTTTTATTGTGTGTTGCCTCTTCTGATAACGTGTAGGTTCCATTAAAATTGTAATAAAGATTTGTGTGACTCACTTCCTTTATTATTCGTGGTTTAGCTGTAGATTGAGAGGATGTTACACTCTGAAGATGTATTTTATTCTGAGAATGACAGCCACAAAGGAAACACAGTTTTCCCCTTTTAGAGCGCATTGTGTAAGTGTTTATATTTACTACTAGTACAATTTTCAAAAAATAAATAAATGTTCATTTCTGACATGAAAACATGAGTATATGAGTATACCTAAGAGCATAAGAATTTTTTAGCTAAAAGGAAGTCTAGAGGGTCACAAGCACCGCAGCTGAGAGCATTTGCTGAGCCACAGCTCTGAAGGTGTAGATTTAAAAGCTTCCACAATCTCCAAATATGTCCTTCTGTGGCTGTTAGTTAGTGCCAGATGGCTTTGAGGTATATAACCAGCCAAACTCTGCCCCCATTATAGCAATAGCAAGTAGCATGGCTTTACTTTTTTTTTTAAATAGTTTTGCTGAGTAAGTACTAAGTATTGCTAAGTTTCACCATTAAATTAATTGTCAGCTGTTTCTGTAAATAATCGTTTATGTTTATGCATATTTTATTGTATGGTTTTTATATGAATAAAAACATCTGTTGTTATACAATGGAGTTGTCCTCATGTCCTCATTGTCCCTTTTTTATATGAAAAAAACATTATTACACCAGAGATTGCAGAAATAATGCTAAAGAAGGCTTTTTTATGCTTATTCACAGATTTTGTCCAATAAATCATTATTTACAGATTTATTTAAAAAATATTATAAATGTATGTATTTCTGTATTGACTATCATGAAACCATTTATTTTGACATTTTACTTATACAGTTGGCTTCACTGATTATCCTAAAGAAGATGAAAATTTTATATTTTAATGTTTTTTAAATAAATAAATAAAAAAGGGGGTGGGGGGTGAGTTTCCATATAGCAAACAAATCTATTTGAGTATACTTTTTTACACATACGCTTTGCGTTTGTGCTAGTTTGCTGCCATTTGGTCAAAAAAAGAAAAATAACATGACTTCATGTGAGGTCAAAATCAGGTTATGATAATAATGGCCAGTGGATAGCTAAAGCATTTCATGCAGCTACTATAGTATGTTTTTATTAAACATTTAAGATATGTTTGTAGAATAGCCTGCACAATTATATGAATGAAACATGATTCACACATGATTCACGCCTCTGTGATTCACACATTGCCTGCACCCGAAATCACATACTTCCATAGCAAGTGAAAAACAGTATGTGACAAAAGTAGTATGTTCGAATTCACAGTACTCATAAAAGAGTAGGCAATGTGCCCGGATGAACTACTTTTTCCGTGAGATTCTAAAGTGTGCATACAATGGACACTTTACTATCCCATGAGGTCATTGGAGAGGATTTTTGAATGGTAGTGACGCGACGCAACTGACCGGTCACGTGATAAGGGCAACATAGCGAATGTAGTACTTTGAAATAAGTACCTAAGATGCGATTTCGGATGCAGGATTCGGATTTCCTTTCAGCAGAAATTACCAAAGCTTGCATCTGCATAATGATAATAAGTTGCTAAAAGCTCCACAGTTGGAATTTAACTTTGCAGGCAGGTTGATCTCCAGGAACAGGACTGGGCACCCCAGTCTACAGTCTACATCTACATATGCCATGCATAAATATAAACACTAACATCAATGGCTCTACAACAGAGCAACTATGATCCACTTTCCTGAAGAGTTTAGCTCCAACCCTGATGAAACTCAACTGCCAGCTTTCTAGTAATCCTGAAGGTGGTGTGGTGTTAGATTGAAGCAAAACTCTGCAGGACAGTAGTGGACCTTGAGGGCTATATGTCTTGCCGTATGCTCCCAGGTACAGACAAGCGATTTGGAGAATGGATGGATGCTTCACGGTTTGGGTGATAATGTAGTCTACAACTGGGAAAAAAGTACAACAAAACGTATTTTATTTTTGATAGGTAAAAAACAAATATTGCTTGTCTGAGGTCAGCTCTCCATTAAAAACTAGAGGGCGCACTGCACCTGCTGAAATCACCGTGAGGTTGATTAGACGTGAAGACGTGGTAGACGTGAATATGTATTTGTTTTTGTATTTGTTTAGTTTTTCTATTCGACCGAGTGTAACTGGAAAATGTACGTGTTCAGTATGGACAAAAGTTTGTCAGTGATGTGGAATATATATATATATTTTTTAACAATCTCTAGTTTTTGTCAATAGATTAGCACATTAAGTTGTACTTTAACCCTTAAACGCATCTTTAGTGACCTGGGACGTCATTCACTCCTCATTCATTCATTTTTTAAAGTTAGACATCAACTTATTCCTCAATCAATTCATTATAAACAATTTAACAAGAAAAACTATTACAAAAGAATGCCTGCTTTCCTATTCATTTTTTGCACAAATTGTATATGGTCGCTATCGACCCGAGGTGTGTAACAGTGCAATATATATTTTTTCTGCACAACAATAATTTAATATTTGATGACTGAATAAGTGCAATTCACCTTTATTCCACAAGGTGGCTATTTCTGATACACAATGATGAAGTGACGTTTCACTAGTTACGGCAGGCAGAAAACAAAAGAATAGCAAAACTTCATCAGCAAACTTCTAAATGGATCAGTGATTTAATGCAGAGCAAGTCCTGAACACAATCAAATACACTGAACAAAATTATAAACGCAACATTTTTGTTTTTGCCTCCATTTTTCATGAGCTGAACTCAAAGATCTAAGACGTTTTCTATGTACACAAAAAGCCTATTTCTCTCAAATATTGTTGACAAATCAGCATGCCAAATTGGTTTGTTTGGGGGAGTTTCTTGTGTTGGTAAGAATCGCGTTCCGGGCGGGGTCCACCTCGGTAGAAATCGCGTTCGTGGGGGAACATTACTGGCGCGAGGAAAAGGGCACATTCATTTTCATTTACCCCCTTGTGCACGCCACTGACTGGGATGTTTTCAGCTTCCAGGAATTGTGTACAGATCCTTGCAACATGGGGCCTTGCATTATCATGCTGCAACATGAGGTGATGGTCGTGGATGAATGGCACAACAATGGGCCTCAGGATCAAAATCAAAATGGCATCAATAAAATGCATCTGTGTTCGTTGTCCATAACATACGCCTGACCATACCATAACCCCACCGCCACTATGGGCTACTCGATCCACAACGTTGATATCAGCAAACCGCTCACCCACATGACGCCATACACGCTGTCTGCCATCTGCCCTGCACAGTGAAAACCGGGATTCATCCGTAAAGAGAACACCTCTCCAAAGTGCCTGACGCCATTGAATGTGAGCATTTGCCCACTCAAGCCAGTTATGACGACGAACTGCACTGAAAAAAAAAGTGTGTTGGATTTACATGATTTAATTGTGTACATCGGTCCCACATGAATCAATTAAGTTAAACAAATATAATTTGTTCATGTAACTTCAACATCATGGAATAAATACATTTTAAGTGACCCAATTAAGTAGTCTCAAAGTGAATTTTATCTGGCTCCCTGACATGATTCAGGCATTCAATTTCATATTATTCATCCACTTAAATTTCATATATTTTAATGTTACACAACTGAATTATAATACTGCACTAGCTAGTTGACAAACGGTTAGCTGTCAATAGCACACATTAGCATCTTAAATGCTAAGCATAATAAGCTCCTTCAACAAAGTCGTTATGACATTAGTTGTATTAGTAGTGATGTGACATTTGAACCGAGGTGCCGGAGCTTGTGTCGAGAACAAATGGGCGTGCCAGATGAAGCCCTGATTCGAGGCTTGTGTTGTTAACGGAGAAATCACGTGACCGATGACAAACGAGGGCTCGGTTTGTGTGGAAAACGTCATCGGTTCGGTCTGAGTGTCGCTTCGGGTTCGAAACTCACGCCACCTTGTGGTTGTTATGGCGTTTCAGAGAAGTGTCAGGAGTAGTAGAAGTGTGTGTCAGAGTCATTGTCGTTATTGTGGTAGATATGTCTCTAATAGAGTTTTCCTCTATTATTAGGTGTCCTTTGACATCTGCTGGATAGCACGATTGATCACAGTATAAACGAATAATTAATTAACAGTGTGTCTGACAGTTGTCTTTGTGCAAATAAAGTCAGACAGAGAATAAACATTTTATTTTATACCCAGGCAATGGACAAATATCTGCTCAGGTCATTGGCTCAGGATTAATGGATTCGTCTGCTATTTCTTTGCACAGTAGCTAGGTGTCACTAGTGAGCAATGATTAATGAAGCTTCGGGTAATGAACCTTTTGGTGTAGCAATGGGCTGCGAGGTCTCAGTGGTTCAGGAAGCCTCATTTTGCCATCACTATGTATTAGTCCACAGCCTAAGCAAATGCTCCACTCTTCTTCACAATGGTAACCCACTGTAATTTAAATTGTTCTAATAATTCCAACATAATTGAATATTAAACACTATTAAATACAATCAAGTCTCCCCCTTTCTCATCTTGCTCAAAAATACATAAAATAACACTTTTACATATAAAATAACAGCATTTACTCTCTCCTGATTTAGCCATATGCAAAGCATGCTGGGAACTAACAAGCCCCGTCCAGTTTCAGTTAATGCAACACAAATAATTCATGTAATCTCAACACAAACGGATTAAGTAAACTTCAATTTGATTTATATTTAAGTGGATTGAACACAATCAAATTAAGTTAGGACAAAATGTATAGCAATTCTGATGCTTTAGCTCATTTTAATGAAGCAATTTGAACAAGCAGTAAAAATCATTTTTTTCAATGAGTCAGGTCAAGAACCCAATGAGGACGACGAACATGCAGATGAGCTTCCCTGAGACGGTTTCTGACAATTTGTGCAGAAATTCTTTGGTTATGCGAACCAATTGTTTTAGCAGCTGTCTGGGTGGCTGGTCTCAGACGATCTTGGAGGTGAAGATGCTGGATGTGGAGGTCTTGGGCTGGTGTGGTTACACGTGGTCTGCGGTTGTAAGGCCGGTTGGATGTACTGCCAAATTCTCTGAAACGCCTTTGGAGACGGCTTATGGTAGAGAAATGAACATTCAATTCACGGCCAACAGCTCTGGTGGACATTCCTGCAGTCAGCATGCCAATTGCACGCTTCCTCAAAACTTGCAACATCTGTGTGACATCATTGTGCTGTGTGATAAAACTGCACATTTTAGAGTGGCCTTTATTGTGGCCGCCTAAGGCACACCTGTGCAATAATAATGCTGTCTAATCAGCATCTTGATATGCCACACCTGTGAGGTGGATGGATTATCTCGACAAAGGAGAAGTGCTCATAACACAGATTTAGACAGATTTGTGAACAATATTTGAGAGAAATAGGCCTTTTGTGTACATAGAAAAAGTCTTAGATCTCATGAAAAATGGGGGCAAAAACAAAAGTGTTGCGTTTAAAATTTTGTTCAGTGTATTAGTTTCGCTGTCACTTGGTGGATCTGGTGGAGAAGCTGTCAGCGATCAAAATATTGATTTTTGAAGATGTTGAAAATTATAGTTTTAAGAATATGCTTGAGATCACGAATATGAGCCAGATGCTGAATATACTGGGAAATGAGCTCTGACGAGGACAGTGAGGATCTCACTGTCAAACATCTGCTCAAACTGAACCCTTCCAAGCTCCAACAGGTAACAAAAATATGCTTTATTTTATTCTTCTGTAACTGTTACTCTAATATCAGGAGAGTTTTATATTATTGCAACAGATAGAGATCCATCCGTGTTAGATATCCGGGTCTACACATATTTATTGGACGGAAATCCTGCCCTCAATTCAATTGAGTTTGTCAAATGAGTTATTTTTTTTAGTGTATTGTACTGTTTGAAAAATGTATCTTCCAGAATTTGGCAGTAAGTTTTGGGAGTTCCAAAAAAGTTGAAGGTTGAAACCTACCTTGATTTATATATCCACCAGGGAGCACAGAGCAGTCCTCATCTCCTGGACTGCCAGATGAGCTCATCACTGCCATTGCTGCAAGGCGGTGGTGGGCAATAATGGAAGTCATGAGGAGCCTGAGTAGAGGGACCTAACCTCATGGCTGTGGTTGGAAACAGTGGAGGCAAGAGAAACTCCATGCCTTTCATTCCATGTCTTCAGTGATGCATTGAGAAGACTGAGGGTGTACTCACACTAGGTGGTCTAAACCATGCCTGAGCGCGTTTGACCCCCAAAGCCCGGTTCGTTTGACAAGTGTGAGCGCTCCGTTCCTTGCCCTGGTGCAGTTCGTTTGGCCGGCCCTGGCCCGCTTGGAAGAGGTGGGCCAGAGCGCGGTTCGGTTGGGCTCGGGCGCGGTACGCATGTGGTGTGAGTGCTAACCGCACCACAGCACGGAACAGCTCTGCGCTACTGTCATCATTACGACAGCAAACGCCAAACTATTACTACTTGGATACACTTTTCAATTAATTCAAGTATATTTAGGTTTATAATGGTCCTGGTTCACCCCTTATTGCCGCCGTAATAATTTTCTGATACGTGCAGTGCATAAATGCATAAATGATAAATCTATTAGGCAGTCTATTTGCGAAAGTTGGATTGTGAATGACGTAAGCGTTAAGTGCAATGTGAGTGCAGGCCAGCGGGGGAGTGGGGAGGGGGGACAATTGTGCTAGGGCCAGTACAAGGCAACCATGCCTAGTGTGAGTACACCCTGAGTCCTTCTCAGGTGCAACAATGAAGACCACGGAGCAGTGGAGGCACAGGGAGCACCTGTGCCTGCCAGTTCTAAGAAGGAGGACCTCACCTTATCCCTGGTCTGACGCATCTGAGAAGAGTCCTGGCACTCAAGCCTCTCAGATGCAACACCGTTGCCGAAGACCACAGAGCAGCAGAGAAAGCGGAGGCAGAAGAAGCCACAGCACCTGTGGCTGCCGGGTCTACGAAAGCTGAACTGGTCTCTTTTAATTCAGTGCAGCATGCCAAGTTGAATGATGCACATATATTTTCCCATATTGGTTATTCTAAGCATTGACCATTTTAAATTTTGTCATAAAATGTTTTTTATTTTAAATGCATTAGCATATCATTACGAAACTCAGTACTTGCCATTAGGGACCATGCCCTGAAGGTATTCCAAAAGTTTTGAAACAGCGCCTGGTAAAAAAATTATAATTAAATGATAATGAACTGGTCTTTATAGATTCCTTGAGTCATACAGAGAACAATGATACCAATTCTGTATTTAGTTGATACCAGTCTATATTCAGTCGAACCTGCTGTACGCTATGTACAAAAACCTACTTTTTCAAACTACTTCTAGACAAAAATCGGCTCAGATCATCTCAGACCATGCCGGCAAAAATGTATCAAAAGCTTTCTGATAGACCAAACTGTTCTCAAATAACACATCAATGTATTTGTCGGCATGATGCCAAGCTGATTCTGATGATGTAACTCTGCAACACTTAACTTTTTATGTGTCAGTGTCTCCTCACACTGACCACACAACATAAATTTGGTAACAGCACCACCTATTGGTCAAAAGTGATAAGCAGGTTAATATGATTTTTCTAACTAAAACAATGTCTTTAATTATGTATTGTTGCGTTTTTCTAAAGCTCCCAGCCATGCTTCCATGTCTCATTGTTTCTTTTTGATTCATGGTTCTGTTCTGTTTTGATTTATTTTTCCTTGTGCTCAGTTTATGTTTGCCTGTTTGACCCAGTTTTCCAGTGTTTCATTGATTGATCCCGTTCACCAGTTGTCCTGTTAATTACCTCATTAGCTCTTTTGTTTTGTGTATTTAAGCCCTCAGTTTCTGGTCCTGTATTGTTTATGTTATAGTGGTTGTTTGATTCAGTATCTCTACGTTATCTCCTGCGTGTTTTCCTTGTTTGAAGTTACAATTAAAGACTATTTTGTTTACTCCTTTGTCGTGCGCTTCACTATACAGCCACCATTTCTGTGAGAGATAATTGCTGCTTGCAGCTATATTTTAATATTATGATTAATAATATAGTTAATCCAGACATCGGTGCAGCATATTTTGCAGATGATGGAGTATGGTGGAAAGAGGGAAGAAATGTTACATTCATTACTCAAAAAATTCAACAAGCAATAGGGATTGTTAATGTTCATTCAATCATTAGAATGGGGTTTAAAATGTTCTACTTTTTGTACTTAACTTTTATCAATGGGCATTTTATGTAACTTTCAGGCAGCTTCTGCATTTATTTAGTGCATGTTTCACTGGATAACATTTATTTCTATAAATTATACCAGGGGTTCTTAATGGCTCTCGAGATCCGCTTTCCTGCAAAAATGAAGCTCCAACCCTGATCAAACACTGGCTGTGTAAATCACCCCCTATACCCTTAAATAGGGCACTATTTGTAGTAGTGTCCAAAACCATGGACTTTATTAAGTGCACTCATTCAATCCCAAAATGCACTGCAATAACGATACTGATGTACACTTAATGGCTGCGTCTGAAAACCTAGGCAGCTGACTTGTTACCACGCTGCCTTATCAGGGAATGACTTGTAAGGCAGCAGAAGTCTGTCCGAAATCAGACAGACTTCTGAGGCAGCGTATCAGCTTTGGTGAGAACTGAACAAATATTTAATTACAACAGTAATTTCTCACTAGAAATAGCATTCGAAGTGGAAAACTTAGGTCAAAAACGTACATTTACACACAAAATGACCAGCAACCGCAACTTTTAGACGGCATCTTTCTTTTTCACCGAATGGAACACATAGGATTGTGGGATATCAAAGGCAGGGAAGGACACATCTATGCTGCCTTCATAAATCAATCAGATGAAGGTCTTTTAGGAGGTAGGAAGTGAAGCTAAATTGTATTCGTACATGCCTCAATGCCTTCCTACCTTGAAATGTGCCCTCCGAAGGCAGGTTTTTCCAGTTTTCGGACGCAGCCAAAGGCTAGAGAATACCCATAATGCACTGTGAAGGTCATGCCGAATAAATTCCATGGCTGAATCCGAAATCACCCCTTAAACCCTCAATCACTATTCCCTACGTTAGTCCACTAATACAGTTCACTTGAAGGAGTGAATGAAAACGAGTGAGTGAATTCGGACAGCCGCTGCATTGCGTTATTGCAGTGCAATGTGGGACAGAATGAGTTCACTCAATAACGTCCACTATGGTTTCGGACACCACTACAAATGGCTGTCCCCTCAAATAATGCCCTATTTGAGGGTATAGGGGGCGATTTCGGATTCAGCCCATGTCTCAATCGTCAGAAGATAGCGCTCACAGCTGAAAAAAATTCAATCCGTTTTCCAAACCGCTGGTCCAATGTGGCTACAGCATAATATCATACAGGTATAAAATGATTTTGAATAGATTTTTGAATTAATTAAGGTTTATACAGTTTCCAAATAAATATTTTCATTAGCCTTCTATTGGAGCTGCCAGTTTGCTAAGTTTTCAAATTAGTATTAAACAGCAAGCACAAACTATGTCGGCAGCCCTTCCGGTGCACTCAGTGTCCGAATTCACTCACTCTTTTGCATTCACTCCTTCAAATGGATTATATTAGTTGAGTAATGGCGATTTCACACTGCCCGATTTTGACTCGCTGACAAGTTTTGTGAAATCGCCGACAAATGCCCGAAATCATAGGCAAATCGGTGCTCGTGCACATGAGTGACAATCATGCAGTGTGAATTATCAAAGACGCGATCAGAGAGACTCGCCGACGAGTTGCCGGCGAGTCTGAACCTGTCGGCGATTCATAATCATGCTGTGTGAAACGTGTTCTGACCAAGCAGCAACCTCCCCCAGTTTCTCTTAAAACCAATACGGAAGTGACTTAAAAAGCAATTCATCGACTGGCCGCTAGGGACAGGCTCCAGAAGGGAGCAGATTCTCATTGAGTATCATGTTAAAATGCCCAACTTTACAGCAGAAAAAAACATGTTTACAGCCTGGTACAAATTGTGGTTTAGGTCTATATATCTAATTTTGCCCTTCATGACAACTGTGAGGGGGATGAATTTTTGTATAACTCATTCGTTTACATTATATAAAGCCTTAAAGTTCTGCATAATTAAGGGCGTGGCCACTTTGAGTGACAGGTAGATAGACATTTATCTGCTGTCTGTTAGTCATCGCGTCACCTCAGCTCCACTCCACCCACGTCTCGCCTCTTTGCCCATTTTCTGTTATCCGGGAGTGACGCGCGATGATGCTCTGCTAAGATGGCAACGGCCAGCTCGACCCTACTTAACTGCTCTTCAGAATCCTATGGGTGACGGCACAGACACTACGTCCATATTTTTTTACAGTCTATGGTTCTGACTGAAAATAGGCTTGTTTGAGATGAGCAAAATCTGCGCAGAACCGATCACCGGTGATCAACGCGAGATGCATGCCGGTTAGAAATGTGTCCGAGGGCGGTCCGCCTTGCTCTGATGTCATGCTGACGTATGTCAAAAAACTCTCGCGAGCGAAAGGCGAATGTGTCGGATTCTGCAGTCGAGCGCAGTTGCTCTCCACTAACTGCGCTGAGCAAAAGCATGATGGGAAACGACTTGCTGACGACACAGCTTAATGCTCATTGGTTGCGAATGTCAGCTGATATTTTTTCCCCCTTAATTCTAAGAAGTCCATTACCTATAGCCTAATACTATTTACTTTTTCTATAGTACTTTATTAGTAATTAGGACATGTGCTTTATTTACCCTTTTATTTTTATTTTCTAGGTTTGAACTGAAGTCCTGTTTGTTTTCATTTTCTCTTTATTGAGATGTGTATTCTCTTTATACATTGACATTTTTGTACAACATTATTCCATTAAATCAATTAGTCAATCCATCATTACATGCATACATCTAATGTGACTGTTTTACAATTAGGCCTCATGTTTGTGTTTTTATCTGAGATCTTTATTTGGATATGTCTGATTCCAGGAGTGCAGTGAACAAAACCCACACATGCATGCTCATTTCTTAATTTAGAATGTGTTTTTGTTTCATATTATTTTTTAATAATAATTTGCAGCACACACTTTTCCTAATCATTAAACACGAATTCAAACTTACATTAAGGTGACAAACAATTGTGTAATATATTTATATGGAATATTTTTAATGTAAAAAAGGGATAGTTCACCCAAAGATTTTTTTGTCAGCATTAATTTCTTTTTTTACACGACATTAATTTCATTAGATGCAAGTTGCAATATACCACTCTAGATCAGATAGATTTATATCCCTACTATTTACTGAATAAGCCATTTTAAGTAATGAGCACTGTTCACCTTCGGTGATTCTCCTCATCATAGCCCCATCTTCGTGTAAAAACAGTGGTATTTCAACTGCATCCACTTCGTCTGCGATAAAGAACGTGAACGCGATCTCTTCCATTGCTGACGTTTGCAGTCCACAACACAGCGAGATTCAGAAAGTGTCCGGCTTGCCTGCACTTTTTTCACTCCTCCCCTCACTGCAGCCGCCTACCCTCGCCTCTCAAACAAGCCTAATGACATCGGCGATGACCGACAGCCAATGAGAGAGCAAGATACAGGCCAGCGGAAAGTTCAGGGAGGAGTTATAGACCAGAATATCAGTATTTTATCAAACAGAAACAAAGCACAAACATTTGCTTGACCAGCCGCAACAGCAGCACATTGCAAAATTATTTATTTACCTCAAACTCTCCTTGCAGAACACAATCCTTGCTCCCTGTTTCTCCCCATCCATTTCCTCCTCCATAATCTTTTTTCTTTTGGATCGCAAACTTTCTGCAGTTTATAACAATTCCAGTCTCGCGCGAGAACTCCGGTCTGACGCACTCGTGAGCTCACGTTGTTTACTTGTCACATCTCACGTGTGTTATTGTAAAACGTAGTTTGCGCACCGGAGAGAGTTGTCGGTGACTCTTCCTACTGTAAAGTCATGCAGTGTTGCCGATCCATCGTGCAGTGTGAATCCGACGAGTTTGAAAATCGTGCAGTCTGAACTCGGCATAATGTAGGAAATAGTGAATGAGGGTATAGGTGATTTTAAACACAGCTACTGTCACCAGCTTTCTTTAGAAGACCTTGACTAGCTCGTTCAGGTGTGTTTAATTAGGGCTGGGGTATGGCAAGTCGTTTTAGCTTAAATTGTTCCCAGCGTTACTCCTCGTAATTGCATTTTTACTAGTAAGAATTCAATTAGAGAGCTCTATAATTGCATTGAAGATCTCTCTAATTTAGTTCTTACTAGTAACAAATATGATAAAAGAGCTCTCTAATTCAATAGAGGGCTCTTTTATCATATTTGTTACTAGTAAGAACTAAATTAGAGAGATCTTCAATGCAATTTTAAGAGCTCTATAATTGTAATTCTTACTTGTAGTAATTGTATTAGAGAGCTCTGCAACTGAATTAGAGAGCTCTCTAAATCAGTTCTTACTAGTACAAATTACAATTAGAGAGCTCTTTAACTCAATTCTTACTAGTAAGAATTCCAGTTACAGAGCTCTACAATTGTATTCTTACTAGTAAAAACTTGTATTCATAAGATGCAAAACAGATTTGCGATTACACCCATTTCCCTCAGCAAATCCCGCCTGTGGTGCTACACTTCAAAATTAAAGCCCCATTAGACAACTTGGATAGCTATATTTTGCAATTGAAAGAATATTTAATCACTACACGAATTCGCATATTTATATTCTAAAAATTATTAAAGAGCAAACAAAACACACCTGTGTTTCCTCTAAGAAAACTTTCTGCTGGTCAACATGCCTGGTAATGATAAAGTTTACCAGACAAAATATAATATATTTCTGTGTTTATTATGCACAGTAACATGTTTGCAGATGTTGAGCTACATATAGGCTAATTATTACACTAGTCGTCACTCTGACATGAGTTTTAAAATTTATTTCTCTTTTTTTAATCCATAATGTTTGTTTTAATTCCCCAATAACTAGGACTATATATGGAATATAAGTATGAGAGTGAAATAATAATAAAAAAATTAGAATATTATATATAAAAAGGAATAATATTTTTTTTTTAATTATTTTATTTTATATTAACCTATTTTGGCTTTAAATCGTTTCTGCATATATTTCTTGTAGCCTAATTATTATTATTTTTTATTCTTAAGACTAAATAACCAAACAAACAAATACAAGCCCAAATTAGGAGTATACGATTTTGACAAAAAAATATAGGCTACATATATTTTTGGGGATTTTTTTCGACAAGGATAAGAAGATATCTTGCTAATTTTGTTTGGCTTTTTTTTGTTTTAGGCTTGTCTAAAACCACCAGTAGGTGGCAGCCCAATTCTGTCTTAATGACAGATTGAATTCATTGAATCATTCATTCAAATGATTTGTTCAAAACGGTTGATTCTTTTAGAAGCTAAGCAAATGACTTTCTTTATGAATGGGTCATTGAATCATTGACTCAAATGATTCGTTTAAAACACCGATTCTTATCAAGTATGAAATATTGCACTGTGATGCAAAACAGTTATTGTGCCAATATTGTGTCCAAAATGTAACTCACTGAATATTAACTTCTTATCTGTTGAACAATAAAATAAACATCACATTCGTGATCACGCTTATCTGATATAAAACAGCATACTTGCTTGTGTGGTATTACATAACTATATTATACACTCACCTAAAGGATTATTAGGAACACCTGTTCAATTTCTCATTAATGCAATTATCTAATCAACCAATCACATGGCAGTTGCTTCAATGCATTTAGGGGTGTGGTCCTGGTCAAGACAATCTCCTGAACTCCAAACTGAATGTCAGAATGGGAAAGAAAGGTGATTTAAGCAATTTTGAGCGTGGCATGGTTGTTGGTGCCAGACGGGCCGGTCTGAGTATTTCACAATCTGCTCAGTTACTGGGATTTTCACGCACAACCATTTCTAGAGTTTACAAAGAATGGTGTGAAAAGGGAAAAACATCCAGTATGCGGTAGTCCTGTGGGCGAAAATGCCTTGTTGATGCTAGAGGTCAGAGGAGAATGGGCCGACTGATTCAAGCTGATAGAAGAGCAACTTTGACTGAAATAACCACTCGTTACAACCGAGGTATGCAGCAAAGCATTTGTGAAGCCACAACACGCACAACCTTGAGGCGGATGGGCTACAACAGCAGAAGACCCCACCGGGTACCACTCACCTCCACTACAAATAGGAAAAAGAGGCTACAATTTGCACGAGCTCACCAAAATTGGACAGTTGAAGACTGGAAAAACGTTGCCTGGTCTGATAAGTCTCGATTTCTGTTGAGACATTCAGATGGTAGAGTCAGAATTTGGCGTAAACAGAATGAGAACATGGATCCATCATGCCTTGTTACCATTGTGCAGGCTGGTGGTGGTGGTGTAATGGTGTGGGGGATGTTTTCTTGGCACACTTTAGGCCCCTTAGTGCCAATTGGGCATCGTTTAAATGCCACGGCCTACCTGAGCATTGTTTCTGACCATGTCCATCCCTTTATGACCACCGTGTACCCATCCTCTGATGGCTACTTCCAGCAGGATAATGCACCATATCACAAAGCTCGAATCATTTCAAATTGGTTTCTTGAACATGACAATGAGTTCACTGTACTAAAATGGCCCCCACAGTCACCAGATCTCAACCCAATAGAGCATCTTTGGGATGTGGTGGAACGGGAGCTTCGTGCCCTGGATGTGCATCCCACAAATCTCCATCAACTGCAAGATGCTATCCTATCAATATGGGCTAACATTTCTAAAGAATGCTTTCAGCACCTTGTTGAATCAATGCCACGTAGAATTAAGGCAGTTCTGAAGGCGAAAGGGGGTCAAACACAGTATTAGTATGGTGTTCCTAATAATCCTTTAGGTGAGTGTATGTTATAAAAAAATAAAAAAATAAATAAAACTCACAGGGATATTTTTGCCCTCTGAATTATAGCGGCACTTCTGGCTTCATCATGCAGTGAATTCTTTTAGACTCTCAAGTCTGTTTTTGCAAAGTCAGTGACATACTCAATAATGTTAGCTTGTTTATCGTTAAATTATTGTTATATTATTGTAGGTATAGATGTGTATTGTAGATATTGCACACCCCTAGCCCAAATTGCCTTTTTGCATTATTTTGTGAGTGTATAATGCAAATAAAACCCTTGCAATGCTGAACAAAATAAGTATTTTACAACCAATAAATAAATAGCCTATGCATATCGCTGGGTATATTTATCTTTTCTAAACACGTGTGTGAATTTACCTTTAAAAACAACATACAGTATACGTAGCCTACAGTAGCCTACCTATACAACAGGGCTAAAGGCACACCTTAAGAAAAATGTGCTTTACTCCCATATTATATGATTGCAGAAAATAATATGTTTTTAATAATGTACTTGTTCAAAACAATCAATTTAGCAAAAGTTGGTACTATTTTTGATATACAAAATAATAAATTTTTGTTCAATAAATATACAGCCTATGTTCATTTTAAAAATTACATAAACTATATGATTACTTATTTTACCCAAAATACCTTACTTTTACATATTCTTCCGTTATTTGGAAAAACTGTTGCTTTTGTCAACTTGAACAAAACTGAAAAACATTAATAAGACCTTTGTCTCAAAATGTATTCAATCATTTTATTGATTCTCATTTGCTACATAAACTACAACATAAAAAAAACCCCATATATTTAATATAACATTAAATATTAGACCAAATTAGCGCCGTATCAACTTTGTGTTGCTGCCCGGGATAACAGATCATAGAGCCTCTACATTCTATTCATCATTAAAAATGGCTTGACTGAACAACCTGCAGTGAATATTTTTGTGAATATGCGTGAGGCTAGCCTAATTATCATAATGAGGTAGTACTGAATAGAGAGCTCTACAATTCAATTCTTACTAGTAAGAAATGCCATTGTAGAGCTCTACAATTACATCTTTACTAGTAAGAATAGAATTAGAGAAGAATTTAAGATTTACAAGAATTTAAGAATTTAATTAGTAAGAATTTAAATGTAGAGCTCTCTAATCATAATTGTTACTAGTAATAATTGAATTATAGAGCTCTTTAATTGTAATTGTTACTAGTAAAAATGCAATTACGACGAGTAACGCTGGGAACAATTTAAGCTAAAACGCCTTGCCATACTGGAGGTAAACTTTGCGGGAAAGTGGACCTTTGCCTATTAGTGTGTTAGTTATCTGAAAAAATGTTGTGGTACTGTATGCAAAAATCAAATCTCTTTTGCTGTGTTAATGGACTATGAAATAATGGTGTTATTGCGAACTATTGAATAAGAAAATTTTCTAAAAGCTTGAGGGGAAAAATGATCCTACTATGAAATACCTTTGGCGTGTAGCCAGCTTAGTTCAAATTTAAACTGATCCTGTTCATTAGTCCACAATACAGTAGAGTCGCTCTGTAACTGTCGTGCTGTGAGCTGCCGCATGGTGGCGCATGAAGCGTTGGGGTCGAACTATAACAAGTCGATTACAAAGATTGTTCGTGAGATATATATTTAGATATAACCAGTTGGGGCAAGAGTGCACGTGGTTAGTGGGTAGGAGGGAACTAGAGAGCTATCCGGATGAAGTAATGGGTAAAGACGAAGAAAAACAACAAGGGCAGATCATCTTTACCTATTCCTCCTCCTCTTTCACCCTGCGCGTGCACTGTAACTAAACACCGTATTTGCATTGAGCAAACAAACGATTCTCAGCAGATGGGTTGCGTAAAACTAAAGAAAATGCGGACTGCTTAGATCTAAAGGAAGAGACAAAGAGAATCAAGAACATGGCAACATCTGTAAGTTGTTCTCAGTTTTATGATGCTGTCTCCGTCGGTTCAAACTACTACGAACAAATGCTGTAGTACTATTGTGTTTAACCTTTCTTGTACAGATTGGATCGCTGACATTAGAACGCAACTTACTAAACAAACCAAGTGTATGTTCAAGACTGAACTTAACAGCTTTAGAGCAGATAAAATGTTTTGCAAACGTAAAAAACATATCTGTATGGATGCATTGTCAAACTCAGCGGATTAGCAATTCAATGTCAAAGGAGGAGGTTTCGGTTATGTTTTATATGTGTGCGCCGTCATCCGTTTTATCTACAGCTGGTAGCAGCTGTCTCGCCCAGTCCCCACTGTTTTACTTGCTTTCCATTTCGCTATTGTTGCAACATCATGTGAAAACCCATCATGTGACTTTTTGCACATTTAACACTCGCCACTCTTCACAAGCCCACTCATAAATAGCTGCATTCAGACATTAATCTACACAGTTTGTCATTTACCCTTGCCAAGTTTGGTTTTATTTTAGTTATTGACCCTTGCTAAGTCTGTTTTTGTTTCAGTCAAACATGCAGGTGGACCTGCACGGACTGTTTAAGGATAACAATACCTTCGACTATGACGATTATGAGTACAAGGAGGTGGTCTGCCCGTCCAGCACAGTCTCTGGGGGCTTGGCTGTCTTCATTCCCCTGCTTTACTCTGTGGGGTTCTTATGGGGGCTGCTGGGAAACGGACTGGCGCTGGCAATACTGTGGCATAAGAGGCTGAACCTGAGTGTGATGGACATCTTCATCCTTCATCTGAGTGTAACAGACAGCCTGCTGCTGTTTACACTGCCTTTCTGGGCTGTAGATGCGGTTAAGGGATGGATCATGGGCACAGGGCTCTGCAAACTGGCTGGAGCTATGTTCAAGGTGAGTTACTGTAGCCTAAATGCATCGATCTGATAAGTCTGTAGACATCAATGGGTTGAATGCTATTTTCGTTGTGCAAACAGCTACAATCCTCAGATATAGTTGGAAGAGTAATGACACTCTGAAATTTAGAGTGTATGGAATGACAGGTTTTGGATATCAGGCAAAATTGATATCTTCTGATGGGATCTGGAGACCGTTTTTTTTTTTTTTTCAAATGAAAATTTTAGAGCATCCTGGTGTAATACGACCTTTTTTTTAACAGTGACTTGAGCTAATTGTCTATTAATTTGTTCCTAAATATATTGTCAGGGTGACACACAGCAATCCTGATATCATAGTGAAGAACAAAATCTTTAATATTTCATGTAATTCTTTTTAAATTGTCTGCTGAATCTAAGTTGTTTGGTGTAAAATGTCATGTGGTGTGACTTCCTAAAAACTTGATATATTATTAATACTTTTGAAATAATAATAATTCATAATATTTGTTTTAAAAAAAACAAAGAGAACCAACAAAATATTAATTACTGATTATATTGTAGCCAGTACATGCATTTTCTTGTGAGCTTTTTATTCTTTTCTATGCATTTTTTTGTTTGTTTTGCATAGTAAAATTAAGTAGCTGTAGTTTGCCTCTATTGTCAAATCATTTTGTTAGATAAACCTTAGTTTTGTTTTTGTATTTTGATTATATAATAAAAGTTTGAAAGTTTTTGAAAACCATATGAAACCAACATGAATACAAACACTTTTAAAAACAAAAATTATATTTTCTTTTTTGTATTGTGGTCATGTATTTGTATTTGTGTCATTGACTGTCTGCTATAGTATTGTAATAACTGTTCTCTTTGACGATCTCTTCAGATCAATTTCTACTGTGGTATCTTCACATTGGCCTGCATCAGTGTTGACTGCTACCTGTCCAGCGCCCGTGGAGTACAGATGTTTTCCAGTAAAAAACCTGTGGTGGTTTACTGTTCCTGCCTGATTATCTGGATCTTTTGCCTGCTGCTTTCCATCCCTGATTGGATCTTTTTGAGGTCCATCAGTGGTAGAACAGGTCAGGGTAAAGGGGAATGTATTCACTTTTATCCACCTGATTCCTGGCGTATAGCCTCTCGTTTTCCACATCTTGTGAGCTTTGTTCTACTGCTCTGTTGTTTCTCCATCCTGCTGAAACTATGGCATGACTCCAAGTGTCAGCAGAAGAAGAAGGGCCGAAGTACAGCTATCATTGCAGCCCTTGTGCTGGCTTTCTTCATCTGCTGGACACCCTACAACATTACCTTCATCGTGAACACGGCTCAGCCAGTGGACAGCGTCTCCTCAGCAGGGACAGACGAGTGTGAAGGGAGGCAGTGGACAGCCAGCAAAATAACAGCCATTTTTGGGCTTCTCCATTGCATCGTCAATCCTGTTATTTACCTCTGTCTCTCTAAAGAGTTCCGGCGACGTGCACTGACTATGATAAAGTTCGGTGCTTGTAAAACAGACTGTAATGAGGTTTCGCTTTGGGACTCTAGTGGAGTAAACGGTAATGCTTCCGTCCAAGAGGAACAAGGTTCACTTCAACCTATGAACGACATTAAACCAACAATAAAAACCCAGGATTATGATACATAAAAACATAAAACATTGACTGCTGGATGATCTGAATCTCATAATTCCTGAAATGTATTACTTTATTTAACATAAGCATTATAAAAAATTATGCTTGTCTTATTAAGAAAGAATAAGAAATGCTGGCCAACTCATTTGCACTTTAATTCAGTAAAATGATCATACTGGTGAGTATTGCTCTGTTACTATGTCAAATGTTATATTTATTTATTTTTTCGCTGTGCTGTAAGTGTTTTGGAATAGTGTTCCGAAACAATATTTGGCACTTTAGCCGATACTGTGCCTACTTGCTTGATAACAGAACTGTTCATTCATCTTGTCAATTCCAAAGTCAGCCTTGTCAATGAGTATCACATTTTCTGCATTAAATTTTACAATGGCATGTCACATATTGCAACCATGTAAATGTCAACTGTGTTGTATCCATGTTTGTACTATTTATGAAATAGTTTTGAAATGTCAGAATTTCATCAGTGCATCTGCAGATGAATAAGATATAATTTCTGCTGTCATGACAGGAAGTCATGTCAGTTTCTTAATGACGTTATTTTAGGTCAGTGGTCTCTTGAAGGGTGGGTCCTGTATATGAAGGAACACAGTGCTATTTTTATGTCCCAAATTCTTATCTTCACTTTGTAGTTGAAAGCTTATTATGTCCTGCTAATTATTAAACTGAAAATATTAGGTAAATGTTTATGAAAGAGAAAAAAATAAATAGATTTTGGTTTTTTATTAATTGCTCGTCATGATTTGACATTTTTGCAGTTTCCTGTGAGATGGGGTCATGAAAGATTCTTTCCCCATATTACATAAGTTTTCTTCCTAAACCTTTTGGGGGAAGTACCTTCTTCCTGTGTGGTATTCATAGACTTAGAGGGTGAATTGGTAATTGGGAAAGACCGTTGTTGGGATTTTCAGGCATAAATACTTTTCCGTTCTCATGAGTGGAATATCCCCAAGGACAGAAATTATGATAGAGAGAAGGAAAAAAAAGGGGATTTGTTTGTGCTCTAGTCTTTGTACTGTACTGTAGTGTAGTGTTCCTCTAAATACTTTAAGGATGTCATCATCTTGAACAACAGAAAGGCCTGTGTGTAGTACACAAAGAGAACACATTAAGATTTTCTTTACTTATCAGAGCACATTTTAATACACGTGATCCACCCTAATGACTTACTGTAGTGCATTTTCAATAGAATGTTTCTTAGAAAGTTCTATGAAGGTAGTGATATTTGACCTTTCTATGGTAAGGCAGTCTGATGGTATGCACACAGAAATAACCACGTGTCTCACCCTCAGTTCCTTTTCTGAAACAGAACATGTGGTGAGCATTATTGTGAAGACGACAGCATGATTACACTGTCATGCGATCTGATTTCATCAGTATTCCATCATTTATTTCCCATGAGTCATGGGAAATATCTGATGGAATTTAAGATAAATTTACAAGATGTGGATATTGGTGAATTTTGAAAATCTTAGCTATAAACACCACTTTCGGTATGAGGAACTTGCAAAGTTAAGTGTTATTTTCCTGTCCTGTTGTGTGTTCGTGTGACTGCGGGTTACAGTTTTTACTGACATTTGTGAAGTAAAATATTGTTCATAGTCATGTAGATCATTTTCTATTCATCTCTTTTTCTAGTGGACTGATAGTCTGTGCTGTTTGCCCAGTTTTTGCATCCAATGTTTTGAAATGTGTTTTTGTTTGTTTGTATTTGGCCAGACACTACAAAAAAGTAGTGTGTGCTGTCGTAACACTGATGGTTGTAGATGATGGTTGAGAGTGATTGAATAGATTGCGTTTCATGTTACTACAAAAACCTGTTTTGACATGTCTTGTTATAACTGGTCTGTCAACTTTTGAGAACTCATGTGTCATGTGTGTAAGCTAACCACACCAGCATTGTTTGGTAAACTCAGTTACTTAGCAAATTAACAAATATGACTCTAAAGGTGATTATGATACTAATAATGTTATGGCAATGTGTTCATGTTCATTTGCACTCGTCAGCTGCCCTCTAGAGGCTTGAATGAAAAGGAAACCATATTATGAAGACCATAGCTATGTGTGTATCTGTGAAAAATAGTATGCCGTCTGCAGGTAGTTCTTTGGCTTGTTTTTTTATATATATATCCGTTTTTAGTCTGTTTATAGACAGGTGTGTTTCTTTTAAAATGATGTTCAATCAACTGAATATGCAACATATGGACTCCAGTTAAAGTGTAGAAACAAATCAAGGACCACAATGGAAATAAGTTTTGTTTAAACTTTATTGTGCTATCCTTGACAAAGGAGTGCTATTTTCACTATAATGTTGCCTAATAAATCAAATCAAAATGGGATGAGCTGAATTTTATGGTGTCATATCAACGAAGATATTTGTTTTCTCTTTTTAATACATTTAAATTGTCAAAGTTATCACAGATCTGCGTTTTTGCAACATAATGTGAAGAAAATGGGCTTGAATATTTTCTGAAAGCACTGTAAAATAGTTGCTGTAATAGTGTCATCTTGTGGTTATTTTGGGTACAGCAGTTTATTTCCCTTCACATGAACTGTCTTTTTTTATACTGTTGTCTGAGGTCAACTTGTGACGTTTTACATTCAAAAACATCATAATAAATAAGTAATAGGCTATTTCTACCCTGGTTTTGAGCCTAGCTCTTGAAATGCTCGGTTTTTATGGGCGTGCGGCATTAAAGACTTGGAAGTAAACGCCCACTGCTATGATTGGATAACAATTTTGCATATTATAATGTGCTTCGGCTTCCCAGTCATTACACGTGAGGAATTGTTTTGAAAACTTACAATGTGTGCACCCAAAAGCCAAGTACGTGCATCAGCAAAACTTCACCTCAGACAAATCAGCATGTTCAAAACTTCCATTATTGTATTTTTGCTTCAAATTACCAGACAAGAGAGTGAACAACATCAAGAAAGGATTATTTCACTATTTAAGGTCGTAGAATCGCAGGACAATGAACCAACAACACCTCAAATACAAAGGATACTCCAGCCTGTGACAGCGTGTTAAGTTATGTTTAGTTAGACACATACATAATCAGTAGATATCAAATGTAACAATGCAATACTATCACATATAAAAAAACATTTTTTACTCACATAAGTGTTGCATCATTCCTGTCAGATCCAGAAGCCACAGCATTGCTTTTTAATCTCATCCTGTCTGCAAATCCAGTCTCTTGTTTACAAACGAATCCAGTGAAATGAAGCAAACAAATGCAATGTATTTACCCACGTGATCTGGAACTTAATTAAAAAATAAAGTTCAACCATGCATTGCTAATATTGGAATCCGAAGGAAGCTTATGGCATGTTTGAAATACGCCATAAGCTTTATTGCTTGGAAGTTTGATCTGGTTTAGCTCCACGTAGGCCTGTTATTTATCTAACATGTCAGGCATGAATCGGTGGGCAGGGCTACAGAATTAGGCTTTCATCTTATTCTGTTAAGGCGGCGTTTCACTGCACTCTGACCACGGGGACGCGCATTTGCAGATCGATTGTTTGCTGAGCCAGCTGTCAAAAGCTTTGACTAACAAGGAAACTTACAGTATATTCTTTATATTAAGATGACCTTTTATATATCAAAAGCTCAAAGGGAAAGTTGATTTCTCAATTCATGACCCCTTTAAGCGCTCTCCATATTACTTTTAGGAGTTGGTTGTAAACTAATTTTTTATATGAAGCCCTATGATAGCCATATGAAACATATATTGTGGCCATGTAGGAACTTATTATTAATTCGTGACCATGATGCCTCGTGTTTTTTTTTTACTTCATAGTTACATGAGGGTGAATTCAGATAAAGGGGGCCTTTAAAGCTTCATAGCGCTGTGCTCAATGAGTTTACACTTTCAGTGCCAATGGTCTTTAATTAAAGGGACATTATTCAATATTCTCATATTCAGATTTCATTGTCAACACAAAATTGTTTTGAATTTTAAAGATGAATTGAGTAAAATCATAGCCAATAGGCTATGTGTGTCCATGTTAAATATGTTGTTTAATATGTTTGTTTGATAATGTGTTAATAATCCATGTGTTTGATAATTTCACTTTACCTGAAAAGACATTTGTCTAGGTATCCACATTTGTGGACAGTTAACTTAACTCCATTTAGGGTTAATTTATCATGGTAATTTTCTCCAAACCACTTGAGGGCAGTGTCAGTAGATTGACAGCAATATTGTAACAGTGGCTACTGTCTTGCATTCCAAATATGCATTGCTTGATGACATCATTAATCCAAGATGGCTGACAGCTATAGCCATGTGCCAAATGCCCAAGGGCAGCATATCTGTGAAAAACTTTTAACTTTTATATTATACTTTTATCATTTTAGGTCAATTGAGGTACAAAAAAAAATGTGTATGTACAGTAAAGTATGATGAATATGTTAGTATTTTATAAACTAACATTTAGAGTAAAATGTCCACGTATGTGGATGTCATGCAACAGTGAAGTCAAATTGCATAAAGTCTGATTTCTGTAACCTGCTAGTATATCTGTTCTATTTTTGCAAAGATGTTATGAATTGTCTTATATTGTAATAAAACAGACTGTGGGGACATGACCAGAGCAAAGGCAGGAGACTCGGCTTGCCGTCAATTAAAAGCTTTATTGACTTCCAACTTGCAATCCAAACGAACAACATATAACAGAGACAATAAAGGTGACCTTCCTCACAGAGGTCCCTCACCAGATCTGCCTCAAACAGACAAGATGAATCCTATTATACTCCGGGGTTCAACCACTTCATAATAGGGGAATAGTCAGGGTATATACATACACACATAAATACATAAACAAACCATAATATTTGAAAATAAACATCAAATTACATTTACATAAATATTACAAGAAACAAAATAAAAATAATAAACACTACAGTACATTTAACAAAATAAACAAAACAATGAAACAATGACCCCCCTGCTCCCACTGGGAAATAGGCTATGCCTACACTACCCAGAATCCCTCAGAATAGCATAAAATGAGGAACAGGAAGGCCGCACTTCCTCTTAAACCCCACCCCTAGGAACCATGCTGCAGCCATGAACCCAGAGACAAAGGTAACTTTTGAAAGTGTTATAACACTGATATATAAATTCTAAATAAAGAAAATAAAACTTCTTGGTGTCTTTTCTCTAGTCTAATGTGCACATTTAGACCAGAAAAAGCAGCCACAAATCATATTTAAACAAATGGTAAAAAACATATTTATACAGGTAATAACCCAACCAAACACAGGGCCTATACAGGAATTAGGGGTTACTTATGCCATCTTCACACAGACATTTAACAAATATATCAGCATATTCAAAATTACATATTATGGCATTAAATGGCAACTTTACACATACATACCAAGATAAATTTACATTTTGCCTTCCAAACTGGGACAGCATAGCACTCAGTACAGAATAATAGAGAATATCCCAGACAGGCCCGTCGGAGGCCCTGTGCAGTCGCACACGCGGTGCTATGGTACTGATCCCAGAGGACAGTGGAAGTGACATTGACAGCAGTAATGAATATTTGCTAGCAAAGCCCAGCTCTAGGTTTCTGCCATAGACTGCATATATATAGACTGTTCCTACAATATGTGTTTTATTATATTGTAATGTTTTTAACCCATTTGTGCCCAATTTTTTTAATGGTTTCACACATATAGTCATGTTAATCGTGTCCTATATGAAAATGTTCTGCATTTAATTTTCCCAGGTTTTTTTTTTCTTGAAAATCGTATAGATGTTGTAAGCACCCCTTCAATGTCAAATTTGAATAGGAGGACATTTGGCATCTAACTTAAAATAACTGCTTTCAACAGATCAAACTTTATTAATAAACAAATTTATTATGTATAAAAGTCAAAGAACATTCGATACAAACTCAAAAAAGCTGCATCTATCTTATAATCTTTTGAATATGAAAACGCAACAAACAAATAAATTTGTCTTAAACTGGTGGAACATAGTGCGGAACAAAGTGCATCCATTAAGTTGCCCCAACAGGGCATTGTTTATCAAAAAGTTAAATGAAAATAAATAGAATGACAAGAAAAAAAAAAAATATATATATATATATTTTTTTTTTAAGTCCCATATTCAATGGCTGACTGTAGTAGGTGATTTCATATAAAAGTAAACGTATTACCTGAATTTCCACATTATAATGGAATCGTAAGTTACTAGTCATAAAATGAATTAGGGTCCTTGTGTAACATTTAAGTCCACTGGAGGCAAGTTGAAGTGAACCCATGTGCAGCTTTATTTACAATGTGGTTACATAGAACAATATTCAAAAGACACACAGCAAACATGAGGGCTTAAATACACATGGACTAAGGACAAGACAAGACACACCTGTGAACAATGATTAAACCAATGAGAACATGACAGACCACAAGACAAAGGAGCACATGGCACGATCACATGACAAGACCAGGAAGTGCATGACAAGACATGACATGGCAAACTTAAACACATGAAACATAATCAAAACACCCTGTGACAGTTCCCCCCTTTATGGGCGGCCCCAGACACCCAAACAAAACCAGAGCCCCAACAGAAGTCTAGGGGGGGGGTGGTCATGGCGGAGGGATGGCGGGCCAGGCCCGTGCAGAGGCACCGGACACGGGCCTGGGGGCGTGGGCGGACCTGGGCCGTGGCCTTCTCAGTGTATCCACTGCCCCCCCCAAAAAAATTTCTTGGGCATGACTATGGCTGGTCTGGGGCTGGAGCCCCCTCAGGACGCTGGTCTGGGGCTGGAGCCCCCTCAGGACGCTGGTCTGGGGCTGGAGCCCCCTCAGGACGCTGGTCTGGGGCTGGAGCCCCCTCATCAACATCATTAAATTCCACATGGCAGCACAGTTCACAGAAATCCTGAATATAAGTCTCAATGGGGCGGTTACCTTGACGAAGGCGAAGCAGAGAAACTGCCGGGTCCATGTTTGGCGGTCGAGTATTCTGTAACATTTAAGTCCACTGGAGGCAAGTTGAAGTGAACCCATGTGCAGCTTTATTTACAATGTGAACAGATACCAAACAAACAATGACCTTGACTTGAAACAGACTTGGCTTGACTCAGACTTGGTTAGAAAACTCACCGACAGAGGGTTACATAGAACAATACTCAACAAAGACACACGGGAAACATGAGGGCTTAAATACACATGGACTAAGGACAAGACGAGACATACCTGTGAACAATGATTAAACCAATGAGAACATGACAGACTACAAGACAAAGGAGCACATGGCAGGATCACATGACAAGACCAGGAAGTGCATGGCAAGACATGACAGTGAACATGGCAAACTTAAACACATGAAACATAACCAAAACACCCTGTGACACCTTGACTGATTAGAATGAAACGCATCCAAACTGGATGAAGGGGCCTCAATATTTTGGCCATTACAAGACATAATATCATAAAATATTATATTTTTCCCTATCAAATTAAGGTCTACTGTACAGTAGAGATGTCAGTTAAAGGGTTAATTTATGTTTTAGGTGGGATATTATGAAAGCAAAAAGCACTAAACAAGACCAAAAATCTTGATTTATTAATCTATTAACACAGTATACCCCATTTCCCCATGATATATGTACTTACAAGCCATTTGCCCACCGGCAACTATAGTTGCCGCTTGGACTTTTGACTAAGTATACAAAAAACTATGGATCTCTTGTAAGATTTGTTTTGTTTGGATGATTCTAGAAACCTTCATGATTATGTAGATCTATATATATGTCAACAAAAAATACTTTAGTAACATGAAAATGACCTTTCTTTGGGAGGTTTTGCCTTCGCCTTGCTTCCTGGAAGTAGGGGTAGGAAGTTGGCAGCCTCAGAAATCCTTTATTTGGTTGTTTGCTTGCATGTCATTGAGACATAAAACATGGATAACATCTAGAAAAATACTTACAAAAGTAAAATGACAACTATACACTGTGGCAACTATAGTTGCCGGTGGGCTTAATTAATAACTGAGCTGATATACATAACATGCCATAATAAAAACACAATTTTCCATATTGTCATCTGTGGTTTTATGTCCCATTTTACACCTTTGTTGCATGGTGTCCACCACATACGTGGACAGTTAAATAATTTTTAAATAAAACTGAATTTTGTAAAAATTAAAATGGATTTCAATTTTAGCATTATATTAAAATAATAAAAAATAATCTCTAGATAATGTTTTTCATAATTCATGCATGAAAGTTCTAGAGTGCATGGTCTCCAAATGTTTATTAGTATATAGGCTACTTTGCAAATAACAGATTATATGAACTGAATTCAAATGAAAATATAGCTGGACATTAAAATTAACAAAAGTAGTAAAGAAAAGAAAAACGCTCTGGTATGTAAATTTCATGTTTTCAAAAAGTGTCCCAATTCACCTTATGTCAAATAAATAACATAGCCTACTTAAAGCTGCAGTTCTAAGTTTCGAAGTTTTGCCTCTTTGTCGCCATCTCTGTTTGAAATCTGCAATTGCAGTTATTTGCAGTTGTGCATCGGCGTGGCTCCTCAGTGCGGATGAATCTAATGTTTTGAGGAATATGTGCGCTTGCTGTTGAACACTGGTGTGGATACTGTACTTCTGAATCACAGATTCTATGTCTTGGAAGTATGACCAAATTAAGAATTTTCGTAACACGTTTTGGTCAATCAAAAAGCTTTTAATATGTTTTTGCTGGCATGGTCTCATGATGATCCTAGCAGATTTTAGTGAAAATTGGACTAAATATGGCATAATTGGTCTCATTATTCTCTGTATATCTCAAGGAATCTATCAAGACCAGTTTCATTTGAATAAAATCAGGCCAAAATGAAGTTTGTTTGGAGTTCGAAACAGCTTGCCAAAGCAAACTTACCGGAAAAGTTTGCTCCGGCTGGTAAACTCCTTTGAACTACCATTGGTCTGTGGAGATTTCGTAACAGGTAGGTGCACGCTGGGACTCCGCCTTCTGTGATGTGGAAATCTTCTCCAGGTTACTTCCTCTGTTGAGTATGCCGAGGTCAGACGTCCACAAGTGAAAGCATAAACACTGGAGAGCTGCTTTATAGTATAAACTGAAGTGTAATTCTAATTGAAAGCAACAATGACACGTTTTTTTCAAGTTTATACAATAGATCGCGCCAAACCAAACAGCTTTACAGTATTAAAGTGCTTTATAAATAAATGTGACTTTACTTGACTGGAGTGCAAAATTGCAGATCTCGTGCAAATATCCACACTGCTATGATCCAGTTTTTTCTTAATTGTTGTTTTCTCACTGCTCTTATTATTGTTGTGTGTTTATTTTGTTATTGGGAGTAAAGCATGCAGCACATATTTACATATTCATCTATACGCTAACCCAAGCAGAAGCAGCCATGGATGACGTTGAGACGTTCTCTAACAGTATACCGCTGCAAAGGTATTTCAAACTTCTTTTTACCCCTAAACGAAGAACGAAAAAGAACTTCACTGGGTATATCAGCACCTTTATATTTGTGACCCAGGACCACAAAACCAGTCATAATGGTCAATTTTTTTACATTGAGATTTATACATCATCTGAAAGCTTTCCATTGATGTATGGTTCGTTAGGATATGACAATATTTGGCCGAGATACAACTATTTGAAAATCTGAGGGTGCAAAAAAAATTTAATATTGAGAAAATCGCCTTTAAAGTTGTCCAAAATGAAGTCCTTAGCAATGCATATTACTACTAATAATACATTTTTGATATATCTACGTTAGGACATTTACAAAATATCTTCATGGATAATGATCTTTACTCAATATTTTAATGATTTTTGGCATAAAAGAAAAATCTATAATTTTGGCCCATACAATGTATTGTTGGCTATTGCCACAAATATACCCGTGCGACTTATGACTGGTTTTGTGGTCCAGGGTCACATTTAAGCTTATTTGAAATGAAATGGTTTTACTCCAAATTTTAGTGTTACTCCCATCACCAACTCATACAGAATGTGGTAATAAGTCATATACTGTGTATACATGTAATTTATCTTCTATTTTATTGTATTGCAGTTTTACAGCATTCTAGCTACAGGTTTTATGGTAACACATCTGAAAAAACAAAGGTTCAACAAAAGTTGTATAAGAAGTAAATATAAAAAGACAGTACACAATTCACATTTGCAGTTCTGCTTCATGACAAGTAGGACTTTAAAGGAACACACCGACTTTTTGGAACTTTAGCTTATTCACTGTATCCCCCAGAGTTAGATAAGTTTATACATACCATTTTATCTCTGTGCGTGCCATAACTCTGTCTGACGCACCCACTGCTAGCCTAGCTTAGCACAAAGACTGGAGGTAAACGGCTCCATCTAGCCTACTGCTCAATAAGTGATAAAATAACGTCAACATTTTCCTATTTACATGTTGTGATGTGTATTGTTGCATCGTGTACTAAGACCGACGGAAAATGAAAAGTTGCAATTTTCTAGACCGATATGGCTAGGGACTATACTCTCATTCCTGCGTAATAATCCAGGAACTTTGCTGCCGTACCATGGGTGCAGCGGCGCAATGATATTACGCAGCGCCTGAAAATAGTCCCCAGCACGCTCTCTGTGCAAGCAGGTTGTCGTTGGTTATGTTGATGGAAGTTAGCCTATTTTCAGGCGCTGCGTAATATCATTGCGCCGCTGCACCCATGGTACGGCAGCAAAGTTCCTGGATTATTACGCAGGGATGAGAGTATATATATTTTGTCACTTATTGAGCAGTAGACTAGATGGAGCGGTTTACCTCCAGTCTTTGTGCTAAGCTAGGCTAGCGGTGTGTGCGTCAGACAGAGTTATGGCACGCACAGAGATAAAAATGGTATGTATGGACTTACCTAACTCTGGGGGATACGGTGAATAAGCTAAAGTCCCAGAAAGTCGGCGTGTTCCTTTAAGATGTTTTAAAATGTATTTACAGCAAATTGAGATATTTAAAACCATCATAAAAAATAAAAACATATGACAATTAACAAACTAATTTAGGAACACTATACATTAACTCTAGAATTTCAAAACGGATAACAGTAAAATTCAGCTGTTCACACTTTTTCAGAAGTCTGATCCATTGGGCAAATCTGCCAAGTATTAGAAAGTGATCAGTTTTGACAAAATAGAAACTTGTGAGCTGCAAGGAATCAACTATGCTTGAGAAATGCTAACCTAAAGTAGCTGCCACATGTGAAAAGAGAAATATTTGAATGTAAGATTAAAGATTTCTCTATATTTATGCTTGCTAATCAGCAGTCATGAGACTAAAGATCCATTCACACCAAGAACGATAACTATAAAGATACATTTAAAGAAAAAAGACAAATAAAACATAATGGGCTCCAAAAAAAAGTCTCTGGTTGCTATAGAAACAGTCAGTGTTCTGTGACCAAGCACTTAGAACTGCACATGTGCATTGGCTGGTCTAGCCTAAAAATTGAGCATTAGAAACAACATTTAGACAGTTCATGTCAGATTTTGTTGCTGATTTAAAATGTTATTTAAATGCAAATTCTGCAAGCAGTTTTTTTAGATTTCAGGATTCCCAGGGCTCATTTTGACATGACAACTGTTTCAGGCTGTTTACACTGTACATATTAAATGTAACATTTTAAACAGGTACATTTATCATAGCATCGCAATGCCCAATTCGCTTTGACATGTTCCTGTTTATTACTTAAAGGTCTAAATAAAAGGCTTGCACTTCTGTAACCGAAGCTAAATGTCTTTTCTCATGTAGTGAGTCAGTCATGGTCCTACCCAAACTGGCTAAACACCCTCTGCTTCGCCTGCTTCAGTAGCCCCAAACTCAAGCTATAAATTGAGCTGGAAAGAGATTGACGGATTTGAGTGAACTGCTCTCAATGTTTTAAAGGTGTCATGAACTGGCTTTTTAATTTTTTTTTATACTGTTGTCTGAGGTCAATTTATGACGTTCGCATGGTTTTTACATTCAAAAACATCATAATAAATAAGTAATAGGCTATTTTCTACCCTGATTTTAAGGCTCTCTCCTGGAACGCTCTTGTTTTAATGGGCGTGCTGCACTGAAGACTTGGAAGTAAATGCCCACGGCTAGAATTGGATAAGATTTGCATATTTAATGAGCTTCTGTTCCCCTGTCAGTACATGTGGGAATTGTTTTGAAAGCGTGTGGGAAAACGGCAACCAGAATGAATTGCCCACAGGGCTCACAAAACGTCTTTATCAAACAAACATAATGATTTATCTCTCATCCACCCGCGACTGATTGGAATGTTATTTTTTTATTACTTGGCCCGCCCGATCGGTGGATATAAGTGCGGGACGTTGGGCTTTGCGAGCCTTGGCCCTGTGGCCCATACATGTCCGAGTCTGATCCCGAATCGCAATGAACCAACAACCAGCCTTTGACAGCGTGCTAAGTTATGTTCAGTTAGACACGTACACATAATCAATAGATATCAAACGATCTGTAACAATGCAATACTATCACATATAAAAAACATTTTTTACTCGCATAAGTGTGTTGCTTCGTTCATTCATGTAATCTCATCCTGTCTGCAAATCCAGTCTCTTGTTTACAAACGAATCCGTGGTGAAATGAAGAAACAAACGCACAATGTCTTCCCCATGTGAGCTGGATATTCATTAAAAATAAAGTTCATCCATGCATTCATAATATTGGAATCCAAATTAAGCTTATGCAGCATGTTTATTGCTTAGAAGTTCGATCCGGTTTAGCTCTATGTAGGCCAATGTCATGTCAGGCACGAGTCGGTGGGCGGGGCTACAGAATCAGGCGTTGTTCTTTATCTGTTGAGGCGGTGTTTCACTACACTCTGACGTCACAGCTTGGCACATTCTGAGATCTCTCGTTTGCTGAGCCTGGTGTCAATAAAAGCTTTTCTTTGACTAACAAGGAAGTTTTCAGCTCTGAAACTTACAGGATATTCTTATATTACCATGACCTTTTATATATCAAAAGCTCAAGGGAAAGTTGATTTCTCAATTCAGGACCCCTTTAATGGTGCCTGAGAGACTCAATGTTTACACTTTTAGGTGGAAATAAACCCATAAATGGCATACTAATAGTAGTCAGTTGGTTAAGAGAATGTATCTTACATACTTCATCTTCAAAGTTGTGTGGATTCTGATTGTCTGTTAATGGTTTTATCGTTCATCAGCTGGGAAAAGTTGTTCTGAAAGTGATTCCAATGATATAGTGTGTTTTTATTATTATAGTTGTGGTGTGGACTTCACTATTCTCATAGAATGATTTAGGAATGATTATTAGTTACCCTTGTTGGTGTGAATAGAAACGCTTGAGTACTTAAAGCCAAACTCTTCTGACATAACACTGATACAGATATTAAGGTTGCAGAAAAAGATGACATGGTTACTGACTGTACATATATTGGTTTGATGGGATATGATGTTTCAGAAGGCAGATGTGTGAGAGGTGTCCACCGACTCTGACCATACAGAGCTTTTCCGTGACACCAGGCCCGCTGGGCCCTTCAGCGTGAAGCCCAGAGGTCTCAGCATGTCCAGCAAGTGCTGGCGAAATTTCACCCCCACGAAAGCATAAAGAATTGGGTTGACACAGCAGTGTAAGTAGCCCAATGTGGAAGTTGCTGTAAGAGCTACATCCAATGCTGTGGTGCTGTCACAGGATGTTTGGTTACTGATTTTGGTGGTCTGGTTGTTTTGTATGGTGTCAACCATGAGGGTGATGTTGTAGGGTGTCCAGGTGATGAAAAAGGCCAGTACGAGGGCTACGATGACACGGATGGCCCTCTTCTTCTGCATGCCCTGGGAGCCACGTCGCAGCCGCAAGAGGATGCAAGAGTAACAGAACAGCATCATTGCTGCTGGGAGAGTGAAACCCAAAATATGGTAGAGCACACGAGTGGCCAGATGCCAAGATTCAGGAGGAAAGGGGTAAAACGGAACACATTCTGTTTTATCCTGACGTCTGCTGTCCTTAATTGCCACAAGGAATATCCAGTCAGGAATGGAGAGTAGAAGGCAGAAGAGCCAGACCATAAGGCAGCAAGAGTGAGTCACCATGGGCTTTTTACGAGAATACATCTGCACTGCATGGACGATGGACAGGTAGCGGTCAAGACTGATGCAGGAAAGCATGAAAATGCCACAGTAGAAATTGATCTGATGGAGAAACATGACAATGAGAGACTGCAAACCCGAAGTTGATTTTTAAAGCAATATTTCTGGTTCAGTAGTAAGCTCAATCAACAGCATTTGTTGTTTAACACAAAAAATATTTTCTTAAAAACAGCAAAAATCTGGGTTACATTGAGGAACAATAAGTGAATAGGGCTGATCCGTCAAATCTGTTAAACTTTTTTACGCTAACTTTTTCAATAGTATAGCCACAAGAAACAATATGTGTTAACATTATTTTAATGTGAAAATATCCCTTATTAACCATTTCCGTGTAAAGTTATATACAATTTTACAACTGTTACCATGAAATGCCGTAAAGCCTAAAACTGTGAAAATGATTTAAACAGCTATGCAGCTCAAATAATAATTCTCTTGAAAAATAATAATCTATAAATAAATAATCAAATCATTTGCACAAAAGGTTCTTTATAGTGTCAAAATATTATTTAGAAAATTAATACTACAACCTACTATTCTATTCTGTTTCTATTCTATATATTTAAAAAAATAATAATAATAATAAACCTATTGCCCTATTTTGGTTTGATTGCTTCTTTTGCTCTCCTCATTTGCAAGTCGCTTTGGATAAAAATGTTTAAAAAATGATTAAATGTAAATGTAAGAATGTACCTCCAACTCTACAGTAAAAATTGGTAACCTGCAATTGTTACCTTGAAGAGCTGTTTTTTTTTTAGTTTTTTTTTTACTTCATTTAACCCATATAAAATAATCTTGTTAGTATAAATTAATGATTTTATGTTGACTCAGCCATATTAAATAATATTTTTGACTTGAAAAACCCCCCCAGTTAATTTAGATGTTATCCTTTTTGGGTTACCAGTGTGAATGTCTAGAATAGAATTTATTGTAATTCATACAGTTCCATCACTGAATATATAAAACAATAAAATGGAGAAGCAATGGACCATGCAGTTAATTTCATTAAATCAACTTTTGACTGGCATAAAAACTGCCACCAAAACTTCTTGGCCTCAAAGATTTTGCCCACCTTGAACAGAGCTCCAGTCAGTTTGCAGAGCGCTGTCCCAAAGATCCACCCCTTCACTGCCTCTACAGCCCAAAAGGGCAGCGTCAGCAGCAGCAGAGTGTCTGATAGGCCCAGGTGAAGGATGAAGATGTCTGTAACATTCAAGCTCCGCCTTTTCTTCCACAGTACCACCAGAACCAGCCCATTGCCCACCAGCCCCACTACCAGCGCCAGAGAGTAAAGGACCGGAATAAAAATGGAATCGAAGTGCATGCTAGACTCCTGATCACACATAAGTCCTCCACAGCAGTCCTCTTCATAACTGTAGCTGCCATTGTAATCAGCAGTGAAGCCAATGTCTTCCCCGTTCACGGTGATCTTTGTATCAACATTCATCTTCTGCAAAGAAACATATATTAGAATTAGTATCTATTTCTATCATTTATTTTCAATATAGTATTTATTTATTTAGCTACAAGAGTGTTTTAAGTGAGATGTTAAAGGAACACGCCGACTTTTTGGGACTTTAGCTTATTCACCATATCCCCCAGAGTTAGATAAGTGTATACATACCATTTTTATCTCCATGCGTGCAATAACTCTGTCTAACGCACCCACCGTTAGCCTAGCTTAGCACAAAGACTGGAGGTAAACGGCTTCAGCTAGCCTACTGATATTACGCAGCGCCTGAAAATAGGCTAACTTCCGTCAACATAACCAACGGCAACCTGCTTGCAAAGAGAGCGTGCTGGGGACTATTTTCAGGCGCTGCGTAATATCATTGTGCCGCTGCACCCATGGTACGGCAGCAAAGTTCCTGGAGTTTCCTGGTTATGTTGACGGAAGTTAGCCTATTTTCAGGGACTGCGTAATATCAGTAGGCTAGCTGGAGCCGTTTACCTCTAGTCTTTGTGCTAAGCTAGGCTAGTGGTGGGTGCGTCAGACAGAGTTATGGCACGCACAGAGATAAAAATGGTATGTATGGACTTATCTAACTCTGGGCGATACGGTGAATAAGCTCGTGTTTATTCGTGTTCCGGCGTGTTCCTTTAAACAAGTGAATGTGTTATTTTGTGTGTTTGGCAGCATTTTGTCTGAATGTGCGGTTTAAATTCTGAGGGTAAAGTTTAAATTTAACCTTACATTTACTGTAGTTTATAGCTTACGTCTGAAGTAGGGGTGAGCAGGGCACAACCCAACGCGGGGTTAGTTGTAACACACATGGTTTAAAACTTTCCACACATGCCAGCATGACTAAACATAGTGTATTTACTAGTTGCCATATCAATACTATATAGAGAAGAAAAAAAAACTTTGGAAGATAAATCACAGAACATTTATTTAACCATAGCAAAAGTAAATTTCCTACTTAAAGGGATAGTTCACCCAAAAATGAAAACTCTGTCATTAATTATGTCATTCCAATCCCGTAAGACCTTTGTTCATCTTTGGAACACAAATGAAGACAAAAATGAGTACACCCCTAAGTGAAAATGTCCAAATTGGGCCCAAAGTGTCAATATTTTGTGTGGCCACCATTATTTTCCAGCACTGCCTTAACCCTCATGGGCATGGAGTTCACCAGAGCTTCACAGGTTGCCACTGGAGTCCTCTTCCACTTTTCCATGACGACATCACAGAGCTGGTGGATGTTAGAGACCTTGCACTCCTCCACTTTCCATTTGAGGATGCCCCACAGATGCTCAATACGGTTTAGGTCTGGAGACATGCTTGGCCAGTACATCACCTTTACCCCCAGCTTCTGGAGGTGTGTTTAGGGTTGTTATCATGTTGGAATGCTGCCCTGCTGCCCAGTTTCACCAGAGGATCATGCTCTGCTTCAGTATGTCACAGTACATGTTGGCTTGAACTGTAGCTCTCTAGTGCCGGCAACACTCATGCAGCCCCAGACCATGACACTCTCACCACCATACTTGACTGTAGGCAAGACACACTTGTCTTTGTACTCCTCACCTGGTTATAGTCACACACGCTTGACACCAGCTGAACCAAATAAGTTTATCTTGGTCTCATCAGACCACAGGACATGATTCCAGTAATCCATGTCCTTAGTCTGCTTGTCTTCAGCAAACTGTTTGCGGGCTTTCTTGTGCATCATCTTTATAAGAGGCTTCCTTCTGGGACGACAGCCATGCAGACCAATTTGATGCAGTGTGCGGCGTATGGTCTGAGCACTGACAGGCTGACGCCCCACCCTCTCAACCTCTGCAGCAATGCTGGCAGCACTCATACGTCTATTTTGCAAAGCCAACCTCTGGATATGATGCTGAGCACATGCACTCAACTTCTTTGGTCGACCATGGCGAGGCCTGTTCTGAGTGGAACCTGTCCTGTTAAACCGCTGTATGGTCTTGGCCACCGTGCTGCAGCTCAGTTTCAGGGTGTTGGCAATCTTCTTATAGCCTATAGGCCATCTTTATGTAGAGCAACCATTCTTTTTTTCAGATCCTCAGATAATTTCTTTCCATGAGGTGCCATATTGAACTTCCAGTGACCAGTATGAGAGAGTGTGAGAGCGATAACACCAAACTTAACACACCTGCTCCCCATTCACACCCCAGACCTTGTAACACTAACGAGTCACATGACACCGGGGAGGGGAAAATGGCTAATTGGGTACTTACTTTTGTTGCCAGCGGTTTAGACATTAATGGCTGTGTGTTGAGTTATTTTGAGGGGACAGCAAATTTACACTGTTATACTGTACACTCACTACTTTACATTGTAGCAAAGTGTCATTTCTTCAGTGTTGTCCCATGAAAAGATATAATAAAATATTTACAAAAATGTGAGGGGTGTACTCACTTTTGTGAGAGTTTGTAGTAAAAACATTGTTACAATAGTCCATGTGACTCTAGTGGTTCAACCTTAATTTTATGAATCGATGATGTGCGCAAAAACAAACAAAAATAACGACTTTAACAAATTCGTTCTAGCCTGTGCCAGTCTCCCACACTGTTTACGTTGTAAATACAGTGCAGCTCCTCCATCATCATCACACGCATGTGTCGTGGTGCTCACGTGAACAGCATCAGCTGCCGTAGATCTCCAGAGCACTGCACTATTTACTCCTACTGCGTAGGAGACTGACACAGGCTAGAACGAAATTGTTGAATAAAGTATTAATTAAGTATTAATAAAAGTATTCTCGTCACTTCATAAAATTAAGGTTGAACGACTAAAGTCACATGGACTATTTTAATGATGTTTTTACTACCTTTCTGGACCTTGAAAGTGTTAATTAAATCGCTGTCTATGGAGGTGTCAGAGAGCTCTCAGATTTCATCAAAAATATCTTCATTTGTGTTCCAAAGAGGGTTTGGAACGACATGAGGGTGAGTAATTTTTGGGTGACCTATACCTTTAAATTAATTTTTCATCTCTGTTTTTTGTGTTTAATTAAAATTAGACAAATCTGATATTATTTGAATCTTATATCTAGTTAATCTAGTTATTTAACAGTTGAGATAGTTCTTGAATGCTGATCTAACCAGCAGAAGACACGAGCCAGGTTTAAATCAGTTGCGCAGGTGGGGCACGTTATAACACTGTAACAACTGTGCCCCTAATAGAACTATGGTGTTGTACTCTATACTTTTATGAATTCTATGGAGAAACCATGAGAAAAAAGGTGAATAATGACTGAGAATCAATGTTCATAAATGATTAATTATTATTATTATGTTTTGAACTATGCTGTATAGCTGTGTTTTTTTAGTTATTTAAAAAATTGCATTATTTTATTTGAAAAACCCGCCTGGGGCATGTTGTCACATTTCCATTCTTTCGGGTTAAATCAAGAAAAAAAAAGTATACACCGTATTAATGAAACAAAACCATATAATTGTACTATAAATGTGTGGAATTAATGTGGGGAAAAAATTAATATTCTGAACCCCAAGTGGATTTACACAAACTGAGAAAGTCAAAAAGCGTTAGGTTATCCCTGCTCTCCCCTACTTTTGCTGAAGTAACCTGTTTGGCAAGAAGGGGGCAATGATGAGACATGGTGGCAGGCATAGAGACGCTTAAGTTAAAGGGATCCTTCACCCAAAAATTTTAATTCTGCCATTATTTCTCACTGTCATGTTGCTCCAAACCTTTTTTGTTTCTTTGGAACACAAAAGAAGATATTCTGTTTTTTTGTTCGTTTGCTTCTTGTTTTGTCCATAAGATGAAAGTTGGGTCAAATGGGTTTTTTTTGGAGCCCACTGACCCCATTAAACATTCATAAAGATATCTTCTTCTGTGTTCCTCTGAAGGATTTTTTCTACAGGTTTGAAACATGATTTAAACAGACAGGATTTAAGTGCAGTTACAGAGGCTTAGGTACACGCTGTTGTTTTCATGTTATGTGAATGACTCGATTGAACAGATAAGAGAAAATGAAAAACCACACTAGCCACAAAGCACATTCATTGCTGATGTCTATCAGTCATAATGCAATTCAGATTCTCATCATTAATGAAACGAAGCTGAATCACCTATGACCTTCAGATTTGTTGCTGTTGCTTACCAGTCTAACACCTTCCTGAGTGGACATTCCAGTTAAAAGTACCATTTCACTGAAAATGAGACTGTGGGTAGTTTAGATACGCTCTTTTTGTAAAATTAGACAAATCTGATATTATTTTAATCTTATATCTGTTATTTTACAGTTGAGATTGTTCTTTAATGTTGATCTAACCAGCAGAAGACACGAGTCAGGTTTAAATCCCAGTTGCGCAGGTGGGGCATGTTGTAACACTGCGTTACAATGTGCCCCTAATAGAACTATGGTATTCCATTCTATACTTTTATTAATTCTATGGAGAAACCATGAGAAAAAGGTGAATAATGACTGAGAGTCAATGTTCACAAATTGTGTTTTGCGGTGTGTTTGTTGTCAAACTCAAAAATTAGTTTATTTTTAATTATTCAAAAATGGCATTATTTTATTTGAAAAAGTTAATCATTGTATTTTATTGACAAATATTTTAATTTGTCTTATATATTTTAAGTTTAGTTAAATATTTAATTTGATATTTTTTGATTATATCAGATAACATTTCAAGCTGTCATATGGTCATGTTACAATGTGCCCCTCACATGTTATACCTATGGGGCATGTTGTCACATTTCACTTCCATTCTTTCGGGTTAAAATCAAGAAAAAAAGTATACACTGTATTAATGAAACAAAACAACATAATTGTACTAGATGTGTGAAATTAATGTGGGAAAAAATAAATACTCTGAATCCCAAGTGGATTTATGACTCGATAACACCTTGTCTAACACCTCCCTGAGAGGTCATTCCTAAAAGCACCATTTCACTGAAAATGAGACTGTGGGTAGTTTAGATGCGCTCTTAAAAATAAAGGTTCTTTATTGCCGTCAACGATTCCACCTTTAACATCCATGGAACCTTTGCAGTCCCCCAAAAAAAACTTTCTAGTGGAAAAAGGTTCTTTAGATTATTAAAATGTTCTTCACACTAAGAAAAAATGGCTCTTAAGAACTGTTCAATGAACGGAACACCAAAATGTTTGCGAAAACCCCATTTTAGAACCTTTATTGAGTATAGTGTAGTATCTATTCTCCTGAACTCTACACTTTATGCGAAACCATGTTATTTACAATAATGTTCTGAATGTCTGTAATTGAAACCTGAAATCTCTGGAGGTGATATTTGACACCCCCTGGTAAATCCCCTGTATCATCCTGCAGTTGCAATAATGTCAGTCTGTTTGTGCTGGAAATATACATTTAACTATTAAAATATAAGTCTTAAAATCATTCATCATAACTGGAAGTGAAGCTTCTTCAAAACTCTTTCATATTATATATCAACACAAGGTAAACAAAATGCACTAAATATTATGGCAAGAAATAAATCCAATAATAATGAAATAAAGTTAGATTATCATATTATGATAATCTTATTATAATCTTTAAATGTAAAATTAATATTCATTTGAGAAATGATACAATGTGAGTATGATGGATCTATGGTTATAATGGATGGAGATAAAAAAGGAAAAGTTTTGTAAGGAAGAAAACATACCTGTGTAAGTGTAGGATCTCACAGCAGTTGAGAAGCGGCAAAATGATTGGCACATTGAGAGTTGCTCATTAATAGACCTAAAGGTCACGGCATGCAGATGCGCAGAAGAGAGACAGAGGAGGAGGAGACAGTGGCAGGAGCACCAGGGTTTAAAAGAGGAAATATGATAACGATCAGTTGCCACTCATTCACAATTCTTTTTCAAATGTTCATTTTGCCTTCTCAATGAAATATATGCTCTGGGAAATGCAGAAATTTGATGCATGTTACAAGTTGCCAAACATTGATTGTTCATTGTCATCAAACTTGACAACTACAGAGAAATTTTAATTGTAGTTCTGTATGCTTACTGATAATATTATCAGTATTATTAAATGTTTATTTTATAAACATTTCAGTCAGAACACAATAAAAACAGGTTAACTTTGTTATTTTATCACCAGTTATCTGTTTTTATATTAAAAATATTTCAAGTGAGTTTATTTTCTATCAGTAAGAAGTTCTCCATTGCTGATTTTGTTAAAGTAATTGTTGCAAAGCAAACTTCTTGCAAAGTAAATGTCTCATCTACTTGTTTCATCCTAATGTCACAGATGCTCATGCAACGGGATGTTTTTTTCACACCTTTACACCACGTCCTGTTCTTGAGTTTTTCTCGCTTGCACACATCACTGCTCACGAATGATCATTTGTATTTTTTGTTGTCTGGTTTTGGTTTTCTACCTTACATGCAGAGATTTTTTTATCGTTTCAGATTGTATACTTGTCACTATTAAAGGCCAAGTGAAAGCTACAGATGAAAAAGTTTGAAGGAGAATAGAGAAGAGAAATCTGGCAGAGTTCTTTTAAGCAAAAGAAAAGGGAACCGGGAGTCGATGAGCATAGCTTTAGAGAGTGGTGATAGCTAAAGATGAACCAGCAGATCAGATGCTCAGTTCAGATAAAGACTGGTAAATTTATACGTCAGTATACGTCAAATATTGAAGTTGCACGTGGAATTATGAGGTACCATTTTTGTTGTAAACAAACCTCAAGACCAGAAAAAAACCGCCTCAGACTTAAAATACAAGCCCACACCAACCAAAACTGGACTAAGTAGGGCAACACACTCTTACAGGCTAAGGAAATGTCACTATTGAAACTAATTTTAAACATCACTCTAGTGCTGTAGTCAAATTGTCACTACAGTGATGATTCCCTTTTAGGATTTTCAGGCGATCTAAAAGGCCAGTTCGCCCAAAGATAAAAATTATTTACTCACCCTCATGTCGCTTCTAAACCTGTGTGACTTCTTTCTTCTGTGAAACTGTCAGGATATATACAAGGAGGCAGAGGTAAGTGAATCCAAACACAGTGTTTATTAAGAGACTAAGAGTGCAAAGTGAGTAGGCAAGGAATATTGGTGCAGATTCCGTGAAGATCACTCGGTGCGGGGCTGATCACAGGTGAGTACGTTCGCTTCAGGTATGAGTATACCAAGCAGTCACAGTTCATTAATACTTGTCCTTTCTCCTTCAGACGTGGTCGATATCAAGAAAGCTCGAGGGAATCACTGGAAGCTCTGGAGAGCACGGGATTCCAGGCAATGGGAAACGAACAGGTATCCTGGAGACAGTAGGGCAATGACACAGAGGTTAGTGGAACACAGGAGAGTATACGTTACGTCTTGGGATCTTTGGGTGTATCAGAGGGTCAGGAAACATCAGAGTATGGTCTGTTCCTGTTGGAGGTTTGACATTGAACTGAGGCTGTGGTGAGTGTTTTATTGTGCCTGGTGATGAGGTTGTTGATGGGAAGCAGGTGTGAGTGATTAGTATTCTGGGGAGAGTGATCGTTGAGTAGTGGCTGGGACCGAGCTTGACTGATCTCTGACATTACCCCCCCCCTCCAGAGTCCGCGCCAGCGGACCTTGGACCCCGACGTCATGGGGGTCTACCTCGAGGTCGTGGTGCAGGTTTCCCAGGATGTTGATCATGAAACTCGGTGAGCAGATTGGGATCGAGGATATCATTGCGAGGTACCCAACACCTCTCTTCTGGTCCATAACCCTCCCAATCCACCAGGTACTCGAGTCGACCACCCCGACGTCGGGAGTCCAGTATCTCCTTCACCGTGTAGATGGACTCCGCTTCCATGGGCGGTATCGGGTGAGTGTCGTCAGGGACTGGGTGTGCAGAAGGAACAGGTACAGGTAAGTGATGGGGTTTCAGAAGAGAGACATGAAAGGTGGGGTGTATCCGATACGGAGCAGGGAGTCGAAGTTGGTAAGTGACTGGGTTGATTTGTCTCTCGATGGGGAATGGACCGATGTACTTTGGGCTCAACTTGCGACAGGGTTGCCGTAAACGGATGTCTAGCTTGACGTGGGTTAAGCCTCTTGGCTTCTTTCAAGTATTGGAGGTTCTTGTGATCTGTCAGCACTGTAAATGGGTGTCTGGCCCCCTCCAACCAGTGCCTCCATTCCTCCAGGGCGAGTTTAACGGCTAGGAGTTCTCGGTTGCCGATGTCGTAGTTCCTCTCAGCGGTGGATAACTTCTTTGAAAAGAACGCACAGGGCATAGGTTTGGAGGAGTGTGTTGAGTATTGGGACAGGATGGCCCCCACTCCCGTAGTTGACGCATCCACCTCGACAATGAACTCCTTCTCCGGATTTCGGTAGTGGAGCAGTGGAAAAGGCGGTCTTGAGGGTCTGGAAGGCATGTTCCGCGTCAGGGCTCCAGTTAAGGGTTTTAGGTTTTCCCTTCAGGAGGGATGTTAATGGCGCTGTTAACATGCTGTACCGGTCTATGAACCGCCGATAAAAATTGGCGAAGCCCAGGAATCTCTGTAACTCCTTTATCGACATGGGAGTGGGCCAGGAGGTGATGGCTTTGGTCTTGCGATCATCCATCTCAACTCCTCCCTCGCTGAGATGATAACCCAGGATTATGTCAACCTGGCTATTCTCGAGAATGAACGGGCTAAACAATTCTTGGTGGATGTTCTCAACACATAAGGTAATAGGGGTTATTTGAGATGTTACATACCCCTTGTTGATGACTTCGCCAGTTACGGCATGGATGGAGTATGGTTTGGATGTGTTGGTTCTCTGGAGCTGGAGTTTCTTGGATAGATCTCCTGATATGAAATTGCCTGCCGACCCGGAGTCCACGATGGCAGCGACTGAAACGCGGAAATCTTGAGATTTTAAAGTCACTGGTATCGTTAACGGGGCTGATACAGAGGGTTGGTTGAAGACTGAACTCACCAGTAACCGAGGAAGACGAGACGGGCATGTCCGTAGAAAGTGACCCTTACTCCCACAATATAGGCATAACCTTAGTTCTCGACGACGGTTGCGTTCAGCTTGAGACAGTCTGTGGGTTTCTACTTGCATTTTCTCCGGCATCGGCTCTGGGAATATTTCAGATGGATTCTGGTGGAGAACGGGAACTGACGATTGAACATCTCGGTAACAGCTCTGAGATCTTTGATGAACTCGAAGAGCTTGCTGCATGAATTTTCCTAGTCCCAGAGTGTCATCATAAATGGCGAGCTGGAGGCGAAGTGCGGGGTTTAATCCTCTTCGATAGACTGTCAGAAGGGCCTTTTCATTCCACCCGCTTGCAGACGCTAGAGTTCGGAATTCCAGGGAGTACTCAGAAACAGATTTTTTACCTTGACGTAACTGCAATAGTTGGTCGCTGACAGATGAATCTCCTACTGGATGCCCAAACACCTCTTTGAAATGACTTATAAAATTCTGTAATGAAGATGTAACCGTATTCTCTTTAAACCAAAGCGTTTCAGCCCACCTTAAAGCTGCCCCGGATAGCTGCTGGATAATGAAGCAGATCTTTGATCTTTCCGTTGGATATTGGTGGGCTTGTTGCTCAAGAACTAGCGAACATTGTAGTAAGAACCCATTGCAATCTTCCGCCCGACCTGAGAAGGGCGCTGGTCGAGAGGCAGGGCTTACGATATACACTCACCTAAAGGATTATTAGGAACACCTGTTCAATTTCTCATTAATGCAATTATCTAATCAACCAATCACATGGCAGTTGCTTCAATTCATTTAGGGGTGTGGTCCTGGTCAAGACAATCTCCTGAACTCCAAACTGAATGTCAGAATGGAAAAGAAAGGTGATTTAAGCAATTTTGAGCGTGGCATGGTTGTTGGTGCCAGACGGGCCGGTCTGAGTATTTCATAATCTGCTCAGTTACTGGGATTTTCACGCACAACCATTTCTAGAGTTTACAAAGAATGGTGTGAAAAGGGAAAAACATCCAGTATGCGGCAGTCCTGTGGGCGAAAATGCCTTGTTGATGCTAGAGGTCAGAGGAGAATGGGCCGACTGATTCAAGCTGATAGAAGAGCAACTTTGACTGAAATAACCACTCGTTACAACCGAGGTATGCAGCAAAGCATTTGTGAAGCCACAACACGCACAACCTTGAGGCGGATGGGCTACAACAGCAGAAGACCCCATCGGGTACCACTCATCTCCACTACAAATAGGAAAAAGAGGCTACAATTTGCACAAGCTCACCAAAATTGGACAGTTGAAGCCTGGAAAAATGTTGCCTGGTCTGATGAGTCTCGATTTCTGTTGAGACATTCAGATGGTAGAGTCAGAATTTGGTGTAAACAGAATGAGAACATGGATCCATCATGCCTTGTTATCACTGTGCAGGCTGGTGGTGGTGGTGTAATGGTGTGGGGGATGTTTTCTTGGCACACTTTAGGCCCCTTAGTGCCAATTGGGCATCGTTTAAATGCCACGGCCTACCTGAGCATTGTTTCTGACCATGTCCATCCCTTTATGACCACCATGTACCCATCCTCTGATGGCTACTTTCAGCAGGATAATGCACCATGTCACAAAGCTCGAATCATTTCAAATTGGTTTCTTGAACATGACAATGAGTTCACTGTACTAAAATGGCCCCCACAGTCACCAGATCTCAACCCAATAGAGCATCTTTGGGATGTGGTGGAACGGGAGCTTCGTGCCCTGGATGTGCATCCCACAAATCTCCATCAACTGCAAGATGCTATCCTATCAATGTGGGCCAACATTTCTAAAGAATGCTTTCAGCACCTTGTTGAATCAATGCCACGTAGAATTAAGGCAGTTCTGAAGGCGAAAGGGGGTCAAACACAGTATTAGTATGGTGTTCATAATAATCCTTTAGGTGAGTGTACATCAGTGTGGAAGTGGTGTTTGCGGAAGCACTGTCCTCAGGCTGCGTTGGATCCATAACGGTTTAGGGTCAAACCTTCTGTCAGGATATATACAAGGAGGCAGAAGTAAGTGAATCCAAACACAGTGTTTATTAAGAGACTAAGAGTGCAAAGTGAGTAGGCAAGGAATATTGGTGCAGATTCCGTGAAGATCACTCGGTGCGGGGCTGATCACAGGTGAGTATGTTCGCTTCAGGTATGAGTATACCAAGCAGTCACAGTTCATTAATACTTGTCCTTTCTCCTTCAGACGTGGTCGATATCAAGAAAGCTCGAGGGAATCACTGGAAGCTCTGGAGAGCACAGGATCACAGGCAATGGGAAACAAACAGGTATCCTGGAGACAGTAGGGCAATGACACAGAGGTTAGTGGAACACAGGTGAGTATACGTTACGTCTTGGGATCTTTGGGTGTATCAGAGGGTCAGGAAACATCGGCGTATGGTCTGTTCCTGTTGGAGGTTTGACATTGAACTGAGGCTGTGGTGAGTGTTTTATTGTGCCTGGTGATGAGGTTGTTGATGGGAAGCAGGTGTGAGTAATTAGTATTCTGGGGAGAGTGATCGTTGAGTAGTGGCTGGGACCGAGCTTGACTGATCTCTGACAGAAACACAAAAGAAGATATTTTCGAATTGTTAATACCCAAACCATTTTGGTTACCATTTACTTCTATGTAGGGAAAAAAACTGCACAAACTAATGTGTATTTACTAGTTGCCATATCAACACTGTATAGAAAAAAATATGCCAATATTCAAAAATCTTTGGAAGATATCTGAACATAATTTAACCATAGCAAAAGTAAATCTCTTACTAATGTTAATTTTTCATCTATTTTTTTTTTTGTGTTTATTTAAAATGAGACAAATGTGCTATTTTTTAATCTCAAATGTGTTATTATTTTGATGGTTCTTTAATGCTTAGCAAACTAGCAGAAGACACTAGCCAGGTTAGCCACTAGCCAATGCTATGCTATTCTAGGACGTTAGCGATGTCATTCGCATATAAACTCAGCAAAAAAAAAAATGTCCTTTCACCTTCAACTGCTTCTTTTCCAGCAAATGTCTTAACGTGTAAATATTTGTATAAACAAAATTCAACAACTGAGACATAAACTGAACAATTTTCACGAACAGAAATAAAATAATGAGTCCCTGAATGAAGGTAAGACCGATATCAAAAGTAGCAGCAAAGACTTTATATATAGGAAGACGGTGCACTCCGTTTATGGAGTAAATTTGAGGTTAAACCACTGGAGTCACATGGATTACTTTATTGTAATCTTTCCTATCGTTCTGAACCTTGAATGTGTAAATTACGTTGCTCCCAATGGAGAGACTGAAAGCTTTCGGATTTTCTTTAAAAAGAACTTGTGTTCCGAAGATGAATGAAAGTCTTACGGGTGTGGAACGACATTAGATTGAGTAAATGATGACAATTTTCATTTTTGGGTGGACTATACCTTTAATGACTGTTCCACAAGTGCATGTGCAATAACTGTTTATGGTTGATTGAACAAGCATGAAAAACGCTTTGTTTAAACCCTTTCCAAGATTTTACAAAATTATCTTTAAAATACAATATCTGAAAAAGGGTTTATAGCTTTTATGAGACCATGACAAACAGGCGAATAAAGACTGAGCGTAAATGTTCAATGCTTAGAAATGTACAAATAAATGTTTTATTTGTTTATTTTTAATATTTTTTTTTATTTGCCATTATTTTATATGGAAAAGGTTGATAATTGTTTTTCATTGACAAAATATTTTAGTTTCTCTTGTATATTTTTATTAGATCATATTATATTTTAAGTTGGGCATGTCATAACATTCATAACATTTCACTTCTATTCTTGCCCCACTTTCCCCTACAAAACAGTCCGGGTTACTTGACTGTAACCCTGTTCCCTGATAAAGCGGAACGAGATGCTGTGCTGCTTAGCGCTATTGGGAACGTCTTTATCGTGACCAGCTGTGAATATAGTGTGTAAACACGTCAATGGATTTGACCTAGAGCTTTTATAGCCTCTGTTAGTGACATCATCAGAATGCGCCAGCATCAAAGGCTATAAATAGATGAGCCCACAGCTGCATCGTCAGGATATTTTGTCGGAAGAGCAGTCCTGGGACATCTTCAGCACGGCAAAGCAACGCAGCATCCTGTTCCACTTTATTAGGGAACAGGGTTACGGTCAAGTAACCCGGACCATTCCCTTTCAAAAGCTACACTCAATGCTGCGCTGCTTAGCGTTATTGGGAACGAGAATACCCACGCCACCGTGCTTGAAGGTGTCTCGAACCCTTACGTTGTGTAGGTAAGTTCACAAGAACGCAAGAAAGCCTCAGACATTAGCTTGTGATGTCGACTCAAGGTCATGAGAGCCCGGAGTGGCATGAGCATCCAAACTATAAAACTTTATGAATATGTGCAGAGAGGACCATCCCTGACCCAATCATCCCTGACCCAATGTGACATGGTCTGTTTGGTGGCGGCCGCACCTCTGTTAAGGCCCCCATAACAAATAAACAGTTGACCTGACTTACGCCACTGGCTAGTGCGGTGGACGTAGGCCTGAAGAGCACGAACTGGACACAGTCTATGAAGTTTCTTCTGATCCGTCAGGATGAGGATGCAAAATCACTTTCACCATTCCTGGGGCAAAGTCTAAGCAGGATGGTGATATGGACAGAGCCTGCATGTCCCCGATTCTCTTTAAGGAAGTTATAGCCATAAGGAAAACCATCTTTAGTTTCAGAAGTTTTTCAGACACTGACTCTAGAGGTTCAAAGGGGTCTCAACCAGACCCTCGAGGGCTAAGTCCCATGAAGGGATCTGGGTTCTTATGGGAGGCCTCAATCGCACGAATAAAACGAGCGAGCAGAGGATGTCTCCCGAGTGGCACCCCAGCAACCAAGGCGTGGCAGGCCTTCTTTCATGCAGAAACTCCAGAACTGAAGCAATCTGACATTTGACTGGATCTACATTATGTGTCGTACACCATCTTTGGTGGGCTACCCCCACCAGACTGGGCGCAAGACCATAAGGACTTCTTTTTATTAATAATAGTCCTGAGGTCCACCCTGAGAGTTTGTTGAATGCGACGAGCCGGCCCCCAGTCTTTTCGAGGGGGAGCGCGACTCACCACACTCTGCTTTCTCTTGAAGGACCAGGGAGAGGTTGGGTGGCCGATGGACCCTCCCCTCTCGGCAAGGAAGGAACTGTACAAAAACTTCCTCATGCTTTATAACTTCTCTGAACCTGGAGACTACTGTGTTTACCGACTCGCCAAACAGGCCAGAGGGAGAAACCGGGGAATCAATGAGAAAAACACGGTCTTTATCTTTTATCCTTGTCAATCGTAATGTCCTTCAAGAGGTCAGCCTGGTACGTCTGTAACAATGTCATAGAGTGCAACGCAGCACCAGCCTGACCTGTAGCTTGATAAGCTTTTCCCGCGATAGCCGAAGTTGTTCTACACGGCTTCATAGGGAGGGTAGGTCTTTTAAGTGAAGATGCAGACCCAGGCGAGATAGAGCGTCTCTTCAACCTGAGGCATTTCCGCATACCCCTGCGACTTCACACCCACGATAGTCGAAAAAGTTGACGTTGAAGGCACAAAGACACGGAATGTATATGGTTTTCTCCATGACTTTGATAGAAACCTATCCTCTAGCTTACTACGTCGGGGGTACTACGGGGGTCTCTTGTTCGTGAGGCCAGTCAAGCTGTAATCTGGCCACCGCGCGAGTAACCCAAGTGATTCATTATCGTCCCCTGCATGACCCGAAGAAGCACCGGGGCACACTTCGGAATCACACGAGGGAACATATAGATCTGGTGAGCGAGCAAGCGAAAGGGACGGACCCATCTCTTGTTCGTCAGCCAAATCCCTGCGGGAGCCCCGCAATGGTAATATGTTTGCGGTCTGGAAGTAGCCAAGATGAGCACAAAGCATTTAAACTGTGAATAACTCACAGTGCTCGCACTCGCCCTGCTCCAACGCAGCAGCCACGTGCTCTTCCCCCAAACAAAGCAGTAAGTGTGTGTATCCATTTCTGGCATAGGAAAAGAACATGGAGGGACACAGTGCTTACTTTGTTGTTATCTCATTTTTCTGCTTGTTTTTTTTTTATTGAACTCTTTTCACTTGTGAGACAGAGATGAGAGAGAGAAAATCTGCACACTGCCAGTTGAAATCTAACTCCTAACAAAGATCTGTAGTCAGATAAAGAGAGAGAGATTTTTTTGACGCACACCAACACAGAATGTCCTCTGAAGACAAAAGACCTGACGATGCAGCTGTGGGCTCATCTATTTATAGCCTCTGATGCTGGCGCATTCTGATGAGGTCACTAATAGAGGCTATAAAAGCTCTAGGTCAATTCCATTAATGTGTTTACACACTATATTCACAGCTAGTCACAATAAATACGTTCCCAATAGCGCTAAGCAACGCAGCATTGAGTGTAGCTTTTGAAAGGGAACAGTGGCATTCAGTGGTGTTCTGAAATGAGGAGGCCTCACTGCTTTATATGTTTTTTAATCCAATGTTAATTTATGTTGCTGTTAAACTTACTGTTGACAATGTAACGTTTCCGTTCCCTCCTTCAGGGAACGAGGGTTACATACGTAACCGAGACGTTGTTAAATAAATAAACAATAGTTATTTTTAAATTAACAATATAATTAATGTTCTATTTATTAAAACCAAGTATTTTAAGCATTTTTACATTTATTCTGAAATAACTATTAGAATGCAGTAACACATTTCATATTTCATGTATATTTTATTGTGAACTGATGTTCAGCAGTTCAACTTATTTTCGGATTGTCAGTGATCAAAGTTTGGTAAACATTGCAAGTATCATGATGATTTCAGACATGTAGAAGTACCTTTAATTTCACCAAACTGGCTGACCAAAGTGCTGTACAACAAGATCACATAAAATCAAAATATAAACACTTTTGATAGACTTTTGATAGTCCGTAAGTTTTACCTCTTTGTCACCATCTCTGTTTAAACCCTGAAATTGCAGTTATTTGTGGAGTTATCTTCTTTACGTGGGTTGTGCATCGGCACGGCTCCTCAGAGCAGAAGAATCTAACGTTTTGAGGTGTATGTGTGGATTGTCTATCAACGCACCAGTTGTCAACAATGAATATCGTTTTGAACTTTCTGGATTACAATTCGCCATCAAAATGACAAGTTTGATTACATTCCAGCTGCTGCAAGAAGAGGCCACAAACGATCCACCACCTGCAGCATCCACACACGCGTTTAATTACATATAGCCTACTAGCCCGGACTCCTTTATGTATACAGACGTGACGTAATGATGCAAAAGACGAATTGTGGAAGCTCGTATTTCCCACGGAAAGCTACCAGTACCACTCAAATTATAACACATTATTACAAGTTTACCGTTGTGAAACAGGCTAAGGTAAGGAGATATTTCTGAACACTGGCTGGTTATGTACTTGCTCAAAAATTAATTAACCAAAAAAAAGTGACGGACTGCAGCTTTAAAGACAGTAAGTAAAGAAATTATTGACAGAAAACCACAATAAAATAATAAAAAGAGATGTTAACAAGCCAGGGAGAACAGTAAAAGAGATTTAAAAATGAATTTTTAAAAAATTCAGGGAAGGTGCCAATCAAATCTCTAAAGGCAGGTTATTCCATAACTGTTGCCCAACCACAGAAAAAGCTTGATCCCCTCTAGTTTGAGTCTGGAGTGTGGGACAAAAAAGAAGGTTCTAGTCACTTGATCTTCATCTAGACTTCTGGAAGTGGTATACTACTAACTCAAAGATTGTGTTAGTAGTTTCAAGTGATTTTGACGTGACATCAAATGGAGATATCCAAGTGGTTAAGTTTACGTTTTGATTATTTTTCACCAGTATTTGTTTATTCAGACTGATTTGCAGATGTGGAACGCATGCACGGAAGTGGTGGGATTTATTGCGTGAACAGCCAATTATAGTGACGTTTGCCCATTCATTCTCAATTCCCGCCCCCCACCCCCTCCCCAAACCTACGGGGTGCTTTAAAACTCAATGGGTTCAGGGGAGGTAAGAGATGTGCTGCCTCACGCTGTAACTTTAACTGCTGGTGTCACTTTTGGACAGAGTCACTTTAGAAAAGCAAGTAATTTATGCACTTTTTAATATCATATTTTGTTATATTTTTGTACTGTGGTTTTTCTCATCCAATTTTTTGAGGAGGCACTGCCTCCCTTGCCTCCTCTGAGGAAACTGCCCTGGTACAAAAAGACATTTCTCAAAATATCTTATTTTTGTTTCACAGAAAGAAAAGAAAGTTATACAGGGTTGAAATGATATGTAAATTATAACAGAATGTTAATTTTTGGGTGAATTATCCCTTTAACAAGGTAGTGGAAACATGCTCAGATGAGACATGATTAATGATTGTACACAGGCATCTACCATCGGTTACATTTAGCCTTTAAGCAACATTCTCATTGGATTGCTTTTTGTCTGTTTGCATTATCAAGCCAGTGTACATAATTAAGTGGTGACCAAGTATACATGACGCCACTGTGGCAGAACAGGATTCACATGGTGTTTGTTACCACTAACTAACCTCTTTAGCAGTAGCAACATATGAGTAATTAAACCTGCAGTCAGAGGAAGTCTGACCTAATTCCGTAGCTGAAACTTTTCAGTGACAAATTATGGATATCAAATGTACCCCTATAAAATGTTTGTTTCTGTTTTTCTATTTAATTCAAATACTAAGGATAGATGTGGTAGTATTGCCTATACATAACATAAAAATAAAAAAAAACATTCATAGCATTACAAATTAGGTAATGTACACATCATTTGACTTGTAAACATGTTGCTATGATGTTACCTTAGTGGTTAAAAATCATGTGCTAGTAAACTGTAGGCTACTGATGACATCGGCGAGTCAGTAGTTAGTTTGCGTGTGTGTCATCACTGAAAAGTAAATCTCTCTGGAGTTTGTTAGATTAAAGGAGTAGTTCATTTTAAAATGAAAATTACCCTATGATTTACTCACCCTCAACCCATCCTAGGTGTATATGACTTTCTTCTTTCTCGTGAACACAATCCGAGTTATATTACGGAAGGCGGTCTGGCAGAAAGAAGAAAGTCATATACACCTAGGATGGCTTGAGGGTAAGTAAATCATCAGGTAATTTTCATTTTAAAGTGAACTAAGAATAAGAATAGAAACTAAAAATAACTTGTACATGCAACTCAGGGTCAGTTTAGCCCTTTTTTATTTAAAATCTCATTTACATAAGCTTAACTAAAAGTCTTATTGGATTGTTTGACTTAATAAAAATGAGTGAAATATATACTATGAAATTAGTAATTATTATTAGGTAAATTTGTAAGATCAATTGTGTGAGACTAGGGACTGTTAATAAAAACATATATTTATATTAAGCAATTTTACCTAAGGTTGTAAATGTAAATCTTGCTTACAGATAATAAATATATTGTTGCTGGAAAACAACAATTATTTTCGATATATATTATTGTTTTCCAGTAACAATATCATCTCAGTATAGGTTGTTCTGTGAGTATGTAAAACAAAATAATATTGAATGCAGCAGGTGTTGTTGCCATGGTCCTTTGTTTCATTTGAGGAACTGAGAATACTAAGACGATAAGTAACTTTCATGACACTGCACTACTTCTATAACAAGACTCTCATGTAATTGTTACTCTTATTGTCATAGCAATATCCTGCAGAAAGGACACTTTTTTTGCTGCTCAAAGAATAATGTTTTTTTTTTCTTTAGTTGTTAGGCACATGATAAAAGCTGCAAGAGGTTGGGTGCAACAGCAAGACCCCTGACAAATCATAAAGGCTGGCTTTAAAAAAAAAAATAGAGAAGTGGAAAGAGAGGGAATTGCTGAGGCTAAGGGAAAACTGCTGTTTATCTATCTTTATAGGAAATGGGTTTGGTTATTAAGTATTATTGCTGTTTGACTGCTTCAGACTATTGTCAGGAAATGCAGTTTCAGACAAACTTAAAATACAATCATAGAAACAACTGCAACACTACTGCCACATTGATTATTCAAAAGCCCCTCACTTCCTCGATATACATAATGAGAAGGTGCATACCACATTACCACGTTCTCACCCATTTTGAGAGTGGGAACTGTGGCAGTGAGTATGACCGCACAACAAACTATTTCTCCACATTCTGACCTGTGTTTTAAACCTCTGATGTGTGTATTTTGCTCTGTAAGGCTCTTGACAAAAGTGACATCTGTAAAAAAAAAAAAAAAAGTACATGTTTGAGTCTCCATATACCCGCTACACATCTGTGGTTTCCTGTGCTGTGCGGGGAAAAAAAACCTGCAGACAGGAAATATCACTTTTCATCTTAAGCCCCTGGCCTATTTTTCAGAGAATACAGAACTTCCTACAAATACTTCGCATTACGACTTTTTTTTCTTCTTACTTAAGTAGTTCCATAGTTCTCACTCAAGTCAAACTCATCCAAAAAAAAAAAAAAAAATATTCAGCTGGGTAGATCTCCATGGAGCCCCCTTGATATAAAGGACAAAATTACTCAACATCACTACTTGTAAACATGTTAACAAAGGTTGATATCATCCTGTTATCATGTCAAGAGAATATGAGCATTGATGGATAAGAAATACAGTTAACTGAGAATCATATAAGGCAAGATATCAAGCATTATTACGCACAAACACAATATAGTCAAACCCAATATTCTGTGGTCTTTCACAGTTTCACATTTTCAAAAAGCTTTCATTATTCCTTTTTCCATTATTACTTTTATTATATGGAAACGGCAAATTTATGTTTTTTTTTCATTCTGAAGAAGAAAGAAAGTAATGGTTTTGGAATGATATGATGGTGAGTACATGGTGAAAGATTTTTTGGATTGAGAGAAGTATATGCAATTTATTTAAAGGTACGCTATGTAACTTTTTTGTTTAAAATGAACAAAATGTAAATAATAAGTCAATACATCAATCATTCTTCCAAAACGTGTTTTTGTCTTAACATGATTCACTATGGTAAGCCTTTTATAAGTGGTTATATTTTAGACCTGTTGGGATGGTTTTGCTGGAAATTGTGTACACGTCACTCACCCATTTTGTCATATCTGTAAGTAGAGAAAAGTTGCTCAAGCTATTTTTAGCATGAGTGGAAGGTTAGTTGTCACAGCAAGCAAGAAAGGTTGACATGGAGCACGCTAAATCTCGAACCTCTGGGAAATCACCAGTTTAAAAAAAGAAAGAGAACTGAGGGATCAAATGTTGTAAGCAGGGCATTTTGCGACCATTTTTGCTGTCGGTGCGACCAAAAATTTGTTAGTGACCACAATGTTGCACAACAACATCAAATGGCAAACGATATATATATATATATATAATCAGCTTCATCGCATGCAACTCGAACAGCAATGCACAAATAATAATGACTATGATTGGGATTGTCATATTACACAACATTATAAAGAGAACAATATTGTAATAAAACATTGTGAATTATTTGGGTTTAGTTGCATTTAGTTTCATCGCGTTGTTCCAGGAAGTGCGCGTCTACAACAGGAGTTCACAAACACATTCTGAATAGCACACATCTGAGGTAGTGTTGGTAACGTGTACTAGTCGTTGATTATATGAATTTGATTATTTAACAAGTTGTTTAATTAATGATTGTTACGTCCCCAGGGACGTAAGAGTTTTTTTGGGCAGTTTGTTTTCTTTCTCTTGCGCTATCACTTTAATAGGTGGTGATTGGCTGTCTGACCTGTCAATCGTTCCTGCTGACGTGATTGGCTGTGCTGCTATGAGTGCGTGCTCTTATCCCGTCTGATGCCTAACACCTGTGGAGTACGCTTCTTAAGGGACGTGCTGCTGCAAAGCGGGAGACTTCCTTTTGTTCTGGTTCTGACATGTTATGTTTGTTTTCGTTCTCTTTGGTTTTTAACTTAGTTAATGTGTTGCCATTTTGTGTTTTGTCATGTTGACTGCCTTGTCGAGTTTTACCCTTTAAAACTTATGTGAGCGATTTGAAGTCTTTGAACTGCGTTAAAGTGAAGTTCATCTGGATGGAGAAAAGGGGCTAGGTAAGATGTCACGTGACATACATGGGCACACTCGGGTTAATGTTGACTGCTTGGACACATTAGGGTAGTGGGTTTGTGCCACACTGTATTTTTCTGTTTGGCAGATAGTGTAGGGAAGTTTAAGGCTTCATGGACGCTGAAGACTTTTTCTTTACTTTTTCCCCCTTGGTTTAGGATTAATTTGAAAACTTTTGATTTATATTTTCGTTTCTTTGGCACAATCCAGTTTTCCCTTGGTTCTCCCCAGATGCTATTTTTATGTATGTTTGTTTTTCTTTATATTCATTATGGGTTTATTCAGTTGTGGTTAATTATTGGGTTTAATATTTATTATATTGTTTAATCGACATTATTTGTGTGGTCTCGTTATTCTCATCTCACACACCGTGGTCATTCGGAACTGGGTTTAAAATGTTTCCCTGCTCAATCCCTAGGTTGTTAACAGCCAAAGGAGGGTCGTAACATGATCAATCACATCGACTCATTTTACAATCCTACTAGCCCTTTATTTAGATTAAAACCCCTTCTCATTCTTGGTGAGGAACTTGGCGTTTTGAGCCACATTTGCACACCCTGTCATGCTGTTGGCTATAAGTCACTGCAGTAGATGCATATTGCAGTATTAAGGCTATCGGTTAATCGATTAATTGATTGCTAATTTAAATGACGATCGATCATGGGAATTTGTGTAAAATTACATCCCTAATTGATCATGGGAATTTGTGTGAACTGGCATCCCTAACACACACATACACTATATTGCCAAAAGTATTGGGACACCCCTCCAAATCATTGAATTCATGTGTTCCATAGCCAGATGTATAAAATCAAGCACCTACACACACACACACACACACACAAAAAAAGGTTCTTCAGTGGTTCTTTGGGGTGGTTAAGGGGCTATTTAGCACCACTGCCATACAAAGAATCCTGTTGATGCAAAGTCCTAGGTTAACTTCACGTATATTATAGTGGCAGGAAAAATGGGTTCTTACTCGTCAAAGAAGTCAGTCAAAAATCCGTAAACAAGTGCGAGTTTAATCAAACACAAAAATGTAACAAAGATCCTGTTGTTTCCTGTATCCTATGATATTACACTTGTCAAACCTTTATCTTGTGTTACCTTAAACGTTTAAACAAGTTTTATTCATAAATGACAGACAAGACGGTAAAACTGTTTATCCCTTTCTTCCTATGCCTGAACCTGTTTAAGTTCAATCTTCTGCAACAGGTGCGTGTAACCATTAAATAAACAGAATAGAAATGATACATCAGAAAACATAGGAAATAATACTGAAATATATAAACAGGATATATATGGGGGGGGGGGGGGGGGGGAAACTGAGAAGAAAAAAAAATCAAATGTACACAAGTATTCACAGCCTTTGCTTAATACTTTGTTGAAGCACCAATTACAGCCTCAGGTCTTTTAGAGTATGATGCTACAAGCTTGGCACACCTATTTTTGGGCAGTTTCTCCCATTCTTCTCTGCAGGACCTCTCAAACTCCATCAGGTTGGATGGGGAGCGTCGGTGCACAGCCATTTTCACATCTCTCCAGAGATGCTCTGGCTGGGCCACTCAAGGACATTCACAGAGTTGTTCCATAGCCAATAATTTGTTAACTTGGCTGTGTGCTTAGGGTCGTTGTCCTGTTGGAAGATGAACCCTTGCCCCAAGTCTCCCCTGATCACTCAGTCCTGGTGGTTCCAAACTTCTTCCATTTATGGATGATGGAGGCCACTGTGCTCATTGAGACCTTCAATGCTGCAGAAATTTTTCTGTACCCTTCCCCAGATCTGTGCCTCGATACAATCCTGTCTCGGAGGTCTACAGACAATTCCTTGGACTTCATGGCTTGGTTTGTGCTCTGACATGCACTGTTAACTGTGGGACCTTATATAGACAGGTGTGTGCCTTTACAAATTATGTCCAATCAACTGAATTTACCACAGGTGGACTCCAATCAAGTTGTAGAAACATCTCAAGGATGATCAGTGGAAACATTATGGGGTATTGTTTGTAGAATTTTGAGGAAAATAATGAATTTGATCTATTTTGGAATAAGGCTGTAACATAACAAAATGTGGAAAAAGTGAAGCGCTGTGAATACTAGCGCTGTAAAGACAGAGCAGGGTCAGTGCTGAGGCGCACAGTGCACAGAAGTCGGTAACTTTCTGCAGAGTCAATAGCTACAGACCTCCAAACTTTGTTTGGCCTTCAGATTCACTCAAGAACAGTGTGTAGAGAGCTTTATGGAATGGGTTTCCATGGCCGAGCAGCTGCATCCAAGCTTTACATCACCAGGTGCAATGCAAAGCATCGGTTGCAGTGGTGTAAAGCACGGCACCACTGGACTTGACGTGTTCTTTGAAGTAACAAATTACACTTCACTGTCTGGCAATCCGATGGACGAGTCTGGGTTTGGTGGTTGCCAGGAGAACGGTACTTGCCTGACTGCATTGTGTCAAGTGTAAAGTTTGGTGGAGGGGGGATTATGGTGTGGGGTTTTTATTTTCAGGGGTTGGGGTTGGGCTTGGCCCCTTAGTGAAAGGAACTCTTAATGCTTCAGCATACCAAGACATTTTGGACAATTTCATGCTCCCAACTCTGTGGGAACAGTTTGGGGATGGCCCCTTCCTGTTCCAACATGACTGTGCACCAGTGCACAAAGCAAGGTCCGTAAAGACATGGATGAGTGAGTTTGGTGTGGAGGATCTTGACTGGCCTGCAACCCGATATAGAACACCTTTGGGATGAATTAGAGCAGAGACTATGTGCCAGCCTTCTCGTCCAACATCAGTGCCTGACCTCCCAAATGCGCTTCTAGAAGAATGGTCAAAAAATTCCCATAAACACACTCCTAAACCTTGTGAAGGCCTTCCCAGAAGAGTTGAAGCTGTTATAGCTGCAAAGGGTGGGCCAACTCCATATTAAACCCTACGGATTAAGAATGGGATGTCATTAAAGTTCATGTGCATGTAAAGGCAGATGTCCCAAGATTTTTGGCAATATTGGCAGGAATAGTCAAATAACTATTGGAATAGTCATCTTTTTCCAGCACTTCAATAACTCTATCATATTTAAATGTTTTATATATATTGTAATTTCTGTAAGTTAAGTCAATTTATCACCAAGGCATTTGTCAGTAATAGTCAAAATGTTTGATTCAAGGTGTGCCCCTAAATTTTCAGCTTGTGCTCCTAAAATTTTCAGTAAGGGGCTGCAGTGCTCCTAGTAAAACAAAAAATAGTCTGGAGCCCTGGACAAAGAGATTTTTATTGCTCAAAAGGCACGCATGGTATTGTATTGAACAGATAAATTCCATTTAGCTTTCAAACATTGTGAAGGGATTTCACTTTGGTCATTGTAGCTCTGTGCTGGAATTTATTTTCATGGAAATACAGTGTCTTTTAATGTATTTTGATATTTGATATTCATTATTCTTACTTATTTTAACTTTGCTGACTCATCAGTGACTTTTAAGATCCATATGTTGTTAGATTACATTGTTAGCACCTTGCGTGGTACTTTTTGTAGATACATTTTTGAATAGTTACAGATAATTAAATACAACTAAAACACTGAATACAAATATGTTAATATGTGAGGTTACAGCTTCTATAACAGTCTGGTTTCAGGATATGCCAGCATTTCTCTCCAAACCTCAGCAATAAAATGCGTTTTATTGGCTCTGCTGTCATCTAGTGGAGAAAACCGAGAATTACCCTGCTTTATAGCTAATGTGTTAAAAACAATAATTTGTAAAAAGATAAAATAACTCTTATTTAATGGTATTCACCAAGCCAGACATGAACAAACAGAAAATGGCAAAATACCACGTGTTAAGGCATTTTCCACATTTTCCAAAAACATTTGACATTGTTACAAACAGACATAGGCCTACCTCAGTTTTGCATTTTATTATTTTATTTTATTTCATTTCATTCATTTTCTGCTGTATAAAGCACTTTCAATTACAATTTTACATTAAAGGTGCAATTGTACAATAATATCACAAAATAATCTGGAACAGCTAAATTTATTAAATTAATAAAAGCTCAAAGGCTCAGGGAGATTTCATAATCAAATGACAACCAACATGGCATAAAACTGGTACAGAACCAACTATTATACAGAGAGAAAAGAGTTCTTCTGCCAGAATGTGTAAAAAAATTAAAATATTAAATATTTTAAATATGAGGGGAAAACAAAACACGGTGTTATGCTGTGTTCGAAATCGCCTCCTATACCCTCATTCACTATTCCCTACATTACTCCACTAATGTAGTCAGAGGTGTCAAGTAATGAAGTACAAATACTTCATTACCTTACTTAAGTAGAAATTTTATCTATAGCCTAGCCTACTAAGACAGTGTTATTACCAGACCAAACTCAGTGAACATAATACTAAATATGGCTGCAAGCAGCCATTATCGGGGCCAAGCGCAAAGAAGATAAGACATGCCAGCATGGCTGGGAGTGTCAGACCAACTGTAACAATAAACCATTAAAGACCTATTAAGGTGATTTTTAAAAAAAAATTATAAATACAGTCAATAATAATGATTTAATGGTTTATCACTTTCGACCAATAGGTGGCACAGTTACGAAATTGATGTGGTGGGGTCAGAATAAGGGAACAATGACACATGCAAAGTTTGGTGTCAATATGTCAAAGCAGGGTGTCAATATGTCATTGCAGAGATATAGCCTCAAGAGGCCTTATCATTATAAGTATGGACCACATGGTGGCGCTGTCTTAACCTTTTGAGTACCTTAAAGGCATGGTGCTGATGACACATAACAAGTTTTGTAATGATACACCAATGCATTGGTAAAATATAGCATCAGCATTTATATCAAAATACTGCATTGTAGTCAATGGGAATTTCATGTTTTGTTCTATTATAGCGCCACCAAAAGGCACAATCCCACCATTTTTTTAAAGTGTTCTCAGAATGAGCCCATACATATGTGTGTCGAGTTTGGTGACAATATTGCATTTTGTTTAGGAGTTATAGACATTTATATCGATAACAACATAAAAAATGACCCATGGGCAACTTTGTTTAGATTTTTTTGCCACTTCCTATCAAAATTTTGACATTTGGGCAGTGTATTCTTTTAAAACAACTTGTATTCCGTGTTTCCTACGCTGGTTTCGTCTCAATCGGAATAACGGTTTCGAAGATATTCGCAAATGTTTTTTAAGCGCTAAATCATAACGCTGCACAAACCATAAGGCAAAACCTGGCATGTTTGGTATTGTTGGACTCGGCAAGGATTCAGGAGATAAAAAAAGTTAGTCCCGTGAAAATAAGTTGACCACACCCAAAGTTATAAGCATTTGAAGAAAAAAAATTCTCCACTAGGTGGCGCTGTTTCGAAACTTGTCAGGCTCCTTCAGGGCATCGTGGTGATGACCCATACCGAGTTTCGTAACAATCCGTTCATGTGTTCATAAAATACAGCATTTTAGCACCTAATTCAAAATGACCGACAGCCAAAATGGCCGATATGGTAAAATTGGATATCAGTCAACTCAGCATGACGTCCCGAATCTAATGAGACCACTTTTATGAATTTTGAACAAACGGTTCAGAAGTTATAAGCAAAAGTAGCCATTTTTCGTATCTCCGGACCAGTAGGTGGCGCTGCGCTGAAACGCTGTCATGCTTGTGATGACATTTACCAAGTTTGGTTTGAATACGATAAAGCATTGCGGAGATATAGCCTTGAGTGTATTTTCGCAACCGCTATGTAAAATTTGTTCGCACGTTTTTCGAAAACGGTTTGACGAATCAACTTGAATTCAACTTGAGTTTTTTTGTCAGCATGGTCTGAAGATGATCTGGTTCAATTTTTGTGAAAATTGGAGCAACGGCCTAGGAGGAGTTTGAAAAAGTAGGTTTTATCAAAAATTCAAAATGGCGGGAACATTTTTATGACGGAAAATGACGTCATAGGGTGCGATCTTCATAATTCCTTTGAAGTTTTGGTGCTTTACGTAACGTTATGTAGTGCAATTGATAAATCCCGTTTGACATTTGTGCTGGCTACTGTATACAGGCCACCAGGGCACAATACAGACTTTACCAGAGAATTTGCTGATTTTCTATCAGAGTTAGTACTGGCTACAGATAAAGTACTAATTGTTGGTGATTTTAATATCCATGTAGACAATGAAAAAGACGCATTGGGATTGGCATTTAGAGACATTCTAAACTCTATTGGAGTTAGGCAACACATGTCAGGACCCACTCATCGCCGTAATCATACTTTAGACCTAATATTGTCACATGGAATAAATGTTGATACCGTTAAAATTCTGCAACAGAGCGATGACATCTCAGATCATTATCTAGTATCATGTATACTTAATTTAGCTAAGGCTGCAAAGCCGTCCCCTCGCTTCAAATATGGCAGGACTATCACTGCTGCCACTAAAGATTGCTTTGTAAATAATCTTCCTCATCAGTTTTATCTCTTCAGCATCCCAGATAGCCTAGAGGAACTCGATGTTGCAACAGAAACTATTGACTCTCTCTTTTCCAGCACTTTAGACACAGTTGCTCCCCTGCGCTTGAACTGGAGTTTTTTTTGTATTTCGTGGAAAGAGAGCATGATTGCATACAGAAAGGCCGTAAAAACTGCTAGATCTGCTTATTTCTCGACTCTCTTAGAAGAAAACAAACACAACCCTAGGTATTTATTCGATACAGTGACTAAATTAACCAAAAATAAAGCTTCCACTTCTGATGTTTGTAAACAGCACAGCAGTAATGACTTTATGAACTTCTTTACATGTAAGATTGATAATATTAGGAAAAAAATTATAACCATGCAGTAGGGGTTGCACCGACTAATCGACTAGTCGACTTTAATGCTCTGCCATGACGCTTTAAGCTTGACGTCGACTAGTCGCTGGCCTATAGAGGGCGCAACAGGATAAGCCATTTCCTGACACGCATGCTCTGTTTCCAACAGTAAAAAATGACCAATAAATACATACGCAGAGAGCTCTCCACAAGACATGTTTGATTATACCATTTGGATGCTCAAAATTGATCGGGAGAATTCACGCTTATTGTACACGTAAGTTAATCACCGTTCTAAACTAATTCGCGCTGCATTGTAACGCACACATAGCTCGCACCTCACACAAAACCATTCAGTAGCGCAGAAATGTATTGTCAACACTGTTCTGTAATTCATCAATAAAATAGCTGTTGGTTAAGGTATTTTTCTGGTATTAGGGTATTTTTAATCACTATACACATCAATAATACATCAGGGGGAAATGTAAATGTGCCTGATTTAGCCAGATTTTCATCCATAGATACTAGGCAGGTTGATGTGAAAAAAGAAAGAAACAAAAATTTTATCAAAACTAACATATCAGAATCTCCACAATTGCTCACAATTTTGATTTGACAGCAACCCCATTGTTAACTTTCTATAGAAGGCACAATGACATGTTATATGTTTTAATACTTTTAGTTCTGCTGGGACTGTCTATTCCAGTCATGGGGTCCTCTGAAAACAAAAGATAACTGGCAAGGGTACTTCTCAATATTACAATCACTCTTCCAGACATTTTGGGGTGAGAATGACCGTAAAATTTTGTTTCATAATTTTTTTATTTTATTTTACATTATCAATATTTTTCTATATATTTCTAAAGAAATACAAGTAAAAAAAAAAAAAGTTAATATAAGTATAGATGAAAAATACCAGCACAATATAAGGAGGCATTTTAGGCAATTTTAATATAAAATGTACAGATCCTTACAGTAACAATATGCTAGGCACATTTATATTCCAGACAAGCTTTATAATATGTCATGTTATTTACACCTAAAGAGATACAGCATATTGTTTGAGTTGCATATAACATTGCTTCCTATCACGCATGTTCAAGTATATATAGTGTGGTTATGAGAGTATTTGACAAAAACAATAACAAAGAAATACCAGTATCATCTGCACAATGAAGACAGTTCTGGCACGAGAGGCTTTGTTCAGGCAACTGTACATTAACATGATTATTTGGGAAATCAGTAATAAAACCGAAAAGCAGAGGATCCTCAGGTCTTGTAGAATCCCTTTGGCTGAGGACTGAGACAGAGAGAGACAACCAAACATGATGATGAGGATGCATGTTCATATATTCAGTAACCACAAAAGGCATTTGCACATTTAAAATGGTATGTAAACATGATTTCAGTGCATTAGAAAAATGTGGCGTCTGCAAACAAATTATGCTATAGGCCTTTCTGAGCAATTTTTGCAATTATTTGGGAGGTATAAAATTGATAAAGAAGATATTAAGTGTAGCTTAAGTGTCCAAATACGTTTTGTGGAAAATATACGAGTTATTTTGAAATCAGCATATCTAACAACCACCAAACTCACTTTTTGCAGCAGCAGAATCTGGTCTTGCGTCGTCGGTACATCATCATCTGTTAAGAAGAATGAAAGAAATAAGCCATTTCATTTTCACCTTTCAAATGCTTCCTGAATGACAGAAATGTGTTAAAACAACTTGTGAACATTTACATTTTGTTTGTGTCTGCGAATGCCTATGATGGCGACAACAAGGAGCAAGATGAAGACCACAACTCCACTGCTAATGGCGACATAAAGCCAGATGTCCACTGGAGCTTTCTCTGTGAAACAATTTATTGACAGCAGAAGTGTTACACATTTTATTGCCCATGTATCACTCTCTCCCTCTTTCTTTCACTTCTCTTACCGATCTTTAATGATAGCACAGCATATGTCAGCCTCATCTCTTTTTTCCAGAGTTCACATGTCCATTGGCCACTGTGTTCCATTGTCACTTCCGGGATGGACAGAAAAGGTGAAGAGTGAAAAGTGGAGCAAGAGCGACATTTCCATTTCACCTCAAGGTCAGCCGCATTTGGATGCCCTAATGTGCATGTCAGATTCACCCTTTGGCCTTCATTTACTCGAGGACCTCCAGATGAGGAAACTAATAGAAGGAGAAATTTACAGACTTCAGAATGAACAAGCCAAGAAATGTTTGCATTGTAAGTGGATGTTTATGAAGTTTCAAGCCATAATTTTGTAATAATTAACGACACACAGTGAACCTTTATTCATCCAAAGTCATTTCAATGTCCAGTGTCAATTTTGTTGGGAATTAACTTTGCCTGAAGCTACAAGTTACTCATAATTTAAAGGAACACTGTACTTTTCTCCTTATTAAAAAGTTTTACTTTGAATAACTTTTTTTTAAAAATGTAACTACAGTCTAATAAAAGCTTATTTATTTTATATGGGATCACATAACCAGACTAATACTATTGGCTTTATCTCCTTAACTCCTTAAATGTTAATGGGCACTTTTACTTGTCAAATAAATTAATAGTAGTAAAACTATAAACATAAAAAAAAAAAAATTGCACCCACACCGCTAGGTGTCAGTATAAGTACATTTCTGTTTTATCTTGACTTATTGTAATCATAGATATGTAGGCTATAGATATATGCACATGATGTCACTGTCGGCCGGAGTGACTGCGGTTACGCCCACTGAGAGGCAAAAAGACTAGAGATTTGACCAGAAGTTTGTGGTATATTTTTACAGACCGCCAAAAGCTACAGAAAAAAGAAGAAAATGGATCGCTGCAATTCACAGAAACAACTGGAATACAGGCAGCGAAACGTGGATTTGCAGTTATCATTTTGTGTAAATATGTTTAATTTTGGGGTAAAATCATAACCTATATTGTATTGTTATATAGTGTATTGACAACTCATCAATTAAATATTAACCATCTTATATTCTGAATAAATGTTTTTAAACAAACACTGACAAAATTTATACGAGTTTTAGGGCTAGACGATATAACAGTGATAAGTCATCACCTGTACTTAGACCTACCTATGTTGTATTTATATAAAGCGTTCACAGGGAAATTTGCTTTATGTATTTCCCCAGCGTTGAAATGCAGGCACATATAGCCTAAATGTCAGGAAACACGATTCCTGGCTGCATGTCATGGATCACTGGATCTTTGGTAAGTTGTAAGGAACACTACATCTAGTCCAACCTTCAATTTCAACTGTTAATTTAAAATTGCTATAGAAACGGTGTCCTGAGACGCGCTGGTCTAGCCTGAAATATAAACTTTTTTAATGCTATTTATTAGCATAGGAAACAACATTTATGGGACAGTTCATGTCAGATTATTTTGCTGAGTGGAAATTAATTAAATGTGAGAAATGCAAACATTTTGAGTTTTCAGGATATCCCCATTCAAGATAGGACTTGGACTTGGTAGCTTCCCGAGGCATTGCAAATATGGCCACAGAGTGAACAAACTTTCCTTCAAAAGGACTTTGAAAAGCTACACTATTATGGAAGTGCTCTCACAATATTGACTGAAAGTAGCAGTTGGTAGCATTGTTAGTTACTAGACTAGACCCCCAACACTTGTCATTTCACCTACCCTGCAGAACCTCCACCTTGACTTTACTGCTGAGGGTCTTGCTGTTCATCTTCAGGTTACAGTTGTACTCCCCCCTGATCTTCTCTGATACAGGCAGATTATGAATTGATAGATCCTGGTCTTTTATCTCTCTTCCCTTGACCCTGCTGTCTGTGCCCGGTGTGACATCCCATCTGACCACGGGACCAACACTGAGGCTGAGAAGAGGCTGCTGCTGGGTTTGGTCGCTGAGAGGAGTGAAGCTCCAGCTACCACCCTGGAGGCCAGTCTCATTTAACACGGACCAGGGAATGTTAGAAGACAGGGAACATGGAATGCTGACTGTAGAGGACGAGGAGACAGAGGTATAAATCGGATCTGTTGGAGAAGGGGAGAGGTCTAAAGGAAAAGAGATGAAAATAAAGGGAAAATTATTATTATTACTATTAACAATTTGTACCAGCTTTATAACGTGTATAATTATCATATTGACATATTAAATTGTTTACATTTAGCATTACAAAAAAAAATTATCAGTGCTCCATCATGATTCTGAAGTTTTACATATTTCACTATATTCCTCCTCCTTATAGATTTTGACTGTAATCATCTTCTATATTTCATGTGTATTATACATTACTTATTGCTTTGTAAGCAACTCTCAGAATGTGAAAACTCCAATAAGTGGACAGATACACTGCATGTTTAACACACAGAGTCTCACCTATTACAGAAACAGTTGTTGTTGCTCGAGCTTCCTTCCCATCATACTCCACCTTGCATGTCCAAACACCACTATGACACCTGGACACATCTTTGACTGAAACTGCCTTTCTGTAAAGCTTGATTTGATCACAATCTGAGTTTTTGGGTGAAATCCATGTTACACTGGTCTTGGCTGAACTAGGGTCCAGTTTACATTCCAGAGACAGAGAATCACCAAACATCACGGCCGGCACTTCAGGAATAGTGACTGAAACAGAGAAAAGGGGGTGAAAGGTGCAACACGGCAATGTTTGAGAGTCTTATCATATAATGTGTAAAGTTAAAGCCTACACCACAAATTATCAAAAATATCAAAGTGTATGTGAGAGTGGAGTAATACAATATACAATTTAATAATAGTGTAGTATGGAGATTGATGATTATAGAATATTTTGTGGGGATGTGGGGTGCACTTCTGCAGTGTTCACATCCTGACTGAATCAAGCTCAACAGTAGGTGTCATTTCCTCATCTATTTGAAAAACCAACTATAGAACTTGACCGAATAGTTCACCAAAAATGGAAAATTCTTTCATTATTTATTTAAACTTGTTTGACTTCTGTGGAATGCAAAAAAGGTTTATTTATTTACTTATGTTTTTTATTTGTTTGTGACCAGTGACCTCACTGATTTTCATTGCATAGACAAAACATTCTTCAAAATGTCTTCCTTTGTGTTACAGAAGAAAGAATGACATAAGAATGAAGCAATTTTTGAGTGATCTCTTTAAGAGATTATGTGGCTGTATCTCACACACAAAAACACACTCTCTCTGTACTTTGTCTTACCATGGTACAGTTTGTAGGTCTTGATGAAACTATCTGTTAATACATGTTGTACACAATGCCAAACTTCAAAATCAGAATCTTGTACTGGTGAGATTTGGAGAGAGTAATCCGGTAACAGAGAAGCATGCGTCGTAACATCTTTCCCTACAAAAGACAAACATACATGTGCAGTTATATCAAACATGTAGCCTGATTATTATTTGGGAGTAAAAAGGCATGAACTCTGTAAAAAAAAAAAACATGCATCTCACCCTTTTGGATCCCCCTCTGAGGGTTCCTGCTGATAGTTGGGTTTTCATCTGACCCGCGGATCCAGTTCACATACACATTTTCTGCTGTTATCGATAAATCTCTAGGTAGGTTAGCGGTCCCTCCTATCTGTGCGTAAATTATGATGTGGCTTTCTGATGATAGAACAACACATCGGTCAGAATTGAAGAATGCTTACAGGCTGCATTTCATGCTCTCGCCATATAACAACTGTCAAGGTATTTGCAACTTACCTTGCGCTTTGAGAAATCGAACAAACAGCGACATTAGTATCCAACAAAACATCATCCTGTCCTCAGAGCAGAGCCAGAGAGGATGAAGGGTGATCTGTAAGACATAGCCATAGAGAAATGCATCACCAAGAGCATCACATAACAGAGGAAGGAAAGGGCTTGTGGTGGGCTCTGATTTTTTGAGTGATGAGGGAAGCAGTAACAGAAACAGAGCAGGATGGTGAGGGGGAGACAGAAACTTTGTGGTGGGCTACTGGTTACAGACATAAAGGAAGACAAGTGCCAGTGAAGAAACATGAAAGAACAACAGCTAGAAAGAGACAAAGACAAGACGCAGAGAGGTGTGTCTGTGGTGGGCTGAGATTGTACGGGGAGTAGATTCAGATCCCTCTCGTTTTCACCTCTTCACCTCCTCCTCCAAAACACCCCCTCTCTTCCTCCCTTGTTCCACGAAAGGCGGATCTCTCCACACTTACACGTAGAAAAAAAACCACATGGCGCTGCTGGTGGTGTCGCTGAGCTTGGAGTGCGGTGTGCGTTATGTCTGTTATATCTGATCTTGGCTTTTTTGTCTTTTTGTGCATGCGATTCACACAAATCTCTCCTTTTACCCCTGAAGAGATTGACAATTCAAACTAAAAAATGCAGACTGATTTTTTACAATGCGCGCCCTGTAAATCATTTCGTTTTTTACTTTATTTTGCAATATTCTTTATATTTTTCATATTTAGATTTCTAAATTAGCAACGGCAAGGTCATGGGTTTGATTCCTAAGGGATGCATGAAATGATCAAATATTTTATATATTGTTTTATATAAATATTGTCTGCATTAAATGCAATGTAAATCACTTTTGAAATAATCGTCTGCCAAATACATAAATGTCATTTAAGAAAATCTAATTATATACCATGAAATTATATTGTTCATTTTTTCACAATTTTGGTTTTAAAATTATTTTTATTTTTGCCTGTCCACTACTGAGAACAAGTGGCTGTTTAGATTCAGTCTATCAAGATTCATAGCATTGCATTTATATATAAAATAAAGCAAGCTATTATGAAAAATGCAGGACTTTTAAAAAATTTGCTATCTTTAAAGTAAATGTTTAGTAAATATAACTTCTGCATGGGATAATTTGCACCCATATAGTATACAAAAGTACACTGCATAGAATAGTTTACTTTTTGTTCATGCCAGTTACATTTTTATTAAAAGTACTAAAAATACAACAACATATATTTCAAAATTATGTGTAATTAGGCATATGGAATGTACATTTTAATGCAGAGTGGAATACTAAATATTTAAGTGGGAATCGTGGTAAAGGCCATTTATGATATGGCTTAAATTGGTTCATTTCAGTATGAAAAAGTGCTATTTTCAAAAAAAGATTTATCAAAGGCTAATGAAATCATTAATCAGCAGCTCTCAGTGATCAGTGGTTGAATCCTGGGAATGTAAGCTGCTTTGGATAAAAAAGTCTGCCATATGAATAAAAGTAAATGTAAAACCTTTAGTGGAGACATGCAATTATAATAGTTTCAAGCATTTGTGTATAAGGTCCAAAAGTTTTTATTGCTTTGATTCTGATTTAAAATGTTCGGTAACACTTTAGTTTAGGGTCCAATTCTCATTATTAACTAGTTGCTTATTAGCAATTACTAGGATATTGGCTATTTATTAGTACTTATGAAGCACATATTAATGCTTTATTCTGCATGACTTTATTCTACATTCCTAATCCTACCATTTCCTACCCATTACCTAAACGTAACAACTACCTTACTAACTATTAATAAGCAGTAATTAGGAGTTTACTGAGGCAATAGTTAATAGTTAGTTAACAGTGAGAATTGGCCCTTAATTTAAAGTGTGACCAAATTTTTCTTTCATTTTGCTGCCATTAATTACAAAACTGTCTAATGGTGAACATAGCAATTGATGGAGGTTTTAAGTCTCTGGAGCAAAGAAATTTGTAAGAAATGAGGGAAAAGTTTGTGAAGAATGAGAAACAGAAACAGAGGAAGGAGAAGCACACAAAGAAACACAAACGATAGATGTAGAGATAAAGACAGCCAGAGACTGCACCTGAACAACTAACCCAGAAAAGCAGATGATCAGGGCTGTGGTCAGGATGGAGGTTAAACAGTAAACAGACACACAGAGATGGAGGAGAAGGGAAGGGAACATTAGTAAGACTAAGAACTTGAAACAAAACTTTCAGAAAAAAAGTAATGGACTTTATGAGTTAAGCATTTTTTTGGAGATTGAGATAAAATTATTCGAATGATATTCAAAGCTATTTTAATGCTCTACTCGACTGCTATTAATTCAGTTTAATACTAAGGATGGTGGAAATATAAACACTGATGTCCTAATATCATGAATGTGATTATTTGTTCATGTTTTAATCGATCCAAAGACAGTCCTTCAGTTCATTTTCACAGCATCGCATTCACCAGGAGGTCTGTTTTACTAACCCTTGTACATCTTATGTCTTATGTTATATATTGTGTATTCAAAGTTTTCTAGTTTCTGTATGAACCAAGTTTTTAACCATGTAACACATATGCCGATATAAATATAAAGTGTGCAAAGTTAAAAAAAATTTTTTAATGTAATTCATCCAATAATTTCTATAGCGTAATAGACTTCACAGTAAATAATGTAGGTTCATTTAGTTTTATCCCCTATTCTGATCTAGAGAAGCATAAAAAATAAAAAAAATTATAAAATCATTCATAATAAAAACTGATTAAAGTTGCCATGTGTACCTAAACAGTTTATAATTAAATGTACATCTTTGTGTAAATATACTCACCGTATGAGCGAAATACTTTATTGTTCCTCTTCAAAGTTGTGCAGCGGATGTGTTCACTTACAGGCCAAAATATTTTTTATTTAACCTTCGTTGACGCCTCCCCTCAGTCTGATTGGCCTGAGAGGTAAAAGAAGACGTCTGGTTATTGACATGAGGCTGTTGAATTACATTGATTTTTTTAAAAGTATATTTGGTTATACATTTTTCTCCCTTTTCCACGGAAAAGTTGTCGCTTGAAAATGAGTATGATAATTACTTTTTTAACCGCTTTATTTCTCCCTCCAAAACATTATTGTTAGAACAACATAATTATTTATAATACATTTTAAATTTGTAGGGAACTTTACAATCAGATTAATAAAAGTTTAAATGACAATAATTAAATTACATAAAATTTGAAAGTTTTCCAAGTTTTCCAATGATAACCAGAATAACTGTGACATCGTCATGTTACGCCCAAAAAAGTTTTGAGTATTAGTATCTGATTTCATTATAAAAAAAAGGACATGTTTTCTGAAAACTTTATGTATTCTGAACAGCCTATTTTATATTTAGTTTTTTCTGTTTTTGAGGTTCATTGGTTGTTTGACACATCATTGTTTAACTGACTCAATCATGTCCATTTATACTTTTAAATGTCCGTGTCCTATTAGTTTATAGAGCTATTGATAAGTTATATAATTCACTCCATTTAAAAAAACTCTTTTTTATAATGAATGAACATCCTTATCAGCACGCAACCCTCCGAGCCCGACAGAATAAACTCTATTCATTTCTGTTTCTATTGAATTTCTAAGTCCTCTGTTCCCTTATTCAATTTTCCTTACTTTTCTGCATGAAGCAGAACATTTTTAGTATCTATCATTCGTTTAAAGAGATCAGATGCCTAATTCTAATATTATTAACCTGCACTTGGAACTTGAGTGTGTACGCGGCTTAAGCAAATATGAGGGGAATGTTACAACATATAATGACTGTACTATAAACAGATAATTCAGTGTAATATAAGAACTTTAAAAATTGTAACTTGTACAAATGATCTCAGTGTGCTAAATCAGCATATAACATCACATACAGACTTTTAAAAATGTAGCTGTACGTTCACAGATACATTTTATTTGACAGAGAATTTGAATAAAATGTAGATTAATATTTTCTTTATTTAAATGTTATTTCATCAACAACAAAAAAACTCAAAAACACAGGAACAGTATTTGAAAAGTATAAGTGCAAATGCAACTCATTTCATTTATACTTATGTAATATGCAATTATGAGGCAAATATGAAGATTAAAATGCATTCAAATATAGATTTAAATGAATTGCTTTTAAAGAAGCAATGCCATGGATAAACTGAAGATTACTGTTTCTTATATTATTAAAATAAATTAATCAACTTCTTCTTCTAAAAATGGACTGATCTCATACAGGGTGTGTGTTAACTTTATTTTTTAATGACTAAAAGGTTTCTATGTAATGTATCACTTCTGCTATACGATGAACTAATTCAAACCATGCAGTTCCTTAGAGGAAAAAAACTAAACAAATACTGAAATGAAAGCTAAAGAATAAGATAGAAAGCCAAACAATGTTTAGGAAAAGAGAACAATGTTTTTTTCAAAACAGCCAAATAAAAGTATCATGTCAAGTCAGCATCTTTCTGCACAATTCTTCTCTTTAAAGCTCCTCTTCTCTTTAGATTTATCTCTTACATTTATAGTTTGTAACTCACCAAATCATATACCTCATAAGCCCAAATTCATTTACTTCTGATTCTTATTCTGATTATTGTGTTAGATTTGCATTAAAGCGATTCACAAGTCTTAATACACACCTATTTAAACAAGCTGCCCTTTTAAAAATGAAGGTTCCTCGGCCGTTCTTTGCAGCACAATGGGTTTGTCAAAGAATGCTTTTCTTAATAAGAAACTCTTAAACATGTTACAGATTTACATACTGATGTCGTTGGATAGTCTTTCTGTGTAGGTCTTAACAAAACTGAACAAAATCAATGCACTTGTGCTTTAAAGAACCCAGAAACTAATATGCTGACCTGAAGTACTCATAATGTAAGATGAAGATGTTTCTCCATCTCCAAAGATGCATATGATCAACTCAAAAACCTGCTTTGGTTCTTATTAAGAAAAGCGTTCTTTGTAGCACATTGGGTTTGGCAAAGAATGCTTTTCTTAAAGAACCAACGCTGAAAGGTTTTTGAGTTGGTCATATGCTTCTTTGGAGATGGAGAAACATCTTCATCTTACATTATGAGTACTTCAGGTCAGCATATTAGTTTCTGGGTTATTTAAAGCACAAGTGTATTGATTTTGTTCAGTTTTGTTAAGACCTACACAGAAAAAGTTCTTTGTGGAACTTCAAAGACTATCCAACGACATCAGTATGTAAAACTGTAACATGTTTAAGAGTGAATAAAGCACCCGCCTTTAAAATAATATATACATTAAAGAAAAGCGAGAGAGAGCGACAGGTACGGTAGAGCATCTTTCAGCGCTGTAGGACAGGGGTGGTTTGCTAAGGGGAACCACATGAAGGTTGAAACAAACATGTTGCCTGCCTCACATCTGTGTCTGAGGTTTCACCTCTCTGTCATTCTCGCTTTTCCTGCCGTGATCAGTTCATCTTGTTCAAAAAATACCTTTAGCTTCATAGTTCTTTACTCCTTAGATAGCTATTTGCTCTCTAGCTGCCTATCCATCCATATTCTCCTTGATTCTCTTTTTTCTCGCGAAGCTGAAAGGAAAGACCCATTTTAGAGGGATCCCTCATTACTCACACAGACTGAAAAGGTGTCGAGACACCAACATAATCATTACTGAAAGAAAGCAAGCAAGAAAAGTGGGCGATTTATTTCAATATGTCCCATATAGGTTTTCGTTACGTGTTTCCCCTTCAGCGAGTCATTTCTGTGTGTTCTTGACTGAAGAGAACTGATATTGTCTTCATCCCCCACACATTTTACCTTATAACTTGTATGAAGGACTTTTTGAGGAAAATAATTAACACTTTTCTTTTTTCTTGCCATTTTATCTACAATCTTTGCCTGTTTTGCTAAAATTAGCAATAACTGTACGCATATATTGTGAGAGAATCGCCATGGCTGCGTGACTAACGGGATCCCTCTACCAGATCTGAAATTTCAGAAACGTTAAGTGATTCACACACATCTGCTTAGACTGTGGGCCGTAGGAAATGTTGAAGAAGTCTGAGGAGTGCAGAGTGCTGAAGAAGGCTAAGATGGACGCCATTGCAGGCAACAGCTTCTGGTTTTCTAGTGTAAGAGTTTCACATGGTGAACAGGCTGTTTTGGAAAAGTGAGTGGAAATTACATAGAAAGACAAATTGCATTTTTCTCTTTCGTAGTTGTCAGTTACAAACCTCCTCCATTTAATGAAGTCCTGTAGGTTTGAAATGCAAGTATAGCTAAATGTCAGTGGAAAGAGATGTCGAGAGAACGAGAGATTACTGACATTTGGTCTGAGGCTTACAAAAATGTGTATTTTTAGATTAATGTACAGAAGATTAGATCATATTTTAGACTGCAAATTTCAAAACCTCAGTCACAGTATAGATGATGATGTTCCATTGCGTAATTGCTGCGTTTATGTCATTTTATTTCTTGTACGCTGTGTTTTTCTGCTGATGGGCCTATCGGTAAATGGCTCTTTCTATTAATGTATTTTCTCAGAAATGCTTAAAAAAGTCATACATATTTTCAGAAATCTGCCATCTATAGTGTTATTTCCTATATGTACTTGTTCTCATTTTCGTTTAGAAGTAGAGTTCCTTTGAATGCAAAATATATATTAAAATTATTTTTTGTGGCTGCCATACGTTTCACATCTGGTTAAGATGATGCTTGTTTACTGTATCGAGGTGAATGAATCACCTGACATCCTTAGTGTCTTCTGAGTGGAGTTAAAAAATATTAAACCTTCAGACAAATACTACCTACTGAATGCCTCATCCATAACAGTAGACCCAGACCATCCATAAAGTCTGATCTGTTGTTTTCTTTCTCATGAATTACATTTTCTGTTCCAGAATGAAACTAACGGCCAGGTTGGAAAACACTCTGACAAAATGTGTGGTATGTGTGTGGGACAAAGCTGAAGTGAGAGGATGAGAAATAGAGAAAAATGTCTGTATGACACACTTTGTGAAAGAGGGAATCCTGCTCTCATTATGAAAATCGCTCCCTCCTTCATAACAGCAGCACTCTAACACCAAAATCAAACACATATTCACTCTCTATTTTTAACTTGTTAAGGTCACCGTTTCACACTCACATGCTGCAGTAATGAAAATTAAGGGTCACACCCATTGTGATGTAAACCTGGACCACTCAAAAAGGTTTCCTTGACTATTAAAACACACGCATCCTATTCTTTTAATACCTCATCCAATGCTAAATCTATGAAACACACATGTGTTCCGGAATCAGGATGCTGACTTAAAGGGATAGTTCACCCAAAAATTAAAATTTTGTCATTTACTCACCCTCAAATTGGTCCAAAACTTTTTGTTTGTTTCTTCTGCTGAACACAAAAAGAAGATATTTTGAAGAATATGGGTAACCAAACAATCGACAATAGCCATTATGGTATGGAAATAAAAAATATTATAGAAGTCAATAAGGCCCATCAACTGTTTGGTGTCTGACATTCTTCAAAATATCTTCTTTTGTGTTCAGGAGAAGAAAGAAATTGATACAGGTTTGGAACAATTTAAGGGTGAGTAAATGATGACAGAATTTTTATTTTTGGGTGAACTATCCCTTTAATGATTTACTGACTTATTTTTCGTCATTTACAGTCCGAGAAGGATGCTGGATTGAATTCTCAGAACATCAAGATATATTGTCCAGTGATTTTATCTAAAAGTACATAAAATATTGTAAACTAATCATAACTTTCATTATATTGATAACACATAATGACTCTATCTATCTAATGACTCTAGCTACTGAAATAATTAACATAAGGAATAGGTCTTAATGTTCTTTAGATTTTAATTAATGCTCTAAAAATGTTAGATCATTGTGCCGTTAACTACTCTTTCCACATAGTTTGTCCGACTGATTCCTTTGATTCATGTTGATTCCTTAAATTTAGGGTCAAAACATCTGCTGACTGCACTTTATTTAATGAAGGAGTGCCATTATATTAAAGATTATTTATGTGTGGCATATTGCTTATGTACATTGTCCAAACTCTCTTTCATAAACTGACAAAATGCATGTATGCACAACTGGTTTTAAGCCAGTTATTTACATCTTTTGCTGTAGTGTGTCAGTAGGAAATATCAGTTTACATTTCCAAACATACTTTTTACCATTAGTTGTAATAATCCAGTGAGATTTTTGTATGCACAATGAGTCTGACAACAGCCGGTATGTTCCACACGGAGATCTGATCTCACCATCAACGAGTCCATCTGGGATTACATGAAGAAACAGAAAAAATTGAAACAGACTAAATCCACAAGAACTGCGGCAATGTCTCCAAGATGTCTAAAGAAACCTTCCTGCAAAGCTACAGTACTTGCGTAAAGGATGCATTAAAAAATAATGTCATAAATAGATTTTTTAATCAATTAACTTCTATTAACTAAATCAAATCAATATTTAGTGTGACCACCCTTTGCGTTTAAAAAAGCTTTTGTCCTAGGTACACTTGCACATCGTTTTTCAGGTAGCTTTGCAGGTAGGTTTCTTTAAGCATCTGGAGACGTTGCCGCAGTTCTGGATTTAGTCTCTTAGTTTTTTCTGTTTCTTCCAGATGGACTTGATGATGGTGAGATCAGATCTTTGTGTGGAACATACCGGCTGTTGTCAGACTCCTTGTGCATACAAAAAATCTCAATGGATTATTACGAAATCAAGGTAAAAGGAATGTTTGAAAATGTAAACTGATATTTCCTACTGACACACTACAGCAAATGATGTAAATAACTGGCTTAAAACCATTTTTTGTGTGTGAAAATACTAACATGCAAGACTTTGGCACAGTACTGTATATATATTATATCATATACATTATATATAATGGCTAATGGCTTATTGTATATAAAAGGTTTATAAAAAAAAATGTATAAGCTGTTTTGTATTATACATTACCCATTGTAATGCATTTGGTATATACAATGTGTGCGATTTTATTATTGTGCTTATTTAATACATTCATTGTGCTAGTGTATGTCTTGAAGCATTTTGTCCTCCACTTCAGAGTTTTGTTTCTATCACCGAACAAGTGCCGCTCCACATACAGGCCGTTGCATTAAACAGCAAACGACTAGAAACTAAATACAGTTATAATCTGTTGTTTTATGCTGTGATCATTAATACTGCTGTATTTATAACCACAGACAACACAAAGTTGGGATAACACTTTATTTTAAGGTGACGTAGTTACACATTACATGTACTTACTATAGTAATAACAGTAAATTATGCATAATTACAAGGAACTAGGCCAAACCCTAGCCCTATAATAAGTACATGTAATTCATTAAAATGTTGTACTTATGTGTGTAATTACCCTTGAACAATGTCACCTCAAAATAAAGTGTAACCCAAGGTGATTATTTAAAAAAAAATGTCAATAGTATATTTGACATTTTTTCACTGTGTGCCATGAGCTGAGGTCAAAAGTGTTCTTGATGTGTTGAATTGAATTTTTTTCTCAGACGGTACATCTGGTCATGAAAAAAAAGGGACAAAGTCGGCAAAATCTAATAAAGCTCCTACAGTACAGCTTTCTCTATACGTGCCGCTAACACAAGAATAGTTTATTGTTGCATAAAGTCAGCGCATATCTGTAAAGTCATATGCATGAATGATATTTTCAGAATAAAATTAGCATAATATAAAAAGCATGTAAGATAACCATACCCAGGCATTTGCGAGTACATTGCTATACCCTGACAAACAGAATATCTACATGACATCTTCGACATGCTTGCATGCTGTGCTACGTTTTATTCACCTGATAGAACGCAATGTGTTGGACTGAAAAAATCCTTATATTGATGTTATCACGTCAGATAGCAAACCTGCCTTTATGTTTTGTTTGTGATTTTCCTCAACAATTAACAAACAAAACCAGATCTTCAACAAAAAGGCAGTGATGTCTGACAATGATGCACAGTTGTTGTTTTTTGTTTAATCTGTTTATACTTCTATCGTAACTCTTTTTCCCTGCAGAACGTATTTGGACACCTAAACCACACTTAAACACATAAATACCATTATATTAGATAACAAAATATCACTTTAAATGGCATTGTTGTTGTTGTTTTTTAATTAGTTATTTTACGTGATAAAACAAAAGATTTACTTGTTAAAATGAACTCTGGAAGAGTGCTTGAATACTTTTGGATTGCCAGACGATGTGATGAGCTACACCTGTGGTTACTCTGGTTGGACACCTGTGTGAATTTGGGAACTGACTTCATACATCCACTAAAAAGCATCTTAATACCAATTTTGAATGTGTACATTTGGTAGACTCTCATCCGAAGTAACTTGCATTGCATTCAATTGCATTTTATCAGATTCATGCAGCCTCTCCATGGGAACCATGCCATGTTTGAGCTACAGGAATCAGAAAAGTTAAATAATGAGGAAAGCTCTAGCCGCATTTTGTATGCAGATGCCGCTTGCGTTGATATTTTGTATCTAATGCAATGACATTCATTTTTAAGTGGTCATTGTATAGAATATGTTCTGATAAACTGCAATTAATGTCGATGGATTTCCGTTAGTAAAATTGGGTGGAGGATGAGGATGGTGTCTATTAAAATGAATAATTCCTAGTGCAAAAGCTGTCCACGGTCTTCGTTTCCTGCACAGACAGCAACAAACAGAGACAGGCCAGCATTTTAGAGAAACCGTACCTTGAAATTTTGAAACAATATATCCATTATGTGATATAGGTATACTAGTGACTTAAGCATGGGAAAAAATCCAATTTAAATGTAAAAATTGTCTAATTTTGTGAATTATGTTTATGAAAATTTGCCGTTTCTGTTCAATATTACCTAAATGTACACATGTTTTACTTTTATGTATCTCAATGACCTCAAATGATTAAAAGTAAATAGCAAATACAAAAAGGCAAATAAAAAAGTATTCAATCGGACTGTGAACATTTAACGTATCACAAAACTGTTCACAAACCGAAGTTCAGCTTATCACACAAGACTATAAAACACTAAACCTGAACACTACTTAAAGTCTTTGACTTAATCTTCACCCAGTTTATAAGAGTTTGTCTGTCGACAACAAATAATATTTTAAGTAATGGTCCGTATTGAGGCCTTGGCCTACAGAACAGTTAGAATTAAACACAAGTGACTTAACATGATGCCTAATATCTGTTAATATTCTGCACAGTGAAGACTAACACATTTAAATATTGTATGTCTTACAACAATGTGTAATAAAACACAACAAATGCACACTGACAAACACAATACCTTAGTATGCAGGAAGACTTCCAGAAAAAAACAACCCCAAAGATTTAGTATACTATGTCTGTATATCAATACACCTAAAAATGTTTCTTCAAATGGTTATGTTATCATCCAGCTATTAAACTTCTGATCATTCAGTACCACGATTACTACAGACAGCACACCAAAAAACGTCAGATCGGCATCCGAAACCTTTGCGCAAAACTTCACACTACGATGCAATTTTAAAACAGAGGACCATATTATGTTAATGAACAAAACAAGCTGATTGTAAACATCATTCACTAACAAACACCTCTCTACCACTGTCATTTTGTAAGGAATATTTTAGAGCTCATCGTTTGTGTCAGAGATTTAGCTGAAGACAAAACACCTTTGGCTTTATACGAGAAAACACATATATTAGACAATAACAAAAACAGCATAGTTTGTGTTTGTCATAGTAACAGAGCAATACTTACAGTTCTGATGAAATGAGTGTGTGTGTGTGTGTGTGTTCTGTTCAGGATCTCAGAGCTACACTGACATTTTCTTCCAAACACACTCAGTCACACACACAGGACAGGAAACTGCAACGTGATTTGCGCAGCTCTACGCTCATGTGTCTGTGTCGCATGCCTTTGTTTTTACTTTGACAGTTCAGTACTATTTACCTTTATATCAGTGCCACACATCATTTATCACAACAAAGGCCTAACGTCTGCATCAGCGAGCCTTTCCTAGAGCTCCTTTCTCTTGCATTTTTTTGTTGTTGTGCTGGGCAATCGATTAATCGCGATTAATTGCATCCAAAATAAAAGTTTGTTTACATAATATATGTGTGTGTACTGTGTATAATTATTATGTATATATAAATACACACACATGCATGTATATATTTAAGAAAAATATGTTATAATATATAATATAAATATATACAGTATATAGATGCAAATGTTCCTCAAATATATACATGAATGAGTGTGTATTTATATATACATAATAATTATACACAGTACACACACATATATTATGTAAACACAAACTTTTATTTTGGATGCGATTAATCGATTGCCCAGCACTAATTATTTTATACAGTGCATTTTTATGTTATCCTACGCCAAAACACAGACTCAGTTTTGTACTCAACATCAGATGAATGTTCTTCATATGAAAGTATAAATTATTAGCTGCTGTATATAATTACATAAATAACATGAGTGATTTGTTCTGTTTGTATTGACATCTGTGAACAGCTGTGCATGTATGGACACCTGTGAACTAAAACAATTCCAGCTGCACCAGTTTAATTCTGCTCATTAAAGCTATAGCAGGGAAACACACACACACACAGAGAGAGAGGGAGATAGAGAGAGCAGCCCACACATGTACAAGCATGTTAAAAGAATATTCAAATTTTATTTTTGAAAGAAAAACTTCAGAATCAACATTCTTGTCATTCAAAAATACAGTTGTGGAAACATTTATATTATATACTCAGCAAAATATGCATGATTTAGTTGTAAAAGTAGCCTTAACCATCGCATATTCATTTATCTGCAGCAAAAAGTGCATGTTTTATTTGTTGGCATCATTAAGTAAGAAGCATATTTAAAAGCACAGGCCGAGCGTCTCATGATTTTTTTTTCTCAGTAGTCTTGTGCTTTGCTCTTGTCGATCGTATAGTCGTGGCCTGCTGCACGTGTACGCGGGTTGCGCTGTTGTCTGGGCACTAGAAGAGGTTTCTCTCGCTGTTCCAACTCCACCTCTCTCTCAGATCTAAAAAAAAAAAAAGCTGTAAGACATCTGTAATACTGTAGTAATTATTGCTTTAACACTGTAGTTCATTTATCCTTTAAACTGATGGGACAGTAGTGAAGTATTTTTACTTTCTACTCAAGTAGCTACATTTTTCACGTATATGTACTTTGTCAGTGTTTTTCTTTGGAAAACATTTACTTCACTACATTCCAGAGCATAATGTCGTACTTTTTACTGCACTACGTTTCATAAAAGTCTTTTATTTTATTTCACCTTTAATACTTAATTACATAAAAAAAAAAGTAATTTCTTACTTGTACTCAAGTAAAACTTTGAATTACTTGAGTAAAAGTAAGAAAGTACTATATTTTTTATGTAATTAAGTATTAAATTATATTCAATATGAAACGTAGTGCAGTAAAAAGTACAATATTATGCTTTGGAATGTTTTGAAGTAAAAGTTTTCCAAAGATGGACACTGATAAAGTACATAATGCTTGAAAAATGTGCTTGAGTAGAAAGTAAAAATACTTCACTACTATCCGCCTCTGTTATTGACTACGAATAAGGAACTATGTAAATGGGTCAGTGACATGACGTACATATTTTTGTGTCCAAGTGCATTCTTTCCTTTTAAAATAATTTGATAAATTCACGACATACGTGACCCTGGACCACAAAACCAGTCATAGTGGTCATTTTTTTTGAAATTGCGATTTATACATAATCTGAAAGCTGAATAAAAAATGTTTCCATTGATGTATGGTTTGTTTGTTAGGATAGGACAATATTTGGCCGGGATACAACTGTTTGAAAATCTGGAATTTGAGGGTGCAAAACAAATCTAAATATTGAGAAAATTGCCTTTGCAATGCATATTACTATTTTTTATATATATTTATGGTAGGTTTTGTGGCCCAGGGTCACATATATCACTTTATTTTATATAACCTATTTCATTTGAGTTCATTTTTAGTATATTTAAATATTACATATTATTTTGTTTTTTTTATCTTAACCCCCCAAAATGTCAGGTTGTGCAAATGTCCGAACAATAACAAATGAAAACCATTTTTAAAAACTAAAGACTATGGCATCATTTTAGGTTTGAAACCTGTCATATAAACAAATTTGATCAATATCAATAAATTTAAGCTGTTGCAATAATTGAAAAACTTTTGTCCAGCAATTTGAATGTCAGGGTGGCACAACTGCAAACATGGCTCTTTTATTATGAATTGACAAGGTAATAACAGTAAACATGATAATGCATCCTCCAGAGGACCCCAACTGATCCTTATGGCAGGGTGGAAAGGTTTGTAGATTGCTCTCAAGTACTGGTAAAAACTGCTAATTTCAAGTATGGGTAGTGTCAGGTGGTAAAACTAGTATATACATTCAACTATTTAGTTTTTATACCGCCGGCCATAAAAACTAAATGAAAAACTGAATTTAAACACTTTGAAATGTTAACAACTGAAACTTGTTTAAACACATTGTTCATGACTCAAAATATGCATTACATCAGTTTTGAAAAGATATTTTAAAACAAAACACCTTTGTTAGGCTTTATTTGTCAATGACCCAAATATAACCAGTGTTAGGGGTAATGCATTACAAGTAATGTGAGTTACATAATCAGATTACTTTTTTTTCAAGTAACTAAAGTAACGAATTACTTTGTTATTAAAGAATAAACAAGCAAGCCCGGCCCAGGTGAGAAAAAGTAACGCAAATGTAATTACACATTACTTTCTAAAAAGTAACGTAATTCGTTTTTTAGCGAGTAATGCAATAACTTTCCCCAACACTGAATATAACCCCTAGATTTATCCATTTTGTGTAAACAATAGGGATGCATGGATATAAAAATTATATTTGTTTCATATAACAGATAAATGTCACATTATTTAAATTTTGTCAAAATAAGTTTAAAAAGTTACATTTAAAATATTAAAATAAATCTCTTGAAATGCTTGAAAATGAATTTAGGCATGATTATGAACAGTATGAAAAAGATAATGGTAATCTAAATGTAACAATAGGGAAATGAGCAGAAACAGTAAAAGAAGCAATATCAACCAACACTGATAAATTAAAAATAACAATGTCAAATTCAATTCACAGAATATATAACGAAATGGCAGCATTAGAAAACGGATCTAAAAATGAACATTTTGTTATCACTGACTCATCCTCATGTCATTCCAATCCTGTTTGACTTTCTTTCTTCTGTAGAACGATAGAAGATATTTTGAAGATACTTAAAACCCCATTGACTTTCATTGACATTTTTCAAAATATCTCCTTTTGTGTAAAAAAAAGTTTATGTTAAGGTGAACTATCCCTTTAAAGCAATATAAAGGCCATACAAACTTTCAGTACGCCTGACTGTGAGTAATACAAGTATCACTGTAGAGGAGGTACCTCTTGCATTTGCAGTAGTCTTTGGCTGTAAGAGGCTGCCGCATGGATCTCAGCCTTTTCACTCTATTCTAGATAAAGAAAAAAAAAAACATTAAATGAGCCACTTCCTTTCTTACTTGCTTGCTGGCTTTCTTCCTTTCTTTCTCTCACCTTCATTCGTTTGTTCCTTCGCAGGAGGAGAACAGTCACAACGGTAAGTACAATCAGAACCACAGAACTGGTGGCAATCCAGACCCACAGCTGTAAGCCAAACAAGTTCTTGGTCCATGTTCCCCCACCTGCAGGTGTTTCCCCTTTCACTTTAGTGATTTTCTGTCCACCTGTTCATCATTACAAACTAAGACTGAGCTGTTGATCTGGGATTTTGCTTAATGCACATGATAAAGGGCATAATTTATATTGTGGAATTATATTCATCCCTGTAGGAATGCAGCAATATTAAAATTCTGGCTGATACCAGTAAGCTGATCATGTAACTTTTTTACTACTTTGTCTAACTAAATCAAAAAGAAAGCACTTAAAATCATTTTAAATGTAACAATAATTTAGGTATCAACTAATGTACAGTATGATAAATTATATTTTATTCAATTATGTTTGCTGTCATCTAACGCTCACTTAAAATTAATATTTAAAAACAATAGTCTAAATGTAAAAATATGGGAAATGAGAATACACAATTAAATGTCCAATTCCAACATATATTAATTATGGACTGATCTCGAACATCGACCGCCAATAACTCATATGTTTCTGATATATAAAGTGCATCCCTACAAGACTTGTGGATTTGTTTTACCTGATGATTTGGCCACAACCGTCAAATTCGTCTTTGCAGTTAGCTCTGCTCCACCCTCGAACTTCACTGTACACACATACTTCCCTTCATCACTCTGCTGCGCCTGAGAGAATAAGAGAGGAAATGATTGTCAACATACACTCTTAAAAATAATGCTTCTTTATTGGCATCTATGGTTCCTTGAAGAACCTTATACATCAATGGAACCTTTTCTTTGCTAACAGCTCTTTAGATATAGTTCTTCAATGGCATCACTGCAACTTTTTTAAGAGTTTAACATGAAAATGTTATGTATAGTTCATTCAAACCAAGATCAGTGTATGGTATTCACATTTATCAACGTGACATCATAGTTGATGCTGAGTTGTCCACTAGTAAATGTGACTTTTGATGAATTCTCGCCATTCCAGTGTAAGCCTTTGCTTTCTGAGTTCGTCAGGGTTGGGAAAGAGACTTTAGGGAGGTGGTCAGCCGTCCATTTCCCACCCACAACACGTTGAGATACACTCTGAGGAAGAGAACAGGGCAGCACTATTTTGCCCCCTTCAGAAACTTCAACAGCGTTGGTCAGGAGACCTGTTGAAGACCCAGACGAATGTCATTTATAGCATGAAATGTGAAATATTATAATAATAAAAACACTTTTATGTTGAGTAGCAACTACTGAGGGACACCAACCAACAACAGTCAATTTTAAACTGAACTTTGAGCCATCATTGACCAGACATGTCCACTGGCCGTCCTCGTTTGAAGTCACAGATTTCAGTTGAATGACTTGTTTTTTATCATTTATTTGATCATTAGAGGGTCTCAGCCATATTACATCAGCGGTTGGGTTTCCTGTAATTTCGCAGTGCAGCTCTGCTTCACTAGACTGCAATAGCACTGGGCCTGGTTTAGCAAAGACTGAGAAAAAGAAAAAGGGAGCAAATATGAAAAATGCAATAATTCTATAAATAAATAAATATATTAAAAAGGCAACTGCTGTCGTCTCTCACCTGACACAACATACAAAGTGTATCGTTTCTCTGACTGACTGCAGAAATAAACCCCAGAGTCTTTTTCCTCCAGTCTGGGAACCTTCAAAGTTCCTCCATTTACACTTACTTTATCCTTAATATGGGAATAACCTTTAAAAATAACATCAATTATAGTGTGACTACTCACAATACTTCATAATCAATCATTTTTGTATCAAAAGGTAAAGAAACTGAGATACCCTTCCGTCTAGTTCCACGTTTGCCATTAATGTGAATGATGAGAACGTCGTTCAATTTCCATTCTACATCTCTGTCCTGAGCTACTTCACAATTCATGACAGCATTATCCCCGACTTGGTGATATAACACATCACATTTCCCACACGATAGTGCTAACGGAGAGAAGGTTGAGAGTAAGGGGGGTTAAAGAAAGCAAAGCTGTGCAGGCAGAGTAATTATAGACTGCTTTAAATGAATAAAAGGTAGGCTACTTCAGAATTTATTTATGCTCACCAAGAAGGAGAAAAAAGAGGACCTTGCAAGTTGGCATTCTGTTCCTTTTTCTATAAAAAAATATAATGAATGAAAATAAAAGTTTCTTTTTAAATCAATTTTTCAATGAGAAAATCCTATTTGATAAATGTTTGTGTATGAAAAGAGGCCCATGCTTTTACAACTAAGAAAAAAAGAGCAAACAGGAAAACAACATATATGTGGCTGTGAGCCACAAGTGCAACTGCTTTTTTTCATTTTGTTTCATTCCTTCTTGATCTCATTTCTTTTTCAGTAAATGATAGTCCTAATTTTAAGTGATTAAAATTCAGTTTGAATCATTTAAGATAAATATCCAAGACACTCATATTACTATCAAGCTAAACAAGTTATTGCCAGCAAAATATATGATGCCTCCAAATTGTACAAAAGCATTGGTAGACATAGGAAAAGCAAAAAAAATTAATAAACATGTTTGTCTTTTTTAATATTTTTTTTTCTTTAAAGCTTTATAATGTAGCCTATCTCTAATGTATAGTAACATACAATATACATTTCTCGTAGAGTGTTTGTGGTGCAAATGAGCATTTCTATTTCAATCTGCTGGTATTACAGGTTGTTATGACCAGCTGACAAACTTTCATAAATCCTGCAAATCTTGTAATCGTTTCACTTACTTTTCAATTCTTAAAATAAGCAATTATATACGTTTGATTTAAAAAAAAATTTTTTTTTATATTTTTTATAATACATTCATTATTAGTGTAAGTGAGTCCTTATATGTATATGACGATATATTTAAAAAGCATTCAAAGAAAATTTATAGAAAAAACATTAGACACAAACATTATGATCGAGTGTTAAATACAATCATCTTTTAGTTGTTAAACACCATATCTGTATTTCAACTAGAAATTTAAGACAGATTTATCTTTATCTTTTTTTTTATGTTTTTTTTTTCTTTGCGTATGCCAGACAAGTTAGGTAATATATTTCATAGTTGAAAGCTCTGCCGTTTATACTCACGTTTGAATGCTGTTTTATGTTTTGTTGACAAAGTTTTAAAGAAGTTTTAGTCCAACTGGCAAAAACCAGCGTGTGTAAGAAACCAGCCGATACGAAAACCTGAACTAGAAACCGAATTGAGGTGGAAAGCGGAAGAAAAAAAAAAAAATTTTTGGGGGGGAGCAACAACCAATGTAGGGCAGAAAACGCCTCTCACATGCACTTCTCAGTGGGAAATCCTTGTTAGATTTGAGAATTAAGCTTAGAAATAGTGTCACAATAACGTATTATTACATATAAATAAAAAAATTAATCTATGCTTGTATTTTACACCTAAACCAACAAGCCTAAATAGCATATGCAAATTGACGTTTCAGTTCAGACAACGCTTGTAAATGTGATGCGCTGTGTAGGTAGATTCACAAGATACAAAGAGCTTTGGCTTTGTAATTAAAGCATTAAGACAAACAACGCTTTAACTTTCCATTGTTAACCAGATATGCTTAATTTGTGTCGTTTACTCATTTTTACATTTAATTCATATATTTAATTATGTTTAATTCATATATTTAATTATGTTTAATTCATTGCTTTTACATTTATCAACCTTTTCACTTTCAGTTTGTTCCTTCCTGTAAAATGATCAATACTACTGACTGCATTTGGCAGACAGTTCCTTTATACACACCCATAAATCACAATACACAGAGTCAGAAGAAGCAAAGAGACACATTTTTTTATTTTAAAGCAAAAAGAACAAAATTAATTCTTTCCTCCCCCAAAAAAGGAGAACAAACCATAAGGAAAAAAGTGAAACCGCACAATACCTTTTGCATTCATTTTTTTTAAATTTAAAATTCCAATATATAATATTTAGCTGTTTTTTTTTTATTTATTTTTTTATTTAGTGATATTTACTTGTCATTAAACATTTTGCAGAAACATTCTGGAACACATAAAGGGAAGGAAGGTGGAGCTTAGCTCTAGAAGCGATGATGTCACAATACCCACAATCCAATCAGGGGGAGGCACGAAGGAGACTAGTGTGTTTGTGTGTGGTAAGGCGTTGTACAACACATGGGCGTTTCGAGTAAGAACACTCTAATCCGCACATCCTACATCTCTTTTTTTCCCCTTCGATCTTTATTATGTCTGCTTTCTCTCGGTAGTGAATAAATTTGATGGAGAAGTGCTTTGACTTATTAAATGGCGCATCAGTTCAGAAGCAGGAGTCTGGGCCTACTTTTCCAGTAGATCAGATAGAGAAGTGTGTGAGTGTGTGTGTGTGTGTCTGGGTGAAAGAGAGAGAAAGATACTATTCTAGTTTACTCTATTCCACCACTCTCCTGTAAAAGTACAGGTAGCCCAGGTCCTTAGGTGGTTTCTCAGAGGCACAAACTTTCTGATCGTTAAAGATTACCCACCTGAAAGAAAAAAAGACAGACACTGAATATAATATTACTGAGAAAAAAAGTAATACTGAGAAGATGATATTGCTGTACAAGTGGAGTCTGCTGATGGAGAGAGAACTTCACTCACTGTTGGTCCTTCTTGATGTGGCAGACATAATGACCACACATTGTGCTCGTTCCCATGTGACTGATGAACGCAAAAAGCTCATACTCTTCAGGACAAAAGAATGGGAAAGATTTGAATCATTAGAAGAGGGCATAGTATTTAATAAAAAAGAATAATAAATGACACAAACACACTTACTTCCTGGTCCATCACGCACACGTGGTCCTGGAGGAGGTTCCCGGCTAGCTTCACTTCCTCCCTCTGAGCGTCCACCCTCAGACACATCCATGGACTCCAAATCATCCAGATGAGAGAAGATCCAGTCCACAGCACGCTCTAGAACATTATTCTACAAATACAGAAATTGACAAAATAGTGCTTAAAACTCTTAAAGGTGCACTGTGTAAATTTTAGCGACATCTAGTGGTGAGGTTGCGAATTGCAACTGCCCACCGCTGCCTTTCGCAGCACATAGAGAAGCAACGGTGGCCGACACAGGACAAAGATGTCATCGTCTGAGAAAGCAGAGAGTAGTTCTCTGTTGAGCAGTTTGTCCGTTTAGGGCTAATGTAGAAACATGATGGCGCAAAATGGTTACTTCACTTTAAGGGGACCAGTGGTGTATGTAGATAGAAATGGCTCATTCATAATTCATAATAAAAACATAACTGTTCATTATGTAAGGTCTTTATACACCACTGAAAACAAAGGTATGTATATTGCATTTCTGTCAATAGATCCTCATAAATATTATACACTGCACATTTAAAAGAAAGAGCTAACAAATGGCCTGTGAAAGAAAGTGCATAGTCTTTATATCATACTGACTTGTATTTTCTGTTCACTTTATTTGAGGTTTGCAATTTTTGTAACCTTTAAATAGTCAATCCATTTGATGTTACATCTTGGATGTCACAAATTAAAAGGAATGTTATATTTTTGGTAGCGAGGTAAAAACAATGTGGTAATTAGGTGTCATGCAAAATTGGGTAACACTTTATTTTAAAGTGTCATTGTTACATATGTTACATGTAGTTAAAATAGTAATAACTATAAATTATACATAATTACATGCAACTAATCCTAAACCAAACCTAACCCAAATCCTAACCCTATAGCAAGTACATGTAGTTAATTATTATTACTTAAATATATAATTACACTGTAACAAAGACACCTTAAAATAAAGTGTAACCGGTAATTGTTATGCTTTTGGCAATTTAATTAACCATAAGAAATATTTTTTACTGCAACACTGCATGGAATACCAGTTAATTCAATTAGACAACTGTTCAAAAGTTAATAAAAATGAATTATTTTATTCAGCATTGACATATTTAATTGACCAAAAGTGACCAATATTTCAATTTTAAACAAAAAAATTTTTTCTATTCACCAAAGAATCCTGAAAAAAATAAAGGTGGTTTCACAAAAATAGCAAGCATTTGCAGCGCAAAACCCAAATCAGCATATTAAAATGATTTGTGAAGGATCATGTGAAGCCCACCGGAGTAATTGCTGTTGAAAATTAAATAAATTCATAATATAATAAAAATAAATAATAATATAATATTTCATAGTATTCCTGTTTTTGACTATATTTTTCATCAAATAAATTCAGCCTTGGTATGCATAAGATAATTTTTTCAAATTTTTTTTTAAAGGAATAGTTCACCCCAAAATGAAAATGTAGTCATTAATTCCTCACCCTCATGTCATTCAAAACCCATAAGACCTTCGTTCATCTTCAGAACACAAATGTGAGTAATTAATGACAGAAATTTCATTTTCAGGTGAACTAACCCTTTAAATGTTACAGACACCAAACTTTTGTGCGTAGTGTATAGCGTAGTGTATATTAACAATTGTTCAGTACAATATAAAAGTAGCTTTTAAGTGAGACGAGTAATTGTGCGTTTTTGTTGTGAGAATTCGATTAATCTTAAGATGAAATAGTTCTTACAGTAACTAACTATACAGTAGAGCTGCACGATTCTGTGGTGTAAAATGGAGATTGTGATTCTTCTACGATTCTGAAGAAAAAAAACAGGCAATTAAAAAAATAACATGCAAACTAGAGGTTCTGACAAAAAGTTAATTGCTTTAGTCTATTAAAATAAAATAAAATAAAATATATTAAATTGAACGAAATTAAAAAAATAAAAATTGTGTGTGAAATGTGCGTAGGAAAGATTAAGACCAAATCACAATTCACCAAATTCAGAATTTTTTTTTCTAAATTTACGAAAAAAATATAGGAACAACTGAAACCACACGTACACAAAAAGAACTTACTCTGTATGGCTTTATAATCGTGTTAATAAGTTATATTTCATCCTAACATGACTATAATTATGTTTTAGTATATTGCATTATATACATTTAAAGAGTAAGAAAAGCTGCGTTATAGCTTCAGCTGCGCGTTCGGAAAGCCCTTATATGGAGATGGTTTGGGTATGTTTTATGCAAATGGATAACCTTGTGCACACGCTCATTTAAAATACTCCAAATTCACTAACATCAGAACGAGGTTAAGAACAAATTAATGTGCATACGAACGTTTTGTGAATCAGGCGGAGATTTTTCGTGAGTTCTCCTGTGCGTACAAATACAAAAGAATCCACACAATTATTAGTGAATGAGACCCAATATCTCATTCATAAAGACTTGTTTCATTATTGGATGAATAAGCGTTTGTGAAAAAAAATCTCAATCTCAACTGATTCAATGACAAAAACTTTTTTTAAACACTCACTTGTCACCACCTCCAGGCATAATGATAATACATAGGCTACAAGAGCCAAATGACTTTCAAAAGTTGAACTACTTTTATTTTGATCACTACTGTCAGAGGTGGGTAGAGTATCCAAAAACTGTACTCAAGTACTTATAGAAATATTCACTCAAAGTAAAAGTACTAATCTGAATAGTTACTTGAGTAAGAGTAAAAAAGTATCCAATAAAAAAACTACTCAAGTAGCTAGTTACACATATAGCCTACGTAACAACAATACAATAACATGTTAATATTTAGATAGATATTGAATTTAAATAGTTTCTATCATAATTAGATATCTTTGTAACAAACACAGAGAAGACATGCATTATTTCTGGCATCTGTAGCCCAAAAATCATTGCACATCCTTTGCTTTGTCTAATATTCCAAAATGTTAATATTATACAATGTCGAAATAAAGTGAAACTGCAGAGTTTTGTGTTCAAAGGCATGTAAAGGGAACTGTAGTGTTTTGGGTTGTATGTAAACTCAGGAATAAGCACTGTTTGGCCACTCTAGAGATTAACTCTGGGTTATTTTTTGGTTGGCCAGTTCATTGTCCAAAAGACCTGTATTCATAGAGTTTGGTAATTTATATTGTGCAGTAAACCAAAAGAAGAACATTGTTGTCCAGACTCTTATTTGTGTTATTTGAACAGTATTAAAAGCTTTTTTCATAAGTTGAATACGGAAGCCGGTCCGCTGGAAGCTAGATATTTTACTATATAACGTGTTAAATATAGATATTTTTCTTACAAAAACACATCGATTTGCTTCAGAAGGCCTTTATTAACCCCCCAGAGCCATGTGAAGCACTTTTATAATGGATGGATGCACTTTTTTGGGCTTCAAGTTTTGGGCTCCCATTCACTGCCATTATAAAGCTTAGATTAACCAGGACATTTTTTAATATTACTCTGATTGATCGTGTGGGAAATTTAATGCGGGTCGGGTCGCGGTTTTCATGTCAAGCAGGTCGGGTCGGGTAAGGAATTAGTGTTTCTGTCGGATATCGGGTCAGGTGTGCTGTTAATAAAGCAGGTGCGGGTTTATCAAACAGGACCCGTGCAGGACTCTGGCGCAGGGAACTGAACAAATCATTCAAACCGATTCGCGAACCAATTCAGACAGTTTTGCCAACTTGTTTGATCAAGTCTATGAACAGAATTGACTCAAAAGAGTGATTCACTTGTGAATGGGGCATCGCTCATGTCCCAGAAAAAGAGACAGCGTGCGCTTAGAATAACTAATACATATTCCTTAACATTTATTGCATTAAACTAAAGTAACGAGAGGAACATCGCCCAGCTTAACGAAGTAAAAGTACAGTTTTTTCATTAGAAATGTACTTGATTTAAAGTAAAAGTAACCACATTTAAATCTACTCTTAAAAGTACAATTTGTCCAAAAAAATACTCAAGTAAATGTACTTCGTTACTACCCACCTCTGACTACTGTAGACATCAATGTTTATACCCAAACTATAAACTTTTATCCCAGTCGCCTACACTTTTATATGCTGTTATTTAAATGTTTGTAACACACAAATAACGACGTGTGGTTGAAAAGCTGCTTCATACACTGTAAATTTACATGGCAGCTGCTCTCCCCAGTTCAGTGCGAATGCAGATTTGAATGTTGCAGTGTGATGATCGATCTTTTAAACTAAAGTCATGTTTTGTTGCTGCCCTTACCAATGAATGAGTGTGTTCACAACAGAAGCGTGGCGGCCGACTATCTCATTCAATAACAGAGGAGGCGGCAAAACACACGCTGTTCACGCTCCGCTGACGTTTGCAATGTGAAACATACATAATAGATAAAGCGTAATCGCTTTCATTTAGAAATGAGATTGCGTGGATGTTTAAATCGAGATCACAATCTTTTAACGATTAATCGTGCAGCTCTACAATACAGATATATTTTTTCAAACATATCTAAAAATTCTCAAAAAAAAGTAATGGGACACTAAAGCGTACCATATTTGAGGAAACAGTTTACATACAAAGCAGCTATAAGTATATTTATCTATAAAACTCTGAAAAATCAGTTCTATGCATCAATATGTTTTTGTATTGCTCTGGTTAAGAAAGACAGATGATCTCTCTCACCGTAGCTCTGAGAGCACGAGTGGCCTGGTCTCGACTAAAGCCCATAGAAACGATGGTTGCTAGGTGTTCCTCAGGTAGACTCTCCGTGGGTGTTGTGCCAGGAGCGGAACTAGAGCCAGGCAACACTAAAGGTGCCGAGAAATCTGCAGGGAAAAAAATAAAAAAATAAATAATAATAATAATATTATTTATATATATATATATATATATATATATATATATATATATATATATATATATATATATATATATATATATATATATATTTATATATTTATATTTATATATAACACATATATCACATAATTATTACTCTAAATCTGCATACTGCTTTAAATCCTCTTCACAGCTGACACTCATTGATGAATGTATTTACCAGGGTCGTCCATGTGCCCCATCACCCAGTTCATAGCAGCGTCGATGCCAGTGTTGCCTGTGTAGTACACGGCCTTTCGGCAAGCCTCCAGAGGAAAACCCATCTCACACAGCTGAGACACTGTGGAGTCATCCAACACCGGAGCTGAGAGACAGACAGAGAAAGTGTGAGAGAGAGGTCTACAGACAGCGTTTGATACAAGGAATATTTACAAGTCTGAATGCTAATCAAATTTAAATTTAAAAAAGATTAAGCAATGCTTAAATCCAAGATAAATTCCATTTGAGGCTGTATAATATATCATGTACAGAGAGCACCACATAAAAAAAAAGAAGTTTATTTTGAACTAAAGCAAATGAATGTAATGAACAAAAGAAGAAAGCAAAAGGAAAAAGAAAGAAAGATGAAAGACAGGCTCAAGTGATGACAGATGCAGTCGGAAAGAGGAGAAAAGACAGACTGACACAGCAGTGGGGAGTAGAGAGAGTCGTCCTCCTCGTTGCCGTGGGAACCCAGGATACCTTTAACCTCCACATCGGGGGTCATGAGAGGAGGCGGAGCCACCTCTGGCAGAAGCTCCTCCCCTGGCTGCTGTCCCATGGCACGAAGCGCGCTCAGATCCAGCGTGTCAGGAACGTCAATGCTCACATCTAAAAAATTATCACAAGAGTACATTAGTCTTCAAACTATGGCTGTCAACCAATTAACTGAATTATTTGAAAGTATATAATTATTTGTAAAGAATGAACATGTTATCAAACATAGCCAAAATATATATATATATAGATAGATATATGATTCACCTAGTTTTTTAGGAACCCAATCCAGGCCAAAAGTAAATTTCTTGATTTGGATCACAAGGTGGTCAGGAAATGAAGCAAAGCGAGTGGTCCTAAGACACAAAAATTCATAAACACACAAAAGAAACCCAAAGACTGACTGAAAAGTAAATTAATATTATTATTACTTTGTGGCAGTGGTTTTGGCCTGCACTGCAGAGCTCCAGAAATCTGTGAGTGTTTCTGGTTCGCTGAGAGCAGCCAAACAGGCAGCAAATGGGATTTGAGCACGTGTCACAGCGGGGGGAGGGGCTCCAGATGACTCCGCCTCATCACGGTGACGCTCTGCTTCTTGTAGCTCCTCTGATAAACAGGATGAGAAGATGATAAATGAGAGGAACGATAACACAGAATAGATACACATAAGCATACTATTATCATTTTATCCAGTCTTTCCAGTAAGTTCTCAATGTAAACTACATTCCAATGAGTCTTTCCTGCAAGTTCTCAATGTAAACTACATTCCAATGAGTGTCTAACCCATATTAGTTGCCTGGTCCATGGGAACGGGCAGCTGGACAATGTAGTCCACTCGTTGGGTATACTTGGCTTTTTGTGACTGCTGGCATACAATCTTCTCTTCCACCAGGAAGCGGAAAGCTTCTGAGGGATTCATGCCAGACCGACAGTTCCTCTGGCCAACATAAAGAAAAGCTTAAATGAGCGAATGCACAAGCAGAGAAAAACAAAGACAGCAAAAGAAAGATATCATCATTACCTCCACCATATTTATAAAGTGAAGAAGAAACTCCTGCGCATCCTGCTGCCGATTGGTCGAGAACTCAGGGTGGCCTCGTCCAACCAGAGCTTTGAACATGCGAGGTGCTATGCCAACCTGGTCACCCTGTATAAACAAAATCATATTTATGAATGGCTTATCTCAACAACTGAACATAAACATAATGAATTTCTGTCTTGCATAAATTGTCACATTCTATTAGAATCAATTTACGAATAATTTACACAATTCTGCTCATCTTTCATGAATGAGACCCAGTTAATTAGAATTGCTAAGAGGTGTGTACGTGTACCCTGGGTTCGGTGGAGGCACTGGGGTCATCTCCGGGGTCCGGGGCCGGCTTAGAGTACTCTCCTGACAAAAGGCCATAGCCCAGCTTTGCTCTGATATTAAAGAGTGAAAAGGAAGAAAGAAAAAATTTTGGTTACTTCACAAAATTGCTATAGTGTTTATGCTTTAAAAAAAAAGCAGACATTCATGTATTTTCTCTGCTTTCTTTCAGGTAGCAGAAAGAATTGATGTATAGTGACCTCTGCTGGAAGTATGGCATTAAAGGGATAGTTCAGCCAAAAATGAAAATTCTGTCATCATTTGCTCGCCCTCAAATGTCTTTTTTTCTGCTGAACACAAAAGAAGATATTTTGAAGACTGTTGGTAACCAAACAGTTCATGGGCCCCATTGACTTCCATAGTAATATTTTTTTCCATAATATGGAAGTCAATGGGAACCAGAAACTGTTTGGTTACCCATATAACTTCCTTTGTGTTCAGCAAAAGAAAGAAATTCAACTTGACAGCATTTTAATTTTTAGGTGAACTATTCCTTTAATGAAGCCCGTTCAGTATGATCATTAAGCCTAATTTATACTTCTGCGTAGAGCGTATGCTGTAGCTACGTTGTAGGCTGTGTGTTGCACGCGTAGTCTACAACATACCCTGACATGCACATCTCCAAAAATGTAACAATGCGTCAATTCTACTGAACTGCAAGTGCTGTGATTGGTCTGCCAGACCCCCTCCCTCAGGGGTAGACATGCTCCCTCTGCATGTGTAACCATGTCAACGTGGACAAGGATGCAGAAGTATAATGAAAATTGGCTTGTAGTCCTACGGCGGAGGTCCGATGCAGAAGTATAAATCAGCCTTTAGGGTTAAGTTCAGCCATAAATTAAAACTCTGTAATCATTAAGTCAATCTCATGTTGTTCTAAACTTGTATGACTCTTTCTGCTGTGAAATATTACAGGAGATGTTAGGCAGAATGTTCATGCTGCTCTTTTCCATACCCTGAAATTGAAAGGATGCTGTCAATCACTAAATATGACAAAAAAGCAAAACAAAAGTGGTGCATAAACATGTGTACTATATTCCAGTCATGTGAGGGCTGTTTGTTAGGAACATACCAAAATTTCCATTTCTGTAAATTCAAATATTGGGCTTCAAGATGTGTTTTACAACAGTGATTAAACATTCCCTGTGTTTTGTAACCAAATATGGCCAGCCAAGTTTAAATATGTGGAAGTGTGAATGAGACTTGAATGCTACTGAAGAGAGAAAGATTTTGGAGTGACCGATAACTAAACACACACCCATATATTAAAGTATGTGCATTTAAGAGTTTGTAGCACTCACACTTGAGTCTTAAAGTCCTGGGTAGGGTCACTGGGCGCCTCAGAAAAGACCTTGTCAATGTTGGAAACGTATCTGAAAAACAAAAAGTGAATTTAGAGACATTTTATTTCAGCGATAGGTTACCATGTGAACATAAAAATATATAAAACATCTATGTCTAATACACATACACTACCATTCAAAACTTTGGGTTCTGTAAGATTTTTTTTACTGTTTTTAAAACAATTCGCTTATGGCTGCATTTATTTAATTAAATATATAATTAAAACCATAATATTGTGAATATTTTGTATTTTAACATATTTTAAAATATAATGTATTCCTGTGACGGTAAAGTTAAATTTTCAGCATCATTACTCCAGTCTTCAGGGTTACATGATCCTTCAGAAATCATTCTAATGTGCTGATTTAGAGCATAATGTTGAAAACAGTTTGGCTTAATATCTTTGAAACATTTTTTTCAGGATTCTTTGATGAATAAAAAGCAATAAAAAAAACAGTATATATATGAAATGTAAATTGTTTGTAACACTATAAATGTCTTTACTGTCACTTTTGACAAATTTAATGTGTCCTTGGTGAATAAAATTATTCAATTCTTTTTTAAAATTGTATTGACCCCGATCTTTTGAACAGTAGTGTATATGACAAACATGACAAAAACAATACAAATCACACAAAAACTGAGACACTAACTTGGTCTGGAAGTCTGGGATGGTGAAGAGCACTTGCATGACAGAGTTGAGGTAGCAGCTGTTTCCCAGGTTCTTCATACCGGTCAGCCCCGGGCCCCACAGGGGCCTCAGAGTGGTACCTGACTCCTGAATCACCTCCCACTCTCCCACACGCTGGTTCACTGCGATCTCCAACTCGGTCATGGTTCTTTCCGTCTAACATAGAGGGAGGGACACTTTAACAGAAGCTTTTGTGAAGCTTTTCAGCTTCTTAAGCACTTTAATCTTGCAGAGATTTTTGGAATGACTGTACCTTTTCCATAGTCATCATATTGATTCCAAAGTGAGAAAGGTGTTCTGGAAGCTTAGAATCTAATACCATATCATCTTCATCATATGAATAAACATCTGCAAAGACAGACACATCACACAATGTCATCAAATATACACAATCATTCAAAAGTTTGGAGCAATGATGCTGAAAATTCAGCTTTTCCATCACAAATAAATCACAAAAAAAAAAAAAATTTATTACATTTCACAATAGTATAGTTTTACTGTATATTTGATCAAATAAAATAAATAAATACATAAATAAATAAATATATGATTGGAATATACAGCATGTGTCGCATGGGATCATTCTGTGATACTTTTACATGTTTTTTAAAAAGCTTGATGCTGGACGCTATTCACTGCTGTTATATGGATGAGCAAGAACAGGACTTTTTTTTCCCAGAAATTCTCCTTTTGTTGTCCATATAAGCAAGAAAGGCATACTGCATTAGAACAACACCAGGGTGAGTAAATTATGACTTAATTTTCATTTTAGGGGGAACTGCCCGTTAACTTTACTAGAAATTCAACGTGATTTAATTAGATTCCAGTAGATTTTATGTGACAATCTCACCTGCTCCGTCAGGCGTTATTGTGCCGAGTTTGACAGCCAATGGGTATCCAGTCTGCTGATAGTGCAGGAGGGCGTGGTTATTTCCTCCTGATCCATCAAAATATCTCCGCCCACACAAAACCTTCCCATCAGTCAGATTCATCCAGATGTTCTCCTGGAGGTCACAGACCTCACACCTCCAATTACTGAAAGAAAGATGGGATTATCTAAATGCAAACAATCACTTGCTGTAACATTCTCTGGGATCATATTCTCAGAGCTTAGCAGTACATATCAAATGTGTCAACAACATTTGCACACGTGTATACCTCGGAGGGATTTTGACCCCATTGTCGAGTTGTTTAAGATCAGCTGCGTGTTTTGACTCCTGACGCACTTCACCGTCCCACTGCTGCACCTGCAGAGCGTGTGACACAGAGTCTGCTGCCTGCAGCCCCGCCATCGACAGAGACACCTGCAAGCGAGAATGACACCAACACAGTAAATTAAGTCTGCTCTGTTAGAAAATTCAGCTTACACTTAATTATGACTATATAGCATGATATTTGGTACATAAATCAAAAGACATTAACAGTCTATAAACAGACAATTACAGCTTAATAAGAGAGTTAAAGGTATAGTTCACCCAAAAATGAAAATTCTGTCATTAATTACTCAACCTCATGTTGTTCCAAACCCTCTTTGGAACACAAATGAAGATTTTTTGATGAAATCTGAGAGCTCTCTGACCCCTCCATAGACAGCGATTTAAATAACACTTTCAAGGTCCAGAATGGTAGTAAAAACAGTTCAAATAGTCTCCAGTGGTTCAACCTTAATTTTATAAAGTGACAAAAATACTCTTTGTGTGCAAAAACAAACAAAAATAACGACTTTATTCAACAATTTCGGTCTAGCCTGTGTCAGTCTCCTACGTAGTTTCCGTTGTAAATAATGCAGCACTCTCAAGATCTACGGCAGCCGATGCTGTTCTCGTGAGCACCACGACACATGCGTGGGAGCTGCACTGTATTTCCAACGTAAACAGCATAGGAGACTGGCCTAGGTTGAATTGTTGAATAAAGTCCTTATTTTTGTTTGTTTTTGCACACAAAAAAGTATTCTCGTCACTTCATAAAATTAAGGTTGATCCACTGTAGTCACATGGACTATTTTAACTATGTTTTTACTACCTTTCCGAACCTTAAAAGTGTTATAGGAACACTCCACTTTTTTTGAAAATAGGCTCATTTTCCAACTCCCCTAGAGTTAAACAGTTGAGTTTTACCATTTTCTAATCCATTCAGCCGATCTCCAGATCTGGCGGTAGAACTTTTAGCATAGATCATTGAATCTGATTAGACCGTTAGCATCTTGCTCAAAAATGATCGCAACTTTTCATTTTCCGTCGGTCTTAGTACACGATGTAACTACAGAAGAGTCAAGTTTTAAATAGGAAAAATATCGAAAGTATTTGGTCATTTTTGAGCGAGATGCAAATGGTCTAATCAGATTCAATGATCTATGCTACGCTATGCTAAAAGTTCTACTACCAGACCCAGAGATCAGATGAATGGATTAGAAAACGGTAAAACTCCAAAAACAGAGTTGGAAAATGAGCCCATTTCCAAAAAAAGTGGAATGTTCCTTTAATTAAATAGCTGTCTAGGGTGGGGTCAGAGAGCTCGCGGATTTCATCAAAAATATCTTAATTTGTGTTCCGAAGATGAACTAAGGTCTTACGGGTTTGGAACAACATAAGTGTGAGGAATTAATGACAGAATTTTCATTTTTGGGTGAACTATCCCTTTAACATGCCATCCACAAGTCTGAAGTTATTACATAGTGAAAAATAATGTTAAAATATACAATAATATAAAATGATATTCACCCGCTCTCGAACTACATCTGGCATGGAAGCCAGATCCTCCGATGTCACTTCCTGTCGGTCTGGGAACAGAACCACTTTGATTTCTTCCTCATATTGCTCCTGATCAACATCAAACCCTCCCTCAATTCCTTCAAGAAAAACATGAAAACTTTACAGCTTTTTATGTTAAATAAAATAAGCTTACTAACAATAAAAACTAGCATGTACTAAAATATTAAGCAAAGACGGAGGGAAAAAGAAAGCAGGCGCTTACCAATGGCCAGTCTTGTGGGCTTCTTTTTTGGAGGATCACCTGATCCAGAATTGGGATCATCCTCTTTCTGATAGACAGACAAGGTTAGTCTATATTTGCCATGAGAACAGCACTTGAAATGAGACACTGCAAAACTTGGTTGTGCAATTCGTTTTTTGCCTAGTTCAAAAGCAGTGACATGACATAAAGAGTCGCACATCAGAAAAATCCAGAAAAGTCTAAAAACTGTGCTGCTATACAGTGCCCACCCAATTTTTCAGCAGCCTTGGTTAGGGAAGTATTTTTTCCATTAATTTTTCCCATAGGGATTTAAAAAAAAAATAATAATTTAAGAGTTATAAGCCATGAACCGAACCAAACCTACCAGCTACGAGGTGAATCACAACATTACAAATTTTGATATGAAAATTTGCATTGCAAATGACAAATTAAAAACAATTAATGAATATGAAAATATTGACTTAAAGATGTTGATAAAATACATAGAAGCAATATATTTTACATTTATAGCAAAATATGCATGTTAAGCATACAAATATTTAATTAGTTTGAGAGTGTAGGGAGACCGTTACAACATTCGCAGTGGTTTATGGAAGTGATCACAGAGAGCTGTTTCTGCATGATTTGCTTGTCATGATTTTCTGATTGGTGGATATTTCTTTGGACATTCATGAGTAATGTAATTCTTCAACAGGAATTCCACTGTTAAACAAATTAGTTGAAAATCTAGGCTGATTGTTTCAACAAATGGCTTCAATATATCATTGATTAACAACCTTGTAGCTCACAATAACTCTGGCTTTAATAGTTATTAAATTATTCAATTTGCCTACGGGGTACAATTAATAGAATTTTTACTTCCCAACCCAAGTGTTAAACATGAATCATTTTTTGTTCCACCTAGCCTGAAACCACAACACTGGCTAAACCAATGGTGTGAGTTTGGGGGTGGGACCCTGTTTGTTTGGCCAATGAAAAACAGGAGAGTGTTTAGGAAACCTGTTTGTCATCAGTATATTTTCTTTTCTTTTTTGTACAATTTTGGAGAATGGAGACTTTAAAGATTTACGAACATTCACTCAAATCATACATTATATTCATAAATGCACAGAATGTGTTTATTGTGCTTACCTGTGTTTTCCGGGTCCTGGTGATGTGCAGGTAAGCTCTCTGACCGGTTTTGGCGTGGTGTCGGTCTACGTACTTACTTCCATAGCCGAGAAAGCTGTTCATACAGACATACAAGCCTCCCTCACTCTCCTGAAACAATTGGAAATAACTATTATAACAAAATACTGTTGGTCAGCACCACGCGCTCAGTGAGGCTGTCTTTACGCGCACACCACAAAACAACATTCACGCGCATGATTCAGAAGCACACATGCTTCTCAAGATAAGAAACTTTGCAGCTACTAGCTCAGGTTAGCGTTATCTAGCTCGCAGCTAGCTAAAGTGATATATAAGCGGATAATTTAAAGTTACAGAAAATGAATGGCTTATTTGAGGTGTGACCAAAGAGTGCAGAGTCAACAGTGCAAGGATGACTCGCGTGACATAATGAAGGAAAATAGTGCAAACTTGTGCACTAAATGAGCGCTAGTTAGCACACATCCCGGTATATCACAGCTCATAAGAAGACGAAAGCAAAACAGCTACCTTCTGCAAACAAGCAAATAAAAAAAATCCCAAAAGTGCGCGATGACTGTGCAGTCTACTGAACTCACCGGGCTGGCGAATGAGAAGGCGCACTCGTCTTTGTGAACACGATCTCCGGGCCTCGGAACCCGAATCGTAGACAGAACCGACATCAATATCTCGCTAACCTCCGTCATCTCTGGCTAAACACAATTTGCCTTCTTGCCTACACACACGCTTGCCCGCCTGGGTTTTTTGGCCCCCGCTCCTGAAATACAGTCCGCTTGAAGTCTCTGACAGCCCCCTTCTTTCTCTGTTTCCCTCAATGAAAAGCTGCTGCTGATGATCCAGTGTGTTTCATTCGAGGCCAGGGGCGCTGCACACACTCTCACTGCACGCATTACAGCCGCAAATGTTTGACCGTAAAGTGTATAAAATGCGCGCACAATTTTTTTTACATTTCAATTTTTTTTTTTTTTAAGTAAAAATGTACACTTGTGTGATGTCTTTAATGCCAGAGTTAAATGGTCGTTTAATGCACCGTAACAATATTGGCGTAACAAATACTTTCTTAAGCACATCATCACTGAGGAGAAATTATTAACTGTATTGTGAATTCTCATGTATTTTGTGTATTACGGTAATGTGGAAGCCATGACAGTTGACAAAATGAGAAAGCGGAAAATTTTACCTCATGTAAATAATGATAGTGGCCTCCTGCGGCTGGGAGTGCAAGTACGGCAACACAAAGGTTATGCATCAGATTATAACTGAAAAAAATAAGCTATGTGATGAATCAAAGATATGGGTGGGGTTGGGTTCCGTGTAGACAATTACTGGTTATCCTGTATTTTAATTTTATTCTAATAGATTTAGCCTATATTTTACAATGTAAAAAAATAATTATAAGGCTACTTAAAATATTCCTTACCCTTACCAGCGACACATACACATTCAATGAAATTGTTTATTAATTTAAATTAATTACAAAAAAAATTGTAATTAATCCACTCAGTCACGGTCACACCAGCTCGGACTATCTGATCCACTCGGACAACTGTAGTAAATGCTACACCATGGCAAGTGGAAATATTGGTTTAATTCAGGCATATGTTTGAACCAGAAACTGATTCAGAAGAAGAGGAAGAGCGAATTATACATGCAGGCCCAGATCTATACGGTGGTGCTTGATGGTGCTTGATGGTGCTAAGTGCCCTCAAACGAAAGCAAGAGCAGTTGATACTGTAATAATATCTTATTGAAAAAACAGATTTGGTTAACACTTCAGTGCATATTTGTGTTTGCACTCTATAGAACGTCAAGTGTTTATATTTACAACGTGTTTTTGCAGCAGTGAGCAATGTAGCCATATGTGTATATAAGCCACAGACATGTTTGTTGATCTCTTGAATGCAGTGGCCAATCAGGGGTGTTTAATTTAGTTAGAATCCCCTCACCAGTAAAAAAAAAAAAAAGTGTAGACACAATGTAAATAACAGATTCAGTGCAGTGTAGACAACTTTATTGATTATAATGGAACTTTGTGAGATCGCAAACTGAGTGACAGTTTTTAGTGATTGTAAAGAGAGCGGTCTTTGCGCCATTTTTAGGCTATATATAATCCACTCGAGTTGACACATAATGGTAATTGATATGATTAGCATTTGTCTTGACTACGTTATCAAACACCTAATGTGTTGCTAATGTTACACAAACCATGTTCGCCATATCAGACAGCTGCATAGCATGCGTTAAAAAAATTAGCATCCTTAGTAATAATAATATGAAATCCCCTCCTCGCACATTGACGGGACTGGATACATATATTTGATGGTAGGAATTAGGGGCGGTCGTCCAGCGAGGAGGAGCTAATGTAATTTAGGCCTAATGTGTGGAGCTAGAATATCCAACAACATCCTAACCCTACCCACAACTCTATCCCTCCACCCCATTAGACGTCCAGAGAAGTGGAGCTGGACGTCATTTGACTCTGCAGTGAGCTCCCCCTCGCTGGACGTAATGGGTGGAGCTAGACGGTCAAACCTCACCCTTATCCTACCATAACCATAGATATACATAATAAAGTTTATTATGTATATATATGACCACTACTTGTGAGCACTACTTGAAAATACTCAGCAATAGTGTTGACTGATACATTTGCTCATGGTTTATCTTAAAGCACACATACAACATTAAAAACTTGATCTCCACGGGGTTTTATATATATATATATATATATATATATATATATATATATATATATATATATATATATATATATATATATATATTATTCCATTGATGTTTTGAGGTAATTATAGATTAATCCTAACCGCACCAACTAAATATTTTTTAGTACCTAATCATTTACAAATATAAGTAAGAGAATTTGCAATAAACTAAATAATAATGCACAAATATTTACTAGATTTTTATAACCAAATGTGTCCTCAAACAGGCACACTAGATTTCTTTCTCGTGCTGCACCTATATTTCTTGCTGCCAGGCACGTATTCCCCTCATTCCTCTGTGGGACCTCCTCCCTCCCTTCATCCCAACCACAGTCCCTGCATTATGGCGCTACACTCAAACACAAGCCATGTATACGTGGCGTTCCTCTTTATTCTCAACTATGTATTTATAACTGCAGGCAGTGGACTATCTTCAGAGAGTTCATCCGGACTTTTAGCCCCTTACGATGAGCTCTATTACCGCGGGGTTCGGGCGTATTTTAGGGAGGATTGGGAGCGCGCGGCGGAGTTCCTGGAGAAATCCCTTTCCACGCGAGACATGCTCCTGCGGACCAGACGAAAATGTCACGACGAGTGTTTAACCGTAGGAGATGACAAAGTCTCCAAACTAGGTAACTGTTGACTTTTTGTACAGATGGACAAAGTGTGTTTTGCGCATCTCCATCACAGTGTGTCAATGACATGGAGTAGCTTATTCAGTTACAGTGCTTGAAACTCAGTCCAACTAATGCAGCATGGCCTGCAAACTGGACACTGGAGTTTTCCATGACTTATCCTGTTCACTGCATGTTAATGTGCGCAGACACAGCGGATGGTAATCTCTGGGACCTGGGGGCACTAGACTGGATCCAAGTGCGGGCCGAGTGTGTGAGGTTCTGTACGGGTCGAAGCGTTTCTCCTGCTGCTCTACTCCCAGTATCTTCAGACATCGAGTATGAATTTGGAACACGCAACCCTTACAACTACTTGCAAGTCACCTACTACAAGGTAAAATCAGTAATCATAATGTTTATACATGAAATCAGGCAAATAATATTTAGATACGTTTGTCAACAACACCTGGAAAGGTCTGAGTAACCCTGGCCTGGTTTGTTTTGTAAGTTTATATTCTCTTCACCCTCTATACAGTTGGATAAAATGGACAAAGCAGCTTCAGCTGCTCACACGTTCTTTGTGGCCAATCCGAGTCACCTGGAGATGAGGAACAACATTGAGAAGTACAGGAGGATGGTAGGAGTGAAAGACGAATCCTTCCAGAACAGAGAGAGAGAGCAGGAGCAACACTGGGTGAGTTCAACCGAAGAGAAAAGCAGTCAGGGTTTTCATTGTTAACTACAACTTTACAATAAGGTCTCATTTGTTAACTTTAGCTAATGTATTAACTAACTTGAACAGTGAGCAATGTAATTCTTAACAACATTAATTAATCTTCACACAGAGAAAAAAAGTGTCAAAATTGTACCTTTAGGGGTACAACAGCTTGTCACTAGGGCAGTACCCTTAAAAGGATCTTTGTACCCTTTTTATCACAAAAGGTACATAGTAGTACCTTAAAATATGTATTGTACTCTAAGGTACTAATATGTACCTTTTAGGAGTAAAAAAAGGTACACAGATGTCCTTTTAAGGGTACTGCCCTAGTGACAAGCTGTTGTACCCCTAAAGGTACAACTTTTTTCTCTGCGTGTTTGTTAGTTAATGAAAATACAGTTGTTGATTGTTTGTTTATATTAGTTCACAGTGCATTTACTAATGTTAACAAATACAACTGTTCATTTTTTAATAATGCATTAACAAATATTGAAATTGACAAACTGAGATTAATACATGCTGTAGAAGGATTGTTCATTTATGTTAACCATTGTAGGTAAATAATGTTAACAAACAAAACCTTATTGTAAAGTGTTACTACTAAAACTGTTAAAAATCATTTTCATTAATTTAAATAAAGCTAAAATAAAATATTAGATAAAAAAACTTGAACTAAGGAAACTTAAATCACAAATGTTGCATATGCAACTAACTAAAATAAATAAGTAACGTGTAATTTCAGTTATGAATAAAGGTCTTAAGAATTTTTTAAACCTTGCATAGATTAAATTTAGCCATGGAAGTGAAGCTTAATAGAATTATAATGAAAAAGGGGTAGGTAAACTGTGTACGAGGACCTAACTAAATTTTGATGATGATAAACAATACTAAAATAACATTGCTGCAAACGTCACCACCAAATAAACAGATTTTGTAAATTGCATTGCATGAATTTCTTGGTGTGCTTACTGACATCTGAGCAGCTCATGACTGTTTGTACTGTTGTAATAGTCAAAATAGTTATTTTGTTTTTATAGTGTGTTGTGCAGGCTGTTATTTTGGCTGTTTCTTCCCACACTGACCAAGCAGTCTTTTGTCTTTGAGCCGGATATGTGGTTAACTTCTGTCAATTACATACTTATTCTGCACCTTACTGTCCTAAGTCGTCTCTTTTTCTCTCTCCTAACCACTATTATGAAAATTAAATTCTAAAAGTTGTGAAATTAACCGCATTAGCTGTCCTGTATACCCCTTTCTCTACCATTTTCTCATGCTTTTTTCACATTGTTTATAATTTTTTAGGAGATGTATGAAGCAGCCGTTCTGGCTGAGAGCTCGTCTGATTGGGTGAAGGCGGTAAAGAAGTGGAAGGAATGTGTGAATGAGACGCTCAAGCAGACAGAAGAGTGCAGAGCTCAGTGTGTGATGGCGCCACGGGTCCTTCCGGAGGAGCCAGACACTGCACAGGGAGTTTACGAGAGAGCTGCAGGTGAAAAACGATGTTTATTTACAAAGTCTATCAAGATATTGCAGCCACTATTATTAGTTTAACATCTGATTATTTCAAGGAACTGGTAACTCCTCTCTTATTTGCAAAGAATATTTTAAATAATATGTCACCCCATCATGGCATATTTAATTTATTATATAGCAGCTGAGTAAACTCAGTCTTTCTCTGTCTCTTCAGACCTCTCGCTCTCCTTGCTGTCATGCAAACAGATGTGCGTGACCTTAGTGTCAACGCGACCTGGAAGGGTTTCTGCTCTGGAGGACTTTCTGCCCTTACAGCTTGAGCATCTACATATTGCACAGTTCAAAGGTCAGATGTCATTAATGTATTAATACACAAGCACTGATGTTTCCTGCCCGTGTTTACTCACAAATGCTAGATGTTTTTGTTATTTAAATTTAAATTATTTTTTCTTCTTTGTTCTGCACTGTTTATTTTTGGAGATGAACAGTGTTTTGTTTCCAAATCGAGTGCAACAGTCGGGTTCTGGAAGTAAAACGTGTTTTTTAATGATAACTTATAAACCGTTACAGATAGCCGTACTTTGAGCTATGAGGTTGTTAATCGGTAGTAGTTGCTTCTGTTGAAGCTGTTAGCCAGCATTATTTCAACTTAGTTTTAAAATAATTGTGTTTAACAGCAGAATTCATGGTGAAAAACTACATTACCAATGATGCCGTACAGAAAATTACATCAATTAGAGTCGAAACAAGAAAAACAAGATATTGTTAGCTCCACCCACTCCCGCCCACAAATGACGTAATCGAGTCAGTCTCCCTGTGCTCTTAAAATACTTAAATATTTGATATATAAAATGTAAATTTTTGAATGAGTTTTATATTTCTCCTTATTTTTTAACTCGATTATGCTGTTCGCAATGCTTCATGGGATTATAGTTCTTTCCGTCAAGCCGTTAAGTACTTTTTGTCCGATTTTTTTCAAATACTGTTTTGCTTCAAATCATAGTTTGTAATGTTATGATTCACTTGTTGCACTCTAATATTTACTTTATTTAACCAAGTACAATAATGTAAGGGCACCAATGTAATACATTAACACACTGGTTCCCACATGAAATGAGACACGGCTCAAATTTGCAATACTAAAAATATAACAAAAATGTAATTTTAATTAAATTTATTGTTATATTTTTATCTTTTCATGGCTTATTTCTAATTTCTGATCTATATACAATTTTTATACCAGTGTCAATGTCACTCATAGCCTTTATGTTGCAATGTGGATATGAGTAGCAGTGTTAGTTTAGTTCTATTCATATACTATTGTAGTATTTTATTATATTTTAAATTGGCCTTTATTTTTTTTAATAGTATTAGCTTTCATTTACTTGTATTTCAGTTTTAGTAATTCTAATACTTTAAACTTATTAGTTTTGGTTAGTTATAAGTCAACATTTAAAATTTTTCTAAAAAATACTATAATTTTTTTATCTAATATTTATATTTTATTTAAGCTTTATTTCAATTAACAAAAACTATTTGTTATAGTTTTTTTTAACATTAACAACTAATGAATGGGTGCTGTTGATCACAGTTAGAGTACCTCAGTTAAAAAAAAAAAAAATCTAAATACTATTCTGTTGAATAGTGTTATATTCTGTTGTGTACAATATTCTGTTGTGACTTGAGTGTTCTGTTCTGGTGCCTGACCTGAAAAGTTTGAGAACCTTCATTAACTAAACGTTGTTATTACCACTCTTTTTGGTCCTGCAGCTGGTGACCTGAAGGGGGCGGTGGAGACCCTGCGCTCCTTGCTGCTCTTTTACCCCACAGATTCAGAATCCCTTAGTAACCTGGAGCTCTACTCTCAGACTCTAGAGGGCGACACGGAGGCTCAGGAAACAGGCCCCATGCGGGTATGATGAATGGACTGGTGGAGTAACTATGACACATGGGAGATGGGGTAGAAAGAATAATGTTTGCATTTATAAATGGTTGTCTGTTTGATGGATGGATGGATGAGTCAATGAGCAAAATCAATATAGACTTTAAAATGGCTATTTTATCTTTTTTTCTCAAAGGAAATCGCCAAGTATGTCAGCAGAGCTTTGCAAGAGAAGAGACTGCTGTACTTTGGGATGGCAAACTTGGACTTTAAATTTAGTGACCCGGTATATGCCTCATTGCTGTTGCTGGATTTTTTTGTCTTTCACCTCTCACCTTTTGTTCTCCTTTCCGAAACTAGCCGAAAAAGGCCTCAGTCTCACTCTCTGTCCCCATCAGGATCTGTGGACACCTGAGGACGTTGTGCCTGAATCTCTGCAAGAAACCTGGAGGTGAGACAGGAAAATAGAAAAATGACAAAAAGAAACTGGTGAGATGAATTTCCTGGCAGATTCAAACTTTTCTTCTTCTCAGAGCAGAGAAAGAGCAGCTTCATGAGAAACTCAAGCAGGGCCAGAAAGTGGAAGAAGTGGATGACAGTGGATTTTATGCAGGTACAAGCACTGTTTTTGTCCACCCTGTTCCTTCCATCAGTTGTAATAGTTATAATATATAATGTAATTGAATTTATTAAATATATTAAATTTGACTCAGGTGGTCCTGTTCCTGTGGTTGGCGTAACAATCACTATGGATGATCAGGAGCTGAACGGGACCAACCGTGTGGTGCTGGATGGAGTTTTATCCCAATCTGAATGTGATCGCGTGATTCAGCTGGCTGCCGTGAGCTTTTTAATATCATTTAAAAATCTGCCATGTGAGCTACTGTTGCAAACAGTGCAATGCCCAGAGAGCAGCTGAAAGAATCTCACTCACATTCTGCATGTGTTGATAATAGGTTGCTGCATCAATGGGTGATGGTTACCGGGGGCGACGCTCTCCTCACACGCCGCATGAGAAATTTGAGGGATTAACTGTTCTCAGAGCACTTAAGGTGAAATATTACTCACTCATGACACATACTAGAATGATTCAGAACATTACAGACATTCTCACATCAATGTACAATGTAATATACTAGAAAACATCTGTTTTTCAGTTGGCTCAGGATGGGCTGGTCAACCAATCAGATGCCAGGCTGCTGCATGAGATCGGGGAGACCGCAAAAGTTCTGATGGACTCGTACTTTAGAAGTCACTCTCCTCTCTACTTTGCTTACACACACTTGGTGTGCCGATCAGCCATCCCAGGTACAAAACTCTATAGTGCTTTAACAGGAACAATCATTCACACATAAACACACGGGTCTTCATTTATAAAAAAATTCCGTAAAAACCATCGTACATTTCTCAAACGTGCGTACGTGAGATTCAGATAATGAACATACGCACAAAAAACATGCGTACACCTCTCTTCCAGATGTGAAATGTATAAATCTCATATGATCTTGTGCGCAGCTGAAGTACACCGACTCTCTGCCACAAGGAAAAGTGTGTATGCCTGCTTAGACCCCGGCGTGGTGCTGAGCACTTTGCCACGTCAAAGGCCCTTTTTATAAAAATTAACACTGCCGTGGATTTTAGCGTGCACACTCTCTAGGATCAAATCTGTGCCTATGCATGTTTTATAAATGAGGCCCATTATTTTAACATCTTGCTCAGTACATATATGACTTTATGTGTACAAAGGACAGCAAGAGGGGCGGTCAGATCTTTCTCACCCAGTTCATGTGGATAACTGCATCCTGGAGCCAGAAACCCGGCAGTGCTGGAGAGAAGCTCCTGCTTTCACTCATCGAGATCTCAGGTGCACAGATGTGTAGATGTAGGCAAAACACACAGGAAATTCACCAAGAATGAATAGGCTTGCTGATAGCTTCCTTCATTAGCATAAATCATTTCACTAAAAAATTAATTCAGAAGATTTAAGATTCAGATTATGAAAGACATTGTGTGGTTAATTCAGAATAGAAATTCAAGCTTCTTGCACACACAGTTAGTAAAACATTTTACACATCTACTTCAGTTGGCTACAATTACTGCTGGAAATATTCAATATAAAGTAAAAGTCCCTTACTGCCAGCTTTCTGTAGGGAATAATTGTGCAGCATTGACTATATCAGGTAAATAGCACTGACTTTTGTGAATCCAGCATATTGTATAATGAGCCTCATTTAAATAGAAAGGAAACACCTTGGAACTAATGAAAATGCCTAAAATATATGTAATAGTATTTTTTACTTTTCTTTTATGCACATTTGTTTGTATTGCTGTCTTTACAGTGCAGTTGTTTACCTGAATGATGATTTTGAAGGAGGGGATTTCTTCTTCACTGATCGAGACACCAAAACAGTCACAGTAAGATTAATTTCCCAATATTCAAAAAAATATTTACAAATTTCTCATAAGCTCTCTCTACAACAATATATAAGGACTTAATATAAGTGTGAATAGCATAAAAAATAATAGTCTCATTCATGCACAAAATTTGTGTGTACACGTGTGAAAGAGACTCAATATTTGCATGAAATTTCTCTATATCTTTTTTTTTTCTCTTTCAGGCAAAGGTTAAGCCCAGCTGTGGGCGACTTGTTGGATTTACATCAGGACCTGTCAATCCACATGGTGTCACTGCAGTAACAGAGGGTCGGCGATGTGCACTGGCACTCTGGTTCACTACTGAAAAGCACCACAGAGATATGGTATGGAGCTGTTATGGCAACTTCAAGAGATGCTAAAAGAGGAAAGGTGTTATATGCACTGACTCATGTTTAACTTCATTTCAGGAACGTGAGGAAGCTGAAGCCTTATGGGCAGCTGATGGACAGAGTGTAGTAAAAGAGGAGAAGGGTGATGTTGACAGCGCCTTGAAATCTGCCCGTAGTGGGAGAAGCCAAGGAAAAGAGAGGAGCAAAGAGAGAGAAAGAGTGACAGGCAGACGGGATGAACTGTAAGAATGACAGATGAATGAGCCAATCAAAAAATAGACATATATGGACATTAAATGCCATGCGGCTTATTCACCCTGTCATTTCATGAATCTGTTTCACATGGTTGTGTGTGTGCGTGTGCGTGTGCCTTTGTTTTTGTATGTCTTGTGAATAAAGAAGCAGCGAATGCGGCATGTCGCTGGGGATTTTGTGTGAAACTGTATCCACACCACTAGGTGTCAGTATAAAACCAAGACCACTGTCATATCGATCAATGCAGCAAAAAAAAAATGACTGTGAGCACCTTTATCATTAATTTATTATTGTTTTACAGAATCAAAACCAAGAGAAAAAAGACAGAAAGTTCAAGTATTTAATAGATCTAGACGACGGTACATTAAAACAAGTGAGTGGAGGAGGGGAGGTGTGGTACATTAGCACTGATGGAACGAGTGAGAGAGAAAGAGGGAGGGAGAGAGAGAAAGAGGGAGGGAGTGGGAGAGAGACAGAGAGCGAGATTACAGATAATCCCTCATAAATGAGTGCATTTGTTTATGAATCTTGCAAATCTCCCATTTAGAGTATGGAATAATAATCCAGGCAAGAAATCATGTAATCATTCATACCCGACTCCCCATTTCAAAATGATGCCCCTTCCATTAAAGCCAAACCCTAATATCACTGACCCTCCTCTAATGCACCAACAAGCAGACTCTTACCATACTTACACTGGCCATTGATCCTCTGTATGAGTTAATCTATATTGTGCTGCAACATAGAGGGCAGAATGGCTAATGGTGCATAAAGTGTTAATATGATCCTATGCATCTAATACTTAGGCCAGGAAAATAGTTAAGAGTTTAAGAGCAAAGCAGATGTATGGACATACCTCTTAGGTAAGTGATTAAGACCCTTCTGACCTGTTTCCATATGACGTTTGACTATCACTGAGATGTGTTCATGAATAATCTCTGTCTCCATCATGATAACATATAACATTACACAACATGGTGGTATCATGCTGGATTTTGTCCTGTGCTGAAGAGCATGGATATTAATAGTGATAATGGAACGTTGATGTTCCATTCTTATACATTTAACCAGTCCTATCCAGACATTTGTTTAACCTGGATGTTCTCCTGTAATCACACAGCTGCAGGTTTGCAGTGTGTGTATTTTTAGCCAAGTGACTGGGTCCTCTAGGATGTTTTAGACACATCAAGAATCGCTCAACAATGGCTACATTAAATTGTGGTGTTTTTCTGGATTAAGAAAGTTTAGTGTGAAACTGTACATTGTCAAATTCCACTTCAATGTCTATTTACATTCAAACAATCATTGTTTAAGCAAAATCATAAGAGCAAGAGCTGTGATTTACCATTGCGAGTGGGATAATGTTGTTAAAGTCCGTTAAAGTCCTTGTGAATCGGAAGTTGTAAATAACTTTAGTATTGGGACGTATTTCCAAATGAAATGGAATAGTGGGGCAGGTATGACATCACTTTGTAGGCCAAAATGCGGAAACGAGTTATCATTTTAGCACTTCCGGTTTCATCGTCCCAAAGTCAATGGGTTTTTTAATGGGTTTTTGGTTAAATAGCTGAAATAAGGTCTGTGGTGAACAAGCTCAAGACACTTTTACATTTTATTCTACGACATAAAATACATCAATATTACCTCTCGTGATTTTTTTAAGCTGATAAGTGTCTCAAAAAGGCGGTTGCTAACAAGTGGCTAAATGGGACTACAGAGTCTGTCGAGGAGATTAAACGTCATCACGCCGAACAGGTAAACTCAGTCCGCTCTTACAGCCTCATTATGCTTATAATTGTGCTCTTATAAACTATTCAAACTCAAACTTCCTGGGAAAATGTTTTTTTGAGATAAAAACTGAAAGAGCTGCCGTAAGCTTAGTGATGATGACGTTGAAGTCATGGGACCGTGGTGTAGTTCGTTTTTAGCCTACCTTTAGCTTTTCACTTCTGGCTGCATTTAGACTTCAAAATTGTTTTCATCTGTGATAATTATCTTGATGGACAAATTTTTTTGTGATAATCCAAAAGCCTATAGGGAAATTCCGATTTTTCAGATTCTGACTAAAGATTATAAAGACAAATTATTTTTTTCTTAGAATTAATTTGGACTAGTAATGTGCGCTAACAAAGTAAATAGGGCCAATTTTGATTTCATGAAGTCTTTAAATAAACATGAGTAACTTACATATTTGACAAAGTATTGCCAGATCCTTTGTATATTTTTTTTTCCTCTGCCAATGAAAATACGGTATTTCCCAACAAAGCTAAAGCAGAATCAACCGCATCTCTGCAACATAATGTAGTGGTGTTTCATTCCTGAACAAATCAGTGTTCAACAATTTGGTTGAATGATTCAATAATTCATTTATAAAGACATTGCCACCTACTGTCATAACAATGTAAGTAACCTCTTACATAAAGTAAAAGTAAAAAATTTCCACTACTAAAAGTCAATGCCTGACACTCTGTGAATTACACAACAAAAATGCAAGTAGTATGTTCGAATTTATTAGTGTTTACTGATCAGTATTTGAGAAATATTTGGATGGTTAATTCTTCTGCCGAGATTGGAGAGCTGCTGGAACAATCAAATTCAAGGGTAGGAACTAAACCTGTATCAAATTAAATAAAATATATAACATTTGTGTGTGTGTATATATATATATATATATATATATATATATATATAACTAATATTTTCAAACAGAAAACTGAAGTTTCTTTGTTCATGGTGGGGGCTTTCCATTAACTTCTATTGTTTTATACTGCGCTAGTGAAATTTGTTTTCCCCTTTACCTCCCTAAACAAAAAAAAATTTTCATCTTCATTAAAACACTATATTGCATGTTTAATAAGCTGTTTTTCTTGTGGACATTTTGGCTGATTCCACAATCTAGTTGATTTCCAGATCTACTCTCCTTGTGGAGACATTTGCTCCCTATGATGTAGGCAAAACCTGGCCCACCTACACACACACACACACACACACATGAATATGACTATCCTATATGAATAAACACGACTTAATTGTACATAACAACAAAGGGCTTTTTACATGACACTGAACCTAATGCTGCACATAACTTTTCCTCAATGTTTATCCATGCGAAAGTAAACCACTCCGTTTTGTCCTAATAGAATATAATCCTTTTCACCCATGGGTCGCTTTGTCCCCCCTCCTTGCTAAATCGGGTGATGATTTTATCCACCATGCTGTGATGTTTTGTCTGGCTCGGCGAGCTGGGGGAGGACGAGTTATATTTATGATAATGATAGTTTGTTAGTTCTAAATCAGGACACTAAAATTGATTTAAGCAAAGCCTTAAATGTTCACAGGCTTTTAAGCTCTTTTGCTCCACAAAATTCATCCTCACTCAAACAGTTTCCACAAAGGTGTACGCAACACCAACTCCCAGTGATCTGAAACCATTCATCATTCCATACATAGAAATGTCTCTCCAATCCATTATTTACTGTTTTCAGCTTCCTTGCATCAAAATGACATGAGAATGTTCTGCCTGCTCACTTGTGACTAATAGGCCTCTTTAGCCATGACTCTCATCTAAAAAAGTTTTTTGGTTTTCTGGAACATGTTCAGAATATAGGGATGTATCACCAATGCCTTTAGAATCAGGCCTGGACAATTTTGTTTCATACTTTTCAGTCCATTATAGTGTCTAAAACCTAAGCTGAGCACTATTCACCTCAAAGCAAACTTAGCCAGCATTGACATTATTATATTCTACACATGGAAAATGGATGGATATGCATCCTCTGAAAAAATTTAAATAAAAAAATCTATCCTATCTGCTCCCTCACCTGGGCCTTCACACACCTGCTTTTTTGTCATGTGACCCTATGACCTGATTGTCTCCACTATTTATTTCTCTTGTCTTTTGCTCTCTGTACTATCCTTTCCTAACAGATTTCCCTCCCTCTCGCTCTCTCCATCCAAGGCTTTATCCTTTCAGCCCTGATCTCACTTCATCCCCTCCAATCCTTATCCATCACAAAAGCATCACAGCGTTTACACAGCGAGAGAGAGGGATCAGAAGGTGCGTAAAGCAGAAAACCTGAATGAACATTGTCCTGAGAAAAGGCAAGTGGATAGAGAATTGGACAGGAATAAGAAACACAAATAGAGTGGAGAAACATCCAAGAGGAACGGGTAAGTGATGGGAGTTTTGTCATTTATTCACTTCTATATTTTGGGTTTGTTTGCTACTGCTTTAGTTTTAACTTATGAATATGGCAAAGTTAAGATTATGATAATGAATTCCACTCTGGAAATGTCCACTTTACGTCAATCAGTTGTATGCTTTAAATCCTTAAAAATATAGGCTTTCTGTGTTTCTTTTTAATTTTTAGGCAGTATAAATGTTTTTTTAAGATATCAGAAGCTAATGAATAAAAATTATATTGGTACAAAATTATAATGAATAATTTCTCTACATTACAAAGAATGTTTAGGTCCAATGACCTAGTAGTTAATCATAGTATACTGAATGTAAATTATCAGCTAGACTATAATGACTATAATGATTATAAATAATTTTTAGGTTCTGTGTAAATAGTTAAAGGACTTTTTTTAACCATAAAAAGTTAGGATATTACTGAATAATATTATGGAAGACAAAGTAAGCATAAAATTCAAATGATGGCTAGGCCACATTTTCACACCCATTCCTAGCTTTCTCTCTCTCTCTCTGTTTCTATCCATCTATCCCCCTCCCCATCTCCGATGTAGCTCTTATCCAGATGCAAAGAGCAGTCAATAATCGGATGAGAGCAGATTTGATTCAAAAGGCCTCCCTTAAAATCTCAGCAGTGTGGATTTAAACTCACTCTCTCCAGCCTGTCTCTCTCTCTCTCTCTCATTATCTCTTTCTGGTTATAGAGTTTGGTGCTCACAGTCTTGTTGGTAATAACATTACCTAGCCGTTTAATTCACACTGATGTCAAATACAAACAATCCAGGTATGAAGTTTACCTTGAGTTCCAGAACGGGAACTATTTACTGATGTCCTTTACAGGACAGCTCCCTCCCACCGGCCCACCTCTCTCCCATCCACACCCTTTGTTCTCTCGCTTTCTCCTCTCAAACAAATTTTAGGCAAAAGTCATTTGGTCATGAGAGCTCGGGAGATACACAAAGACTCAAAAAAAGAATTCAACAAAAGGAAATAGCTTACATTAATCTTCCTTTGTAAGGTAAGACATGCTGTTCAAACTTAAGAGGTATGCTTTATGACAAAAAGATTTTCTTTAATAAGCCTGACAGCACACTAATTATAAAAGCAAACTGGGGTTAACCATCCAAAATGATAATAGATGACAATACTGAGAGAGTTTAACCTCATCAATAATATATCAAATGAATCTCAGATGTTTTCAGCTAAAAAATATCTATTGTCGTTTTTAATTGTTTGTGAGGGCTCAAGAATATTACAAAATCTTATCATTGTTACACTGTTAAGTGTAACGATGGAGCATTTGGACCCAAAGATTAATGTGCTGTAGATATACTGTATATAATGTATTTATGAACTAAACTATCTATGTGTGTAATATCTTTCTATATGAGAGCTGGTGTATGGACATTTAATAAATGTTAATTTAATATAACCCTAATCCAAACCCTAACCGTAACTACTGAAGTAGTAATTATTATTACGCAGTACTTAAATATATAATTACACTGTAACAATGCCACCTTAAAACAAAGTGTAACCCAGATTTTTAGTAAATTCACTTGAATTAATGCTGAAGTCTTTTTATATTTTTTTAGCAGTTTCTTGTGCGTCAGTATGCTTGACTCTGACTCATTACACCCTTGCATGTTTGTGGTGGTGGTACAAGTGAAATTTTGCATGCATCCTTATTTGTGAGGATTTGCAAACCAGGGCGAAGGGAGTTTGAATTGCAAATAGCTATTGAAGGAGAAACTGAAGATATATCACAGTGAAAGCAACAACAACAAGCTCTTCCCACAAGCAGTAAAACAAATTGTGCTGTCATGATTATTGTATCAATTAAATGTATATTCACATTTAGGAGTTTTGCTCAGCATTCTCTTGGATCTACTGACCTCACTTCCTGTCTGTATCTGTGGGTGACCGTGCCTGACAACCGTTGCCATGGGTGAAATGGAGCAACTGCGAAAGGAGGCAGAGAGCCTGAAGGATGAAATCACTGTTAGTGTCAATAGTTTTGATACTTCACAAACATTTACGTAACTTTACAGAATATCATAGGCTCATTCTCAGTTATAGATCAGCTGTAATATCTGTATGTTTTGTGCTCTATAGGCGGCCCGTAAAGCAGTGCAGGACCTCACGCTGCAGGATCATGTGGCAGGGACAGCTGTTGTGGGACGTGTCCAGCTAAAGACCAGGAAGACATTGAGAGGACATCTGGCCAAAATCTATGCCATGCACTGGGGGACAGATTCAAAGTAAACGCAATAAGGCTTCCATCTAGATTATATGCAAATAAAAGCAACACATGCTGTACTAGTCTTCAAGCACATCCATATACACACATTTACATGATACTGATGTCATTTTAATAGACTTGGGCTTTATTTAGGCAAAGTGAAATAATGATAAATTATTATGTAAACAGATGGATACATATAAAAAGATGTGGCCTCTTTATCTTTGACTCAGCTGCATTAACGGGGCAGGTCTGAATTGTGATTAAGTGATTCAAATTCTACAGATTTTGGTAACACTTTATTTTAGTGTCTTTGTTACATGTTATTACCATAGTAATTACAGTAAATTATGCATAATTACAACTAACCCTAATCCAAACCGTAACCGTAACTCTAAGTACATGTAGTTAATTAATATTACTCAGTACCTAAATATATAATTACACTGTAACACCTTAAAACACATTTTTTTTGTAAATTCACTTGAGATAAACACTGAATTAATGCTGAAGTCTTTTTATATATTTTTTCTCATAAATGTACATTTTTGCATTTTTTTCTGGTCATAAGTATAAATAAGTAGGCCTATATAAGAAGTCATAAGTGTTTAATATATAGATTTTAGTATTCATGTGTTCCCTTTTATAATCAAAACTGTCATCTTAATGATATTACATTTGACATAATATGATGTTCTTCACTAGTTGTGGTTTTCGATATTTAAAATAAAATATAACAATTAGATGAAAAACTTAAACTTAAAAATTAGGTAAATAACAAACTGAAATAAGCTAAAGTTGAAGCACTAAAATTATAAATAATAAATTAATGCTAAATAGAAATGACAAAAGTACATAACAAAAAAAAAAAAAATATATATATATATATATATATATATATATATATATATATATATATATATATATATATATATATATATATATAATAAAATATAATATATTTGTATATAAATATTACTAAAATAACATTGTTGTGGTCCCCTAAAATATTTATTTTCTACCCTGATGTTTCTTTTTGTCTCTCTCTCTCTCTCTCTCTCAGATTGTGTGTCAGTGCGTCTCAGGACGGTAAACTGATTGTATGGGACAGCTACTCCACCAACAAGGTACTGAAAAGCTTTTCAGTGTTAAACTTTTCTCAGTCTGATATTAGACCTTAACTACAAAACAAAATTGTTACAAAATCTTTTGCTTTAACTTGGAGCTGTTGTCACGTACATTTAAATGCAAATTGTTTTTGGCTAAGGCTATTAAGAAAATCAGTATCTGCCAGTGGTCACATTTGTGTGCAAGAGGGAGGAGACGTGAAGCACGAAAGAAGGGCTGAGATGCTTTCAGCTGCTTTTGAAAACGTGGAAGCTGCTTTATGCCACATATTTATAATAAACCAAGGTCATTCTGATTTAATTTAGTGCTATTGTTTGCAACTTTATGTCTCACAATTGACTCTAACTGTGCCTTTATATTTTTCAATTGTGACTTTAAATCTCAGTTGATAATGGAACATATATAATCATGCAATTACGAGTGATAACAATCATCGCAATTAGGAGAAATTAAGTCTTGAATGAGAGAAAGTTGCCATTGTGAAATATTGGACCTCATTCATGAAACATGAGCAGAATTCATTTTTGTGTAAATCGTTCACAAAACCATTCTGATAAAAAACAATTCAGATTCATGAAAGTGTTCATATTTTCAAAATGTCAGTTGGTACGGAAAACATTTTCGTACCGTCTTGTGTTCTTTTAGACTAATTGATGACACTTTTAAAATTTTGGTAACACTATTACCATAATATATAACTAAATTAATTAGTTAAAGGGATTGTCCACCCGAAAATGTAAATGATGTCATATTTACTCACCTTTATGTCATTCCAAACCTTTGTGACTTTCTTTGTACTGTGGAACATAAAAGAAGATAGTTTGAAGATTGTTGGTAACCAAACAGTTTCGGTTCCCATTGACTTTCATTACATGGAAAAATACAATGGAAGTCAATGTAAATAATGACAAAAATTTAATTTCTGGGTGAACTAGCTCATTAACCAATTAGTTAGTTAGTTTGTTTATTGAATTTTTAATGCCATGTTAGCAACGGGGCTTAACCAATTAGTTAAATGTGAAAATACATTTAATTATGGTTGAAAATTACTCTAGTTTTTCATGAATGAGGCCAAATGTACATATTACCATTTGCCAGTGAGCCTTAATCTGTGGAATATTAACAAACTATTGTCTCCGACTGTGGTCTAGGTGCATGCAATCCCCCTGAAGTCCTCATGGGTGATGACATGTTCGTACGCACCTTCAGGAAACATGGTGGCATGTGGAGGACTTGACAACATGTGCTCCATCTATAACCTTAAGGGCAAAGATGGTAACGTGAAGGTCATGCGTGAGCTCGCAGCACACACAGGTGAGAATGACATCTCATGCTTCTCATGCAGACCAATATAAGAACCAGTTAGCAATACACATGTTATATTTTGCATCAGCCAGCTGAGTCTTAAAGTCTCAGTTTTTTTTAATGTACCGGTATATTATTTGAATTTCGGTCTTGGGTTTTGTGTCGATCAGGGTACCTGTCCTGCTGCCGCTTCCTGAGTGACACTGAGATCATCACCAGCTCTGGAGACTGTACCTGGTACATTCACTTTAGACTTCTAAGAGCTATAAACTAAAAGAATAGATGATGTATTCGGATCAGCACATTTTACTTTCTTAAATAACATTTACCTCTGACATTTTCTCAGTCTTCTGTGGGACATTGAGACAGGAACAGAGAAGACCGTCTTCGCTGGCCATCTGGGAGACTGTATGTCTCTGGGTGTGGCCCCTGACTTCAACACTTTCATCTCAGGAGCTTGTGACTACACAGCCAAACTGTGGGACATCCGTGAAGGCCAGTGCAGACAGACTTTTGGAGGTCATGAGAGTGACATCAACGCCATTGGGGTAAGACAACAATATATAAGGCCCCAGTACATCATTTACTGTATAAGTTGTTTTCTAACATTTTCTACCGCTAAACTATATAGAGTTTGGTATTGAGAAAAATGTATACACATTATAAAAATGCCCATTTAGTATTATTTATATAATATTATAGTATTTATTACAATTTTATATTAGCTTTTATTTTTAGATTTTTTAAAGAATTTATTTAAATTTTAGTAATTTTGTTATATGATTTTGTCTTTTTTATTTCTATTTAGCTTTATTTTTGTTTCAGATTTAGTCATTTTAAATTATTATAAGTTTTTCCATCTACTGTTTCAAATCATATTTTATTTGATTTCAGCTTTATTTCAGGTAACAAAAACTTTTTTAATAGTTTTAGTTAATAACAACATTGCCAACGATTTTTACAGATGTATTAATTTACATGACTTTTCCAGGTCTAGAAATCACAGAAATCACAGATAAGACTACCTCATAAATATATAGGTTTTCAAAGACTGTGAGAGTCCTGGTTCTTCAAATACAGTCTTTGAGGGACAATTGAAAAAAAAAAGGTTTTATTCTAGCTACATGCATTCTTTTTCTGTTTCATTAAAAAAAAGTGAATAAATTTTTTTTTTTTTTTAAAAACGCATTTTTGTCAAAGACTACATCCAGACTGGATTCAGAATGATGATCAAAACACAGATGGAGTAGATCCATTCCATCAACTCCCCCAAAGATTCACAGTCCTATAGTTCTTCCTGGGTTGACATTTAATTCAGTAACATTAGGCAGTTTTGATTTATATGCTGTTTAATGTTGATGATCGCGTTATTTTACATATGCATATGCTTATGTTACGGACCCAATTGGTCTAGGGGAGGATCGCAACAGAAATATACGGTTGGTGGTAAATGAATGTGCAACAGCAGAGGAACCTCTGTCTCCAGGCCCAGAATGGCTACAAAAACCCCAACAACCACAGTCAATTGCAGCAAAAGAGAGTAGTTTTATTTACATAATTCAACAAAAGAGAATAACGAAAGGGGTATCAGCTTCAGAAGGGGGTAAGGCCCAAATAACAAACATAACGAAGCTAACTCCTATATAAAATCAACTAACTATGTTAACAGGCTATGCTAACTCCCTATCTAACATAACCAGGATAAAAGAGGCAATGCAAAACAAAACGGCACCCACCTTCCATGTGATATTTCTTGTTTCTGCTTCTTCTTTCCTGTGTTTTGATCAGGAGATTCTGTACTCTTTCAGAAGATATGTCATAGCGCCCCCTACCGTACCGTATAACAGCGAAAACACAGAAAGACGAACATTTTCGTCAATGGCAGGGAAAGAGTTAAATAGCTGCTTCAAGGGTCAACAATGTACAAAAAACTGAAAAGTTTTTCATTTAGCATTTTTCTCGTACAGACAACACCATTGTCAAAACGATCCGCATTCACATGGATCTGCGAAACTGCTTAAAAGCGCTGTATTATTCATGTCAGGCCAGTAGTTGGCGATGTCACGTGCCTATAGACCGAACATTTAATACGCATGCGCAGGACGTCGTTTTCACAAATTCGCGTTTTTATAATTTACACAGAGACGATAACGGTATCGTTTTCAAATACTTGCACTTTCGAAAGTTTGTGTTTTCAGGCTCCCAAAACTGTTGTACAGAAAGGTAATTCTCCAGGAACAGGATTGGGCACCCCTGTTCTAGAGGCTTTTCTTAGGCTGCGTCTGAAATCATATACTCTCTTGAGTAGGTACTTATTTTGAAAAAGTAATTACTCCAAGACCACTAAAAAAGTATGTTCTATAGTATGAATGTAATCTGGACGTACTACATTCGCCAGTTATGTCGCTTCACTCTCATTCACAAATCCTCTCCCGTGGCCTCATAGTGTCCGTCGTTTGCACACTTTAGAATCGCGCTGGAAGAAGTAGGTCATCCGGATACTTTTTGCCTACTCTTTTATGATAACTGTGAATTCGGACATACTACTTTTGTCACATATTGTTTAGTATTTACTATATAGTAGGGAAGTATGCGATTTCAGATGCATCCATTGGGTTGGGATCTTTTGACTTGAATCAGGAAGCAACTACCCAGAACAACTTGGAAACCACCTAGCAACTGCATAGCAACACACTAACAACCTCTCAAAACTCCTTACAGCACCCACATAGAGTTTTGCAATATATTATATATTCATTTTACTCTCTGTCACTTTTCAGTTTTTCCCCAATGGCAATGCAGTGATCACAGGTTCAGACGACGCATCCTGCAAACTGTACGACCTGCGTTCAGACCAGGAGCTCATTACATACCAGGACCCCGGCATCATGTGCGGAGTGACTTCCCTCGCTCCCTCTCTCTCTGGAAGACTCATCCTCGCTGGGTATGACGATTTCAACTGCAACATCTGGGACTCGCTTAAGGCGGAGAGAGTGGGTGAGTCACTGGAAAGAGATACAAAGACGGATGTGAACTTCAGGAGAGCAATAAAAAACATCAGATGCAAAAATATCTGTAACAAAATAGTGTTTGTCTTTTACAGGAGCGTTGTCTGGTCATGACAACAGAGTGAGCTGTATCGGTGTGACACCTGATGGGATGGCCTGCTGCACAGGATCATGGGACAGCTTTCTGAAGATCTGGAACTAAAACACTGTCTCAAAGAGAGGCAAAATAAGAATATGTCAACGACAGGGTAAAATGTAAAGGGGACAATTGAAACAGGACTATGGGATATAGTTGTATAAGTAGGGAAGGAAAGAGATATGTTTGTTGTGCCGTCACAGCGAGAAAGATTGTGAATAAGAAAACCTCATTTAGAGATGGGCTTGATCTGTAGAATAGTTTTGTCAAAGAAACCATGCAATAACAGAAAACAGTTTTTCAGGGACTGCTAACTGCAAAAGTGGGCATTTATCAAGCCATGACCTATTTGGTGATTTGTGAGGTAATTTTTGGATAGGGTCATTAACACAAGGGCGTGTTACAGCATATTATCAATATAACATATGAAATAAGTCTTTCAACACTAGTTGAATCAAGCTTACTGATATCTAAATGCATCCTGTGCTATCAAACCTATATGACAGAGGTTGCCAAAATAGTTACGCAAGATCGAGAATATAATTTAGGTCTACACAGAATGACATTTTCACTTTTATAAAAATGTGGTTTACAAACTATAGATAGATTAAATGAGTTTTAGTGAGATTGTCTGATTGAAACTTCTTTTAAGTTGTGTTAAATTTTTTGATAGTGCACTGATAGTGTTTTTCTGCTTATTCGGGCCAATAAAATAAAAACTACAGACAAACTTGACTCATTTTCCTATACAATTTTATCTTATATCTAATGGCAATGAAAACAAAAAATGTGTACATTACATATTACAATATGAGGAAATTATCAAAAGTGACATTAAACATTTATAATGTTGTATATATATATATTATTGATAAAAGTCATGTTAAAGGGGTCCTATTATGCTTTTCCACCTTTTCAACTTGTTAGTGTGTAATGCTGTTTGAGCATAAACAAGATCTGCAAGGTTACAAAGCTCAAAGTCCACTCCAAAGGGATATGTTTTATTTAACAATCTACTTTTCAAGAAGTACAACGAACGACTCGTTTGGACTACAACGGATCTGAAGTCATAATGTTACCAACTAATCCCACCCACGGAATAAGCAAAAAAACAGAAAACAGTGTTGTCGGGTCGCTATATCAAAGAGACACGGTCTTCTCCACAACGTCTCCAAAACTCATGTTTGACTTTCCTAAGGCTGACAAACTTAGAATGGTTACATTTTATTTTAAACACTGTTCCTGAACATTAAAACCCAAACGTTTATCTGTGTGCTGCACATTTTATGGAGAACAGCTTGTTTTCTGACGATTCACCGCTCCTTAGGATCATTTTATTATGGAGAGTGATGGAGATGCAACATTGTTAACAGTTCAAAATAGTTAAGATGAATCATTAACACTGCTTTTAAAATGGAGGTGGACATGCGAGTTAAACAGACCTCTGACAAAATTGTGCTTTAGAGTTGATATTTTTCCATAACAGCAGGGCTGCAGTAGTGTTATTGCACCATTATCATAATTTGCATTGTGAACAGTCTTTAGCAATGACAAAGATTTAAATATTTTCAAGCATATGTTTGTGACTAATAGTTTCATCCAATGTCCCTACACAAAAAAAAAAAACCGAGACAACTAAAATCAAAAGTTAATTTTATTTACATTAAAAGTGTTTATTTACAAACAAACACAAAGAAACAGCAAAGAGGAAGAAACAGAATGATCATGTAGTTTCAGGCTTAAAACTGTAGTATATACATAGTGTTGGCTGGGTTTATGCTGGTGTGCCCAGTTTGTCTCACTCGTTCTCCTTGTTGAGTGACAGAATTAGAGCTCTCCTGTCCATCTGGCTGAATCTCTGTTTTTCTGGGGTGGACACTTTCAGCTTCATCTGACGAGAAACATGAAGATCCATTACAACAGATGAAAGTGATTACATAACATGGACGTCTACAGTAAAAGGGGGTTCAAGTAGTGACTAAGAACTGTGTCATTACCTGTGAGTTGCGGTCTCTTGGTGAATTAGCCTCCCTCAGGATCTGCAGAGGCGATCTGCCCTCACCAATCAGAACTTTTTCTGTAATATTAAACAAGCAAACACCTCACAATTTTCTAGTTTATGACCAAAGAGAAAGTGCATAAAACCCTTAAATATACACATTTATCCTTTTGTTAGTCTTCCTTGTTAAAACCTTACGTTTAACAAAAGCAATGCAGCCATTTGTAATTTTAATATGGGAGGCTTCCAGTGTCATTCGCTTTCAGTTTTCCAGCGGTACAAAATCAAGTTTGTTATGCTACTTGATACTGCAAACTGCCATTTGTTTAATATTACTTAATCATAAACCTATAACGGCTAAGTCTTGCACACTCAAAGAAAATCTTGTTGAAAAATAAAGTGGATGGAGGAAGTATTATCTGCCACCAGCATCAGAAACTAGCAGAATGACTAATGATGCATAACCACATGGTGAACAGACACACTCACCTCTCGGTCTTTGTTTGGCGCGCACAACCGTGTTGTTATTCTCATTTGTGGCTGTGTTTTTGGTTGAGAGCGGTGAAGAGATTTTTCCACGTCCCTGTACCCCTCTTGCTCTGACACCAGCGGTCCCAAAGCCCACTCCCAACCACTGGGGCTTAAAAATGGCTTGACTGGGGCTGCGAGGGTCAAACTTCAGAGAACGGATGCCACACTGGACCGTTTCGACCTGGATGCTGGTCACGGGGCTGGATTTTTTGGAGGCAACAGCCAGTTGAGGTGAGAGAGGTTTGCTCACCTCTGGCTGCTCAGGGCACGACTCTGGAGGTGCAGTTGTGACCTGATGGAGGAGGGACACACATAATTTAGTCTCTCACAGGGAACAGTACAGATTGTTTCTGATGCCAAAACAGGCCTATAAAGTAGTTCAGATAACCACCTGCCCTGAAATTTTCATTGGTCCCAACACAAACAAAAAATATTTAAAATTATGAAGTTAAAACTTTAAAAACAAATGTATTACATTCCCATTTCATATTTTATACATAAAATATTTATCAAATGATATATTAATTTCCCAGTTATTGCAAATGTATCATAATTAATATATATAATATATTTTAAAAAAAGGCAACAAGAAAAACTAAAACTAAATATTTTTTATTATAATTATATTATCAGTAAGATTTAATGTTTTGAAAAGTCAAGGCTGCATTCATTTGTTGAAAAATACAGTAAAAACAGTAATATTACTATTTAATATAACCGTTTGGATATACATTTTAAAATAACTTATTCTTGTGATTTCAGTGTCGCATGATAATTTGGTGCTTAAGAAACATTTCTTATGATTAATGTTAAACAGTTGTGCTGCCTAATATTTTTGTGGAAACCATGATACATTTTTTTCAGGATTCTTTGAATAGAAAATTCAAAAGAACAGCGTTTATTTGAAATGGGTATCTTTTGTAAAAAATTATAAATGTCTTTACCATCTCTTTTGATCAATTTAACATATCCTTTAGAGCTGCATGATTCTGGATAAATTGAGAATCATGTTTCTTTTGTTTAAAATTAAGACCATGATTCCCCCATGATTGTGAACAGACAACTAAACAAAAGAACGTAATTAGAGGTTCTGACAAAATGTTAAATGCTGCTAAATATTTAATTAATTTGAATTATTTAAAAAAATTATTCAATGGCTCACTCATAAAGACTTCACTTGTTTCATTACTGGATGAAACTGTGTTTTTGAACAAATCTCTAAAATGAATGATTAAATGACAAATACATTTAACATTCACTTGTCGCCACCTACTGGTGAAACAATGTAATTGATACAATCTTTATTTGAAGCATCAAGTTACTTTTAAAAAGTGATTTACTCTATTTTGATCACTACTGTAGAAATCAAAGTTTATATCCGAAATCTTCCCCGTACTTCTGTGATAATGATACAGTGTGTTTGAAAAGACTGTTTGTGAAGCCGTTTCATATCTATACATGACAACTGCTCTCTCTGGGTCAGCGGCAACGCGAACACAGATTTGAATGTTGGCTGTGAACGTACTTGTCAAAGGATTAATTTAATAGACAGCCAATTCGTTGTCATTTAGGAATAAGATCGCGTGGGGGTTTGAATCGAAATATTTTAACGATTAATTGTGCAGCTCTACTGAATAACATTATAAACAATGTATGGTCTTGAACGGTCTTTCAATTATCTCAAAAACAAACCTGTTCGTCAGACATCTGGGATGGGACCTCAGTTTCCTCTGGGGTCAGGACAACTTCAGCAACAGGCGCGGACGTTTCGGACTCTGTGGATAGTGGTGCGACTGAGAAGTTTGCGTAGGAATGACCTTCATTCGCTTGGCTCTCAGCAGGAGGAAGAGGAGTCAGAGGACGTTCCTCCAGAGAAGATGAGTAAACGCCTTCACGACACGCAAGAAGACTCAAACTGAGCTCTTTTCTTAACGGTGAAGCACCAAGCAGCAGAGCCTCCTCCGCCTCTTCCAGCGAGACCTCAGTATCCACCTCTACCTCCATCTGTGCGTCTGCTATCAACACAAACGGGCTGCTGCATATGGAGCCGTAGCCCAGTGAAGGGGAGGACGGCGCAGGGGTGAACACAACATCTGTGCGTTCACGAAGGGATGCTGAGTTTTGAGCTTTTACCAGAGGGAGCAGGGACTCTCTGGGGCCTGCGTCATTTTGCCGAGCCCCATTGGGCAGGCTGGGGTGTTTGGTAAAAGAGACCGGAGGAAGAGGAGAAACAGAGTCCCCACCAGACTTGACATCATTGAGAAAGAAGGTGCTCAGCCGCCGAGCAAGAGATGTGACGCTCACTGTAAAGGAGACAAACGAGTTTGAGTTTCAAGAGTCACCATTTCGATTTTCTAAATGTTTGTTATTTATTTTATTGTGAACTATTAATCCATGCATAAGTTTCATTTTTAAATTTCTTTTGTACATTTTTGACATCGTCATTTATAAATCAAAACTCCCACTCTTTCAAACAATCAACTACAAGCTCACATTCATATCTGCCATCCATCCAATCAACAACTGATAGACAGATCTAAATCCCCACCCTGCATTTTCTTTTTTGATCACCTGTTTAACTTAGATATTTGCTAAAAAGAAGAAAAGATCTGTCACTACTTAATTCGCAAATTTAAAAATGGGAGGGCTGAGGACGGCAAGTTCACAATAGAGTGCAACAGGTTCTGGAAATAAAAACCATATTCATTTTCTCCATAGGGAAACTGATTTTTAACAAGTTACAAACCCATAAAGACAGATCTACTGTGAACTATGAGGTTGTTAATCAACAGTATATGCATTTGTTGAAGTCATCAGCCCACATTATTTAAAATTATACATTTTTAAATAAGCACGTTGAACAGCTGGTGAGAAAATGTCATTCAACTCGCAGATGGTTGGTTTGGTTAATTGCCTGTAACTCTTTATGGGGAAAAAAAGTGGCCGGAAGTGGGCGTGCTGAGCTAATGAATATTAATCAGCCCCCCGCTTGAGCTCCTTTTACCATATTTAAATATCGTGAATGAAAAATGCAGAAACACGGATCCCATAATGGAGAACGCTTCACTTACCCTTTATTGGTGTTCGAGTAATGCCAGACGTGGGTGAACGGGGGTCAACAAACCCAGGCCCAACTGACCCCACCACAGGAAGAGGAGTGTAAGCCACACCCACCTACAGAAAAATACAAGCAATTATTTTTAACAACTATTTTGTCCATTGCTCACAGCTCCGCTCATTGCTAAATTCACCTCCCAGTCAGGGATATCGTTAAGCAAATAAATAATGTATCTCTTTAATGAGAGAAACTGTGATAAAAGTGGTTAAACTGCATGTATACCTGTATAGGTGTGCGGTCGATGGCACAGGACGGTGAACGCGGGTCTGAGAGCTTCGCTACACGCGCTGCTCTCGGCCACTGGCTCGGGTCTACCTTTGGTGTCGATGCCACAGACATCTTGCTTTCACTGGCACCCATGTTTACTCTGTATGCTACTCAGAAAACAGCACGGTTTATTAAAAACTTGCGTGGTAAGAAGCGAAAAGAGTAGTTAAAACCATAAGACACTGTTTTTTTGCGCGTATTGCAAAGCGTTAACGGCTAAAATACATTAAATAAATAAGCACAATGTGCCATGTACTTAGCGTTTTACCAACAATATAAAGTTATTGTTCAGTAATCAAACTCACCTTAAAGCTCAACGTTTTCCACACTCAGTCTACTATATATTCCTTTTTATCTTTCACAACAGATCAGATTAAATATTTCTGTCACGTTTTAAGTACAAGTAAAAAGCAGATATCAAAGAAATGCTTCAGTCGTCTTCTAATCCAAACTCTGTGACTCGAGCGAGAGCATTTAAATGAACCGTCCTGTGTTTGCGGCGATTTTTAAACAGACCAATAGGAGAACGCGAGAGTTCCTGCCTCGGCGATTCTGATTGGCCGAGACGGTGAATACACTTTTATTGGGCGTGTAACAGCGATTTGAAATACAGCCGCGTGTTGACTGCTGACGTCTTCTTACTTTGAGTTAAACAGTCAAAACAAACGAAACACTTCTGTTGTTACAAATAATAAGTTAGTGAACTGAGTTAATATTTTAAAATGTATGTTTTAGTTTTTCTATTTTGATTATTGCTAATAGCAAACTCTGAATAAAATGTCAAAGAAAATGTATGTATTTTATAATTATATAATTTACTTTGCTTGGAAATATGAATTTTATTTTTCCTCAAGTTACTAAGCATTTTTGTCAAAGCTTTATTGCTTGAAGTAATAGCAATTTGAATTGGCTATATGCAAAACATTATTATGGTACAATACACAATGTGGCAAGTAGAATTTACAATTAAGCAAATAATTTTACAGCAAGAGCAAATATCCTTACAGACATGTCTTTCAGTCTCACAACCCGTCCCTCGCTTATGAATTAAGTTGACAGTATAACTTAAAAGCTTGCAAATCACTGTTAATTTGTACAGGAGCGGTAGTGACGTCCAACACAATTATATCTCCACATCCCTCTTCTCTGTCAAACAGAGGCAAGTACTTTTGAGCTCACAGTGCAGGGACCTTATTCTCCCCATATCAGAAATATTAGTCATTTGGACAAGGACTATAGAAAGAACAGTAATCTTCAAGATTATCAAAAATTACAACAGATTCTCTGTAAGCATAAACGTGTGACAAAAACCATAGCAATACTGTTGTGTTTTTAAACTGTACCATGGGCTTTTCAACATGTCTGTTTTTCTCAGGCATCCGTCTGTCCATTAATGCCGTGCTGGAGCTAAATGGGTGTTTCACACTCTTTATTCTCCTCACATTGTAGCACCTCTAAACGTCATGCCCCTTTGTTGAAATGTACACCTCCAGTCTTGATGTCTTCTCTCCACAACAGGCTTCTCCACACTCACATTCTATCTTCCTGTGCTCCTTTAACTCCTGCATCCTTCATTCTGTCTCTCCTTCTCTCTGGGAGAAGTATACCAGCAGCGTGTCCAGATCTCGCCGGTCGGCGGCTGAGTAAAGTGAGCTTTCTCCCATCATGCTCAATGCCATGCGTAAGGTGGACCAGATGTTATCTGACATCACAGTCGCTGCTGAACCTGGCCCTCGACCCGCCCCTCCCTCTCCATCCCCTGCGGCCTGTCGCTGCAGAGAAAGGGCCTCTAGGAAGTGCTCTACTGCCTCCCTGATGGAAAAATGAGAAATGGTATTTATTGTGGTCTTTTAGCTTTTTGTTTGCTTGTTTACACCGATGAAACCTTTTACTAACCTGTGTGCACCCAGGTTGACACAGCTGATGCCCAGGTTGTATCGGCTGCGTACAAATCCAGGCTGTAACTCCAGTGCGCGTCTGTAAGCAGCGACCGCTTCCTCTGAGCGATTACCATTCGCAAGAGTTGCTCCCAGCTTGTTCCACAGTAGATAATCCTTCACGTAGGAGTTAAAAGAAGGAAGAACGTGAACTAAAATACTGATGAACGGTGTGTATAAATGTATAGAATATAACAATGTGCAGAATCAGGTGTACATGAGTGTAAAGGCATGTTCACACCAACAACAATAACTATAACTATAAAGTTAACTATAATGATAAACTATATTAGCGTCCACATCAACATTCTGTTTGTTATAAGCCCATGCTGCAGTTTTGTAATTTTTATAGAATATTGCTTCTCTTCTCTGATGACGTGTTTACTGGCGTGAGGGCGGGACAACCTGTCACTCACATGAGATCACAGCAATAGCAAACCACAACCATCCAACAATCCAATTAATTCCCATCAACAAAATCAAGTCCCATTCTACATTGTTTTCTTGTTTGAAAAGTTGTTTCACTTTGATATATACATCACAATGGGGAAGAAAAGATGTTTGCAACTTCCATTTCATGTTGACATTAAACGCTCAAGCTCTTTAAAGTTGGGTGGATTCTGATTGGCTGACAATGTTTTTATCGTTCATCAACTGGAAATAAATTGTTCTGAAAGTGATTCCAATCAAGACCGTAATCATGTCTTAGACATTGGGGGGACCAAAGTGTGGGGAGGGGATGGGGGGGGTTATTTAAAGGAATTAAATTATTAAAGGATTAAAAGGGATTTAAGGAAATAAAGAAAAAGAAATAAGAACGGTAAAAGTTCAAGTTCTATTGTAGTTATGAAGTAAACTATTTGCAAATAATATATTTTTTTAAATATGCACACATTCACTCTTATTTTCATCTGCCTAATATGTAAAAATGCTAAATGTTTCTTGTCACATCAAATTCAGTTATGACTTACATAAATGTCATATTTTCAATTCAAAATGGTGAAATTTCATAAAAAAATGTCAAGTAGTTTGCATCACTGGATATTACTGTCGGTCGCTAAACGTTTTTATTGTAACAGTTAACAGTTGTAAAAAAAAATTAAATGTTTAGCTACTTACATCTTACGACGCACTCTTTTACTGCTATAACTAAAGTGTCACGTTGGATTTCGCGTTGAACTGCTCCCCCTCAATGTCTTAGGTGGTTACAGCCCTGATTCCAATGATATCGTTTCTCTGTGTCATTATCATTTTAGCTGTGGTGTGGACTTTCCTATTCTCATAGAATTAGATTAATAAAATATTATAGTTACAGTTATCATTATAGTTATCATCCTTGGAGTGTCACTGCCTTAAGTGCGAATGAACCAACCTGTGGCATCACAGACAGGGCGGCAGTGAAGCAGTCCACAGCCTTGTCATACTCTCCACTCAGGTTGAAGAGAACGCCCAGACCACACTGCAACTCAGGGTCAACCTGTGTGGGGTCAGCGCCTGCTGCATTCAAAAACAACGTCTGCACTTCGCTAAACAGTGCCCTAAAAGGAAGAAGAAAGAGGGAAAGAACTAGATTAGCCTGCAATTTAAAGGGATAGTCCACCCAAAAAAACTCAAATACTCTCATTATTTACTCGCCCACATGACCTAAAAACTATCCTATGGCTTCAAAAGACTTGGAATAATACTTTTTTTTATCACACATTCATGGTGCTTTTTGTCATTCTGGAGCTTAAGAAACCCAATGCTATTTCACTTTCATTAGGCCAGAATAATCTGGTGGAAGAAAACCTCCACGGAAGATGCAGGTATAGAACAAAATGGTAAGTAGATTTTACTTTTTGAAAATTTTCTTTAACAAAGAAAAAATAGTGCATAATCATTCCTTAGTCATACAAAAAATATTTTAATATCTGCACTGTCAACTGATTAGAAAAAGAGTATATTCAGCTACCCACAATGCTGATGCAGATGGAACTCCACACCTGTGTTTGTGTTAGATGTATTTTTAGAGCACTGCTCGCTTATGATTTGTGACGAATGTAAATCTGTTGCTTGGTTACAATGCCCTGTCCAGTGACTTATGCATCTTATGCCGGTGTAGACAGGCACTAAAAACAGGCTGCTTCCCCATCTGATCAATCCAGTGTTGTGCAATCATGAATAAGATTTAAAGGAAGTCTGTGTCCAATAAAAGTTAGTTTTTAACATAATGTGTGGCATATTTGTGGTAAAATAATTCTGACTCGTCCATCAGTTTTTTTTAAAGTAGATATTATGGTTACAGAAATATGTCCTAACCATTTGGTAAAGCTGAATTTTCAGCATCATTACTCCAGTCTTCAGTGTCACATGATCCTTCAGAAATCATTCTGATATGCTGATTTGGTGCTCAAGAAACATTTCCTGTATTATTAATTTGGTAAACAGTTGTTGCTTAACATCTTTGTGGAAACCATGACTTTTTGTAGGATTATTTGATGAATCGAAAGTTCAAAAGAACAGAATTTATTTGAAAAATACAAAATAAATGTATTCATTTTTTTTAAAGGGGGGGGGGGGGGGGGGGTCTAATGGTATTTAATGCATTCTGACTTATTTACACTGTTAAAGAGTTGGATTCTCATGCTAAACATGGCCAAAATAAAAAACAAAAAACAAGTTGGACGTATGATGGAGTATTTCTGTGCCAGATACACTCCTTCAGGATTCGAATACGTTTCGGAAAGTTTTTTCCGAGTATGGCCCTTTATGAAGTCATAAAGGGAGGAATTCCTTGTATGGGCACTTCTCCCGGATACCAGAACTATAGCAAGAGCGTCAACAACGAGCTTCGTTCGGGTTACGGGAGCCGTTGGCAGTGCTGTCATTTTGTTTTTAGACCACAAAATCAACAATGTCACAAAAAAAGTATGTTTATGGTTGTGAGGGAAAGATAACCTTGTTCAGCTTCCCAAATAACCCAGTGTTAAGGAAACAGTGGATGCAGTTTGTTTTTCCGGAGCAGCAAGTGTTTGTTTGTTCCCGGTCATGAGTCGAAACCGCAAATGTCTGTGTTTGGTTGGCAAATGGCACGCAAGTGCATATAATGTAAACGACACAAACGTATAGTGAAACGAAAGTGATCCAGGGATAATGCCATGATGTGTGTGTGTGTGTGTGGTCGTGACTCCTAAGCTCTGCCCACTGCGTGCTTCCACAAGCTCGGCTGTTTTCGTAAAGAATCGGTACAGCGCATCTGTCTTTTATAAATATGATAAAACTAAAGACTCTTTGGAGATATGAAGGATGCAATACTACTCTATAGGTACTATAGGTACTGTGTGTTATGTACCCTTTAAGAAAACTTTTGAACGGTAATGAACATGAGGAGCGATACTTCAGTCAGTGAGATTTCAGTATGATGTACCTGGTGCAATCAACAAAATCTAACGTTCATTGCAGCTGATTAACACAGAACACAGCCTTTTATAGCTTGCAAATGAAATAAACAGGATCAGTTTTTCAGACCTTAAACCTAGAATATTTTTTTAGTGCATTCAAGAATCCTCTTACTCTGGCAGAAGAGATCCAAATCTCTCCCTCTCTTTCTCCCTCTCTCTCACGCCCTCCCTCTCCTTCTCTCGTTCATGCTGCTCCAGTATATGCCTGTATTTAGAGTTGTGCCTCAACCAATCACGGAGCGTCTCGCAGGCCTGTCTGTGCAGTGACTCATTGGTGAAGCTCACAGCTAGAGCCATGAGAGCTGTCAGATTGTCCTTTTTCAGCTCAATACATCTGAAAACAACAATTGAGACTTGAATTTAAAAAGGCAAGGCAATAAATCATGTTTGTCATAGTCAGGAGAATTTAATCGATGTGCACAGTAAGACTGAAGTTACACTTCTCACCTGCGGAGGGCGCTGATAGCAGCAAACTCTTGTTCGTTCTCCGCCTGGCAGGTGCCCAGATATTGCCAAGCCTGAAGTATCGGTCACACACAGTCAGCATTTCACAAAGACAAACAAGACAGCAGAACAGAGTTAGAGTCTCTTGAGACAAAATGTATAATTGGTTTTTGAATGTCAGGTTTATATGTATGAGGCTCTGACCAGCTGGTTGTCTGGCTCTCTCTGAACCGCGCTCTCAAAGAGACGTACGGCTCCAGGAATGTCCCCCGCCTCCATCCTCTTCACACCCTCAGCAAACGGATCATCGTGGGACAGGTAGGGGTTGTCTTCTTCAAATTGATATCCCTAGGAGACGAGTAAAGGCATATTTACACTAAGTTTGATGGGATCGACAACATTAAAGTAAATATTCACAAATTATTTTTCTTATAACGAGAGAAAAGTTTTGGATACCTGAATAAATCACACCACAAGTTTGGGGTCAGTAAGATTATTTTTAAGAAAATTAATACTATTATTTGGCAAGAGTGTATTAAACTAATTACAAGTGACAAAGGTATTTATAATGTTAATTACATTAACAATAATTAAAATTGAATGTGAAATAAAATGATTTCTAAAGGATCACACTGACGACTGGAGTAATGGCTACTGAAAATTCAGTTAAATTATATTTATATCTTAAATTTATTCAAAATAGAGCTGCGCAATTACGGATAAATTGAGAATCATGATTCTTTTGTTTAAAATAGAGATCATGATTCACATTTTAGTTGTTTATTCATCACGATTCTGAATAGAAACAACTCAGAAACATCTAATATCTAATATCTAAGTCTATTAAAAAAAAAATATTAAATTGAATTAATTTTTTTTTTTAAATCATTTTGAATGAATGATTCAATGACAAATACATTTAAGACACCTGCTGGTGTAAAGATGTAATTGATACAATCTTTATTTGAAGCGTCAAGTTACTTTCAAAAGGTGATTTACTCTACTGTAGACATCAGTATTTATATCCAAACTATAAACTTCTACCCCAGTACTTCTGTGATAATATGAATTACTGTAAGACAGAAATAATGATACAGTGTGTTTGAAAAGACTGTTTGTGAAGCTGTTTCATATCTACACGACAACTGCTCTCTCTGGGTCAGCGACAGATCGTACTTGATTAGAGCTGTTCCGCTGTGAAGGTTTAACAGACACAGGCGTTTCAAATGTTTAAAAAACATACAAAGTTCTTAACAGATCCAAACTTTTGCACAGTAGTGTATTTGTAATTTGAACAAATGAAAAATTCTACTTAAAGAAAATAACATTTTCAAATGATTTTTGTGCAGAAAATTAAAACTGTGAAAAAAGTGAATATGTAGTATGCAACATTTAGGATGCTGTCTTTCTGAATATCAGAACAACTGAGATTTGGCCACAAGTAAAGACCCGATATACTCATTCGTTTTCGTTCTTCATTTAGGAGTAAAACAAAGTGTGAAATATGTGACAGTGATATACTGTTAGCGAACATCCGACGCCGCCCGCTCTGCTGAGAGCAACATTTAGATTAATATGTAAATATGTGCTGCATGCTTTCCTCTCAATAACAAAATAAACTCAACAAAACAGAAAATAGAAAGCATTTTATTAAAACATAAGAAAAGCATCTGATCATAGCAACGTGGATATGTTTGCACAAGCTCTATGGCACTCCAGTAAAGTCACGTCACGTTTATTTATATAGCACTTTATACAATAGATTGGTTAAAATCAAGCAGCATTACCGTATTAAACATGAAAAACAGTGCAGCTCTCCAGTGTGTTCATGTTTTTACTCGTGGACATCTGACCTCAACCGACTGAACAGGCCAAATGAACCAGAAAAGATTTTCACGTGAAAGAAGGCAAAGCCTCCACACACACCCGGAAAGTTCACCTTAGCAAGCTGTTTCGAACTCCCAAAACGAACTTCAAAATGACGTCAGATTACTTTTTTTTCGGTTTTTCTTGAAGTATATCGGGGCCTTAACAGCATGATTGAGAGTATGATAGTGCTCTTAAACAACAGTTCAATAAACCAGAAGTTAATATTAAGTAGGGCTGGTCCGAATACCTTTTTTTGAGCTTCGAAGCTTCGGTAGTAATCACACAGCTCTGTTACGTCCCAGTAAAATGTCACGTTTCAGTTTTAACAAGCTCCTATATTTCGCAGTAGATTCATTTAGATTGATAATAACGGTTTGGGTAAAAAGGCTAATACATTTTGTTTCTATTATTCTATTTTCCACAATGTCAAACAAACGCAGCTTAAACCAAAATACAAGCTCAGGCATGCGCTTCTCCATTCAAGCTCATGCAGTTGTGCGCTCTAGACAGAGAATACTCCAGTTGCAGGGAACAATTTAGTAGGCTAAGAAGCAGCAAATAGCAGCGTTATTAAGTATAACGAGGTTGGGTTCCTTCAACTGTCCATCCTATTAAAAATGGCTAGGCTATATAAGATAACTGTAAAACAGAGTATTGTATTTCATTAGATTTTATAGTGTAAACATATTCAAGCGCAAATGAGAACTGTTTCGAGGGGGTTGCCAGGTGTGTGATTTTTTTTTTCTTTTTTTTTTTAAATAAAAATAAATATTCGAATCCCAAAATAGAAGATCAAATACCAACCCACCGATTAAATATTCGGGTCCAGCCCTAATATTAAGTCATTTGAATTTTAGACACCATATTGCCAGTTATTTTGTCTATTTTTGCTCCGCAAATGAACATATTTCCATGTGAAACCAAAGCAGAATCATAGACAGGAACTAACTGTTTTATAAACTGTAATAAAGCACAGATTACCACCTGGGAAAGGGCTCAAAGTTTTAGTTAGATGGAAGTATCCATGCTGTAAATGGGCACGGGTGTACATTATCCAGATACCTTGTCATAAGAGCTGCTGAGCATCTGGTCAAAGTCTGAGAGCCAAGGGTGAGCTTCAGCATCCCTCTTTGCCATTTCCTCCCACTCCTGCTGGAGTTTCTCCCAGAAATCAACATCACTCTGAACTCACACAAACACAACAACACACAAGCACCAATGAATGCAAGAGTATCACACTCAAGTTCATGTATATGTGTGCAAGTGTGAAGCCTGGCTCACCTCCACTGCTGCTTTGGCCTGCTGGAAGTCTGGCCCATAAGCGGTGAATTCATCTACCCAAGATTCTGCAGATTCTGCCGAAACCTACCGAGCACAGCAACATGCCAGGCTGTTAACAGCCCCCATAACACATCACAGAGCTTGCAAATGCTTAAACAATACTCAGCTGAAGGGAAAAAAGACAACATACTGTGATGAATGAGAGTGGGGGAATAAAGAAAGGATGTAATGGAAAAAGAAAGAGAGCTTGAGAGAACGACAGAGGAAGAAAAAAGTCTCACCCTCATTCATTCATCTTTCCTTTCCTCTCTATATTAAAAATAGCAAGCAATGCTCAGTGTACCTTTACTATTTCAGGAAGTCAAAGTGGTTTCAGTAGCTAGGTACAAATGAAAAGCAGTGTGAGCAGGGTATTAGCTGTACAGGTCTGGAGTCTTGCAGCGATAAGTATGTTAAAAGCACTGTTAAATTAAAGCAACAGTCTGCTCTCTTTAGGCAGCAGGTCAGCAGGGGCTAGTTAACATAACGAGCATGACAAGCCTAAAAACACAGACAAAACAAATTTCAGGACTACTGCATCACTGTTGCCAGGTGATCAGGGTCCTACCTGCCTGGCGACAGAAGCCCATTGCTCTGCTTGTTTAGCTTTAACTTTGTCATTCTTCTCTTTGCTCTCTCGAGTTTCCACTTGCACAGTCTCTTCACCTGATTCCAGGAACTGGGCAGCCAGTTTGGGACAGAGGGTACAGGGAGGGGTATTTATGGATAGTGTGTGTTTGGTGTGGGATTGTTAAGGATAGCGGGAAAATTTAGGTATGGATGGAGGAAATGTTAAAATGTAGGGATCAATATGTCATGATGATCATCCATGACAGAAGGAAGAAGGAAATATCACAATTAAACTATTGCTCGTTTGAACCATGGGATAAAACCAAGATCTTTTTTAGAAACAGGGGACAGTTTCCAAGACCTAGTCCTAGTCCTTTGTAGACCTCGTCCTGGACAATTGTGATTTTTCCTTGAAAAAAACGTGGACATGGCTTGATCTACAGTGGGGTCCAAACATCAGAGACCACTTCTAATGTAATACATTTTTATATTATCAGCATGAAAACTCAAGCTGCATTAACTCCACAGTTTGACTGATGACCTAGAAATAGTGGATACTCTTTAATATTTCTTATTCATTTTACATCATAATGCTTTGTTATATACTAAATTAAATCTAACATATTTCAAAAAAATTTCCAGACTACCAGTCAAAAGTTTGGAAACTGTACTCTTTTGATTGTTTTTGAAAAAAGTCTCTTCTGCTCACCAAGGCTGCATTTATTTGACCAAAAAAACTGCAAAAACAGTATTATTGTGAAATATTTTTACAATTTAAAATAACTTTTTTCTATTTCAATATATTTTAAAATGCAATTTATTTCTGTGACTCAAGTCTGGAGTAATGATGAAAATTCAGCTTTCAGTGTCACATGATCCTTCAGAAATCATTCTAATATGCCGATTTGCTGCTCAAGAAACATTTATTATTATTATCAATGTTGAAAACAGTTGTGTACAATTTTTTTCAGGATTATTTAATGAATGGAAAGTTCAAAAGAACAGCACTTATCTGAAATATAAAGTTTTTGCAACATTATAAATGTCTATACTGTCACTTGATCAATTTAATGCATCCTTGCTGAATAAATGTATTAATTTCTTTAAGTTCTCCCCCCCCCCCCAAAAAAATTCTTACCGACCCAAAACTTTTGAACGGTAGTACAATGTTACAAAAGCTTTCTAATTGTAGATAAATACTGTTCTTTTGAACTTTCTATTCACCAAAGAATGTTTTACACAACTGTTATATATATATATATATATATATATATATATATATATATATATATATATATATATATATATATATATATATATATATATATATATATATATATTATATTATATTATACACACACCGATCAGGCATAACATTATGACCACCTTCCTAATATTGTGTTGCTCCCCCTTTTGCTGCCAAAACAGCCCTGACCCGTCGAGGCATTGACTCCACTAGACCCCTGAAGGTGTGCTGTGGTATCTCTTACCAAGATGTTAGTAGCAGATCCTTTAAGTCCTGTAAGTTGCGAGGTGGGGTCTCCATGGATCGGACTTGTTTGTTCAGCACATCCCACAGACGCTCGATTGGATTTAGATCTGGGGAATTTGAAGGCCAAGTCAACACCTCAAACTTGTTGTTGTGCTCCTCAAACCATTCCGGAACCATTTTTGCTTTGTGGCAGGGCGCATTATCCTGCTGAAAGAGGCCATAGCCACCAGGGAATACCATTTCCATGAAAGGGTGTAAAGGGTGCTCCGTGGTCCAGTTCTGATGCTCATGTGCCCACTGTTGGTGCTTTCGGCGGTGGACAGGGATCAGCATGATCACCCTGACTGGTCTGCGGCTATGCAGCCCCATACGCAACAAACTGCGATGCACTGTGTATTCTGATACCTTTGTATCAGAACCAGCATTAACTTCTTGAGCAATTTGAGCTACAGTAGCTCGTCTGTTTGATCGGTTCACATGGGCCAGCCTTCGCTCCCCACGTGCATCAATGAGCCTTGGCCACCCATGACCCTGTCGCCGGTTCACCACTGTTCCTTACTGACCACTGCAGACTGGGAACACCCCACAAGAGCTGCAGTTTTGGAGATGCCGTCTAGCCATCACAATTTGGCCCTTGTCAAACTCGCTCAAATCCTTATGCTTGGCCATTTTTCCTGCTTCTAACACATCAACTTTGAGGACAAAATGTTCTCTTGCTGCCTAATATATCCCACCCACTAACAGAGATAATCAGTGTTATTCACGTCACAATGTTTGACATTCACATGTCATAATGTTTTGCCTGATCGGTATATATATATATATATATATATATATTTATTTAAGTAAATATTACAAATTATTAGATTTTATAATTTAAATAATGATTATGAAAATAGATTACACTACTCAAAAGTTTGGGGTCAGTAAGATTTTGTAAAGTTTTTGAAAGAAGTCTTATAAGCTCACCAAAGCTGATCAAAAATACAATAAAAAACTGTTACATTTTTGATGACAACCATTGTACTTTTTTAAAGGATTCTTTGATGAATATAAAGTTCAAAACAACAGCATTTATCTTTTAATATTATAAATGTCTTTACAGTCACTTTGATCATTTTAATGCATCATTGCTGAATAAAACTATTAAATTCTTTAAACAAAAAAACTTTTAAATGCTAGTGTATATTTTATATACATATACTAAAAATAGGTTTTGAATACCAAACTCCACTGTGTGTACAGAATCCAGTCTCCAAAACGAATCAAACTATCCAAAACTGTATTTCACATGGGTTATTTAAATCCCAGCAGTGCAAATTGGCAAGGATTTACAGTATGCTATGTAGTTACAGCTTGAGAAGAGCCAAGATGGCTGCCAAAGGGCTGCAGTGTCACCCTTCACAGTGTTCCCTCTATCCGAGGAACTGGGAAGGGCTCATACCTTGTTGAGGCTTGAGGCCCAGTGCTGTGCCTCCTTGGCCTGTGCTTTATCAGTGTGCTCTTTTCCTGCTCTGTCCTCCACAGTCACACTGCCCTCGCCAATCTGCCTAATGAACCGCAGGAACTACACAATAACAACAACAACAACAACAGCTATTACACATCTACTGCTAAAAGGAAACACATTGGGGATGCATTGAACACACACACACAAGTCCATCAGTGGTTTCTTCTTGACAGTTATGGTCAGACACAAGTAAACCACAAGGAGGAAGGAGTAACGGCCAAAGGCATAACATATTCCAAATTATATGTCAAAGCAAGAGCAGAGTTAAATGAAAAAAGGAGAAAAATTAGTAAGTGAAGAAATGCTCATGAAAATGTGAATGATGTCACATCACTGAATGAACCTAAACAATAATAATCTAATCTAATAATAATCTTAATCCCATGCATGGAGAACCTGTGGTAAATCCTCAATAATGTATTACTTAACCTTTTAAATATAACCAAGAAGTGCAAACTGGGATGTAAAACGATCCCTTGAGACAACATTAACACTGTTTTAGCCTAACTTAAGAGATACGTTGTGACGGATCATTTCTGTGATGTGGCATTGGTGAAAGCAGAGCAAATTTATTCTGAAATAGATACACTTTAGTCAAATGTCTAGCAAAAAACATTTCATTAACTTATGTTAACAAAGTTCCAGGGCTGCTGCATTTAATACAGCAATATGTCATGCGTTAAAGTGATTTTACCAAGGTGGATTGCCCCAAAAAAAAAACGTACTTGTGGTAAAATGTAATTATTAATAGCTATCAGAATAAACAATTCTTCTACCAAGTAATACAGTTTATTAACTCAACCATAGGCAGTTTGTGGTTATCGAGCAACATAGCAACTTAGCACAGAATTCAGAAGACTATTCATAAAATGGAATATTAATTTAGAAGCGGAACTATCGGTTTACAATTTGTGTTTTAGGTGCAATATGTACATGTTTGTTTAATATATCAATGCATGTGGTGACTTTGACTAAAGTGTTTCAGTTGCAGCTCAAAAAACACTTAAACAACACAGACCACAGCAGGGAGACCCTTCCTTTTGCTCTTACCTCTGTGTTCTGTAGTTTAGGGTCGTCCACTTTAGCAAGGAGTTCATTTGCTGTTTGACGTAGTTCTTCACCTGACTGGTATTCTTGTGTCCTGATAGGATAAAAAAAAAATACATTAAAGTAAGGATTGGATCAGGACACAGTAAACATCTATTACTCTTGATCTAACCTTAGTATAATCTATGTAAACTACCATTCAAAAGTTAAGTATGATTTTTTTATTCGGCAAGGATGCATTAAAGTTGCACTGTGTAAATTTTAGTGGCATCTAGCAGTAAGGTTGCGAATTGGAACCGCTCACCCCTCCCTTTCGAAGCACGTAGAGAAGCTACAGTGGCCGACACAGGACAAAGATGTCGTCGTCTAAGACAGCAGAGAGTAGCTAGCGCTTTGTAGAGCAGTTTGTCCGTTTAGGGCTACTGTAGAAACATGACGGCGCAAAATGGTGACTTCACTGTAAAGCTTGGTTTATACTCGCCGTGTCCGCACAAGCGTGAAGATGTGAAAAACGCGGCAAAAATTACGTAAATCGCGGAGTGGGCGGTAGTGTACACTCACCTAAAGGATTATTAGGAACACCATACTAATACTGTGTTTGACCCCCTTTCGCCTTCAGAACTGCCTTAATTCTACGTGGCATTGATTCAACAAGGTGCTTAAAGCATTCTTTAGAAATGTTGGCCCATATTGATAGGATAGCATCTTGCAGTTGATGGAGATTTGTGGGATGCACATCCAGGGCACGAAGCTCCCGTTCCACCACATCCCAAAGATGCTCTATTGGGTTGAGATCTGGTGACTGTGGGGGCCATTTTAGTACAGTGAACTCATTGTCATGTTCAAGAAACCAATTTGAAATGATTCGAGCTTTGTGACATGGTGCATTATCCTGCTGGAAGTAGCCATCAGAGGATGGGTACACGGTGGTCATAAAGGGATGGACATGGTCAGAAACAATGCTCAGGTAGGCCGTGGCATTTAAACAATGCCCAATTGGCACTAAGGGGCCTAAAGTGTGCCAAGAAAACACCCCCCACACCATTACACCACCACCACCAGCCTGCACAGTGGTAACAAGGCATGATGGATCCATGTTCTCATTCTGTTTATGCCAAATTCTGACTCTACCATTTGAATTTCTCAACAGAAATCGAGACTCATCAGACCAGGCAACATTTTTCCAGTCTTCAACTGTCCAATTTTGGTGAGCTCGTGCAAATTGTAGCCTCTTTTTCCTATTTGTAGTGGAGATGAGTGGTACCCGGTGGGGTCTTCTGCTGTTGTAGCCCATCCGCCTCAAGGTTGTGCGTGTTGTGGCTTCACAAATGCTTCGCTGCATACCTCGGTTGTAACGAGTGGTTATTTCAGTCAAAGTTGCTCTTCTATCAGCTTGAATCAGTCGGCCCATTCTCCTCTGACCTCTAGCATCAACAAGGCATTTTCGCCCACAGGACTGCCGCATACTGGATGTTTTTCCCTTTTCAAACCATTCTTTGTAAACTCTAGAAATGGTTGTGCGTGAAAATCCCAGTAACTGAGCAGATTGTGAAATACTCAGACCGGCCCGTCTGGCACCAACAACCATGCCACGCTCAAAATTGCTTAAATCACCTTTCTTTCCCATACTGACATTCAGTTTGGAGTTCAGGAGATTGTCTTGACCAGGACCACACCCCTAAATGCATTGAAGCAACTGCCATGTGATTGGTTGATTAGATAATTGCATTAATGAGAAATTGAACAGGTGTTCCTAATAATCCTTTAGGTGAGTGTACGTTAAGAGCACGAGACCCCATTTCGCGTGGCGGTGTGCAGCGCATTTTTTGTAACTTTCCGCGTGGCTCCGCATCCGAAGATGCACGAGTTTAAAGCAAATCTAGCCGAGCATGAAGTCTCATCACACCAGCACCCAGTTTGCACGTACAAATTAGTTGCTTATATTCACAAAATTAGCCTACAAAAGCAGAAATAAGCCCTTTTATTGAAGACCCACGTTTAATAAAAAATGTTCACGAAACAAAATGAAAATGTTTAGTGAATTTAGGAAATATTTAAGAGATTGTTAATTTAGTGGCATACATGTATACATTTTGTTGTAATGTCACAAGTAATAATCTCAAGGTTTACTGGGTTTTTATTCTTTTGTAGTGTGGTTTTTGGTGATGTTTACTAAAATAAATATTGTCACCTGTGTACATCACCGTTTCCTGATGGTTTATAGAACAATTACTCAGAGTCGCCCTCTGTCGTTTCAAAGAATAGTACAACGGCGAGCACATCAAGTATAAACGGCTCTTCCGTTTGGGGAGGAGCGCGCGCAGTCAGCGGAGGCTTGCGCTGCGGAGCCAGGCGAAAATATAAACAAGGCTTAAGGTCTTTATACACCACTGAAAACATAGTTATGTATTGCATTTCTGTCATTAGATCCTCATAAATATTACACACTGCACCTTTAAGTTGATCAAAAAAGGCAGTAAAGACATTTATAATGTTACAAAATATATTTCAAATAAATGCTTTTCTGAAATTTCCTTTCATCACAGAATCCTAAAAAATTGTTTTACAGTTTCCACAAAAATATTACGCAGCACTGTTTTCAAAACTGATAATAAGAAGAAATGTTTCACCAAATCAGCATATTAGAATGATTTCTGAAGGATCATGTGACACTGAAGACTGGAGTAATGATGCTGAAAATTCACCTTTGTCATCACAGGAATAAATTACATTAAAAAAAAATATTAAAATAGAAAACAAATAATATTTCACAATATTATGGGTTTACTGTATTTGTGATCAAATAAATGCAACCTTGATGAGTCTAATCTTGAAATCTTGCTGACCCCAAACTTCTGAATTATAGTGTATAGTATTCTTATGTCAAGTCTCTCTATACTATTCCTTCTAAGAAAAATAAAATACCATTCCCGTTCTCTTTCTCCCAAATCTCCAAGCCATAACTTCTCCTCTGATTGCTCCAGGTACTCCTCTGCCCAGCGGCCGGGGTCTATGAGACAGGAGGAAGGGAAGTGAGTGGTGGAAGTATAGTAAAAGACGACAGAAAAAGTAAAGCTATGGAGAATGAAAGGATGGCTGGGCAAAGAGGAGTGAAGATTTGTCAGAATTTTCAATTGTCACCAAATAACACTGAATGACATCTAATAGCATCTTAAAGGGGACATATCATGAAAATCTGACTTTTTCCGTATTTAAGTGCTATAATTGGGTCCCCGGTGCATCTACCAACCCAGAAAATGTGAAAAAGGACAACTTAGTAACTCACAAGCATTTGAAAAAATGAGCCACTCGGATTTCTCTCCCCTTCTGACATAGGAAGGGGATCTATTATAATATTACCGCCCCTAAATCTGCACGTTTCGACCCACGGCGCTGACAGACTGTTCCGTATTAGCATAGTTTCCACCCTCAGCCAGTTGTACACTGTCCGAAAATATGACGACAAATTTTGTTGACGAAGATGAGATGACACAAATGTCATTAAACGATAACTGTGCAATATCATTGACGAAAAAGACGCGACTAAAATGTTTAAAAAATGTCGGTGGGAAAAGAGGAGCGTTTGAGCGTTCATGCTTGCGGTTGCCAGATTTTAATAATTGAAATCCCCCAATCAGAGCTTTCTGTTAAAAGAACTTGTATTCTATCCGGTGTTTTACTTAAAATTTGCAATCTGGCAACCATGTGCACGCGAACTCTCTCATGCGCGGATTATCTGAAAACACCAATAAACAAGTATACTGCATTTCAGCAATCTCCATTTGATATTTTTCTGCTTAAATTAAAGTGTCATTCAGTCGGTCTGTGCTCTGTCACGACTCACGAGCAGTTTGTGCGACTAAATTCGCCATCAAACTTTTTCAGTGATGAACTGTAATAAATCCAAGCATGGACCTCTAGACTTTGCGGTTGTGTTTGTTGAATAACTGCACTTACACAACCTCTGTGGGACAATAAGTCTTTTTTGCTGTTGTTTTAATAGAAAAACATTAAAGTAATGTAGAATTTCACTGTTTAAAATTTTTAGAGAAGTTTTTCTATTAGGCCGATATGATAAATAGCCTATAATAAACCATTAAACTAGATGAGGTAAAATAAACCATGCGTATGAGTCGACATTCTCATAATTTGAAAGTGCAACAATTCTGATGAAATGTAAAAATACATTTCTTAAATGACAATATCGTTGTGATTATAATTTTGAGCAATCGGGATTATCAATGCAGCATGATGAACGTGAGTTTTCATTGACGAAAACTAGACTAAAATGCTCAGACATATAGTCGACTAAAACTTGACGAAAAAACAGGACAAGGTTGACTAAATATGATAAAAACTAAAAAGCACATTTGACAGGACTAAGACTGAGATGAAATTAGTAGTGTTTAGCAAAGTTTGCTGCCTCAGTTGTTGTGTTGTTGATTCACATTCTTTCTAGATTATTCTGCAGAGTGATCAGATGCATTTTAATTCATTGAAAAAAGTATTGGCCAAAAAAAAAAAAAAAGAACTTTCACAAAAACCCAAATTTCACAGTTTTTTGGCCCTGGCAAAAAAAAACAAAAAAACAGCTAACATCATTTCACTGATGGTTCGTTTCCACCGAGTGGTACTGTACAGTTCAGCACATCACAGTACAGTACGCAATTATTTCTGTTTCGATAGTCAGAAGTTGTGAATGGTACCAAAATACCGAACCATACCGTACCACTTTTTTGGGACCCTTCCATTGGCATACCTAGCACAGTAGTCCGGTCCCTAAAGGGTGGATCTAGACTCATTGCACAATGGTGATTGGTTGACAGAGAATCGTCACTTGCACATGCTACAAGGGGAATGACAACACAGGGGGCTGCATTTTTTTAATATACAGTTGAAACACAATACCGTTGCAACACTTGTGAAAAATAGCCACATGCCGATAAGCAAGAACAAGATCTGCTGTATGTCCTCCATTGTTGTTTACTGTGTTGCTTTTTTTCTTCGTGCGAGAATGACGTACTTTCCAGCATACACCACACCTATCAAGTAAGGGTACTGTTGGTGGTGGCAAGCCGGATCTGGGTTTACCGTCCCGAATCGTACTGTACTGTACCACTCGATGGAAACAAGCCATAATAATATCATCAGCACATGGGATAGTGTGAACAAATACTAGTCAGGCAAAATCACTGGATTATAAGTGCAGACTGATTGCTATAAAAGGAGGGAAGAAGTGCTTTCATTCATTGTGTTCTTGTGTTAGAAATGGTTACCTCCAAAGAAAGACATGCAGCCATCATTGCATTGCATCAAAAGTTCAATTGCAGTAAAGGCGGCTTTGGGATGTCTCAGAGTGTCCAGCAAGCACCACAACTGTCTCCTCCTGAGTCAGTGGCTACAGAATCGTGTCACCACCAGTGCAGCACTTGCTCAGAATTGGCAGCAGTTGGGTGAGTGCATCTTGGACAGCAGCCTGGTGTCAAGAAGGGCAGCAAATAAGCCACTTCTCCCCAAGAAAAACATCAAGGACAGACATTCTGCAAAAAGTACAAAGTTGAAAGCAGAACTTTGGTGCAAAGTTATTTTCTCCCTTCCGGTTGTTTGGGACATCTGGAAATTCTTCTGGAGAAGAAAAGGTGAACACTATCATGAGTCCTGTGTCCTGCCAGCAGTGAAGCATCCTGAGACTATCCATGTGTTGGGTTGCTTTTCATCCAAGGGAGTGGGCTCTCTAACAATTATGCCCAAAACACTGCCATGACTAAAGAATGGTATCAAAACATCCTGTAAGTGCAACTTCTCTCAATGATCCAGGGGCAATTTGGTAATGATCCATGCATTTTCCAGCATGATGGAGCACCATGTCACAAAGTAAAAGTGATAATGAAGTGGTACGGAGATCATTACATTTAAATTTTGGATCCGTGGCCAGGGACCTCCCCGGATCTTAATCCCATAGAGAACATGTGGTCAATCCTCAAAAGGTAGGCTTGCTGTGATAGTCGGTGTTGCCGGTGATACAATTCAATTCATTTTCAATTAAATTGCCGGTAATACAATTCAATTCATTTTCAATTCAATTCATTGAAAACACTCACTTTGCTCTGCACCGTTATGAATGCCCGAGCGGCCGTGCTTATTTTACTTTCAGTTTAGAATTAGCGATCTAAAAGCCCCCACTGGTGGTACCATTGTCACACGTCGGAAAATTTCCTCACCGTCACATCCCTACTCAAAAGGTGAGTGGACAAGCAAAAGCCCACAAATTGTCATCAACTCAAGAGCACTAACCAGTCAAGAATAGATTGCCATCAGTCAGGATTTGGCCCAGATGCTGATATCCAGCATGCCAGAGTGAATTGCAGAGGTTATAAAGAAGGGTCATCAACACTGTAAATATTGCACGTCGAATGCTTTTGGCAATAAAAACCTTTAAAATGTACGAAATACTTATTTTTTATACCATAGAACCATGTGAAGCAGCAAACTTTGCAAAACCCAAAATTGATGTCACTGCCAAAACTGTTTGTGTGTGTGTGTATATTATATATATATATATATATTAACCTGAAACTTCATTGATGAATTCTCTGGTCCAGTCTGCATCAGCTGGATCCAGACCAGCTTGTCCAGAAGAAGAGGCGGAGTCAGCACTAGACAGGAACTCTGCCGCCCAATCGCCAGACAGCGCCAGAGCAGCCACGTCAGGAGCTGAGAAATGAAAACAAATAGTTATAGCACATTGAAACGTGCTGAAATCTGTCTGGATGTGTGTTTGTGCACACTACCTCTCTGTGGAGCCTGTCTGTAGCTCTGTTGATCTATCTGCTGCATTTCCTCCAGCAGCTGACCCATGTCAAAACTGTGAGGAGGCCGTTGTGGGGCCTGTAGAAACTCACTGACCAGCTGGATTTCAAAAACATCAGGATGTCATTACAGTAAGAACATTAGAACACTGGACATGATCACAGACTACTTGACCTGACACAAACTGATCAGGTCATTGAAAACACCTTGAAAATATTAAAAGACCAAAATACAAAAATACATACCTCCTCTTCTGTGGCTATTTCAATTGGAGTAGGAGGAATCTATGGGTGGGGGGGTCAGGGGGTGGGAGAGTAAAATAAGCTTTTAATATTAAGTTAATTAATTTTTTATTTTATTTTTTAAGGCTGCATCTAATGATTATTTGCATATTTATATAAATTACTCAATTAATCGCTGCAAATTGATGAATTTTTTTTTTTTAAAAAGGACATTTTAGACTAATTATCTAACTAATAATATTTTTTAGATAAATCTATTAATTATATTTGGTTAGCTAACCAATAAATAATAACCATAACTTCTGCCATTAATCTTTTAATGTTTGATTCAAACAGCACAGAGTGGCAGAGAATGTGGTTGCGAGTCCTATAATTTGCAAGTGTCAGTTTTGGTTATAGAATGCAGTTGTCATGCCCGTAAAAAACTAAATTCAAAACAAAATTGAATTCCCAAACTTTTGATGATCGGACTCAAGATTTTTGGGATAAAGTCTCATTTTCAGCATGCTCGAGAGCCGGAGCCACCATCATTGGGGATGATTGTAAACAGTATGATGCAGAGACACATTCCATGTTAACCAGTGAAAGTGTACCTCTGGCCCTCAAGGTACACTTACCTGCAGAGTTTAGCTCCAACCCTGATCAAACTGACCTGCCTGTATCTTTCTAGTAATCATAAGGACCTTGAATAGATGTTCAGGTGTGTTTGATTGGGGTTGGAGCTAAACATTTGCCACGGTTACAAAAAAAAAAAAGTTTAGTAACTTACAGTGGGTGTTGATCGATGTCTCCAAGCCCCTCCTTCTTGGGTCATGTGACCAGTCAGTTTCATAAGGGGATTGGCTCCCCCACATTCCGCCTCCACTAGCTCCCGCATCGCCATGGCAGCACACTGTGATGCTGGATCAAACTAACACCTTGAGATATCTACAAGTAAATTAAATGTCATTATTAAGTGGTATGTTGTTATAAAAAAGTGACAGTAGTAAAGTGGTTAAGGGTCTAAATCAGTGGTTCTCAAACTTTTTGACTCCTAGACCCACCACTGTCCACAAAAATATTCGAAGAGCCCCTAGCCCTAGTTTTGTTTTCAAAAAAATTCATCCATCCATGGCATTTAATATTTTGGCTTTCATCACTATTTCTGTGAGGGATGAAACGGTTATCGGTTTGATGATAAACCACAATTAAATACCAGACGGTTAGTACTAACATTTCATAATTTAATTATCATTAAACCATATTTGATTACAGCGATTTTAAAAACTCATGATAAAAACGGTGTCCAACATTCAATCTAGATACTTATGACATAAATAATTATCGTCCAATATCAAAACTTCCCATCCTATCCAAGATATTAGAAAAAGTTGTCTTGAAACAATTAACTACTTTTTAAACTAAGAATAAAATTTCATTCTGGTTTTAGGTGTGGACATAGTACTGAGTCAGCACTCTTACAGGTTGTGAATGATCTTTTGCTCATAAGTGATGCAGGGAATCACGCAGTCCTAATTCTTTTGGATCTCTCAGCAGCGTTTGACACTTTTGATAATTTGATTCTTTTGAACCGATGAAAGCAGTTTGTCGGAATCCAAGGATTGGTTTTTAAATGGTTCACATCTTATTTAGAGCAAAGATTGTTTACAGTGAAGGTTGGCAATTGTTTTTTCATCCAGCCCCTATTACAAGTAGGGTTCCACAAGGGTCCATTTTGGGCCCTGCCTTGTTTTCATTATATATGCTCCCTTTGGACGAGATTTAAAAAAAAAAGGCATTTCTTATCATTTATATGCAGATGACACGCAGATATACTTGCCTTGAAGAGCTAACGGTACTGTTTCCTGTGCAACACTCCGTATGTGTCTGGATGACGTAAAAGATTGGATGGCTGATAATCTTGTTCAGCTGAATGAACATAAAACAGAAATTATGATTTTTGGTCGTTCAGCTTTTAATAAGGCTGAAAGTGACATCCTAGGGCCTAACTACAGGGCTGAGTAAAAAACTTGTGAGTCATTTTCGATTCATCGCTGAAGTTTGACACACAAATAAAAACTGTAGTTCGGAATTGCTTTTTTTTTTTTATCTGAGGGCAATAGCCAAATTAAGATTGTTTCTTTCAGCTAGTAACTCATCTATGCTTTTATCTTTTCCTCTTTAGATTACTGTATATTTATTGCCATTTATTCCGGGATTTGCCAGACTGATGTTGCACGCCTCCAGCTAGTGCAAAATGCTGCTGCTAAGAAAACTGATCATATTACCCCACTGTTACCTACATATTACCCCACATATTACCTACCAGTGCATTACAGGATTCAATAGGTTTTGACATTTGTTTTTAAGGCATTGCATGGAACGGCGTCAGATTATTTGGTTAAAATAATCAAGCCATATAAATAAAATTTAATGCTGAGATCTTTATATAAACTATTATTAATGATCCCAAGAGCACGTCTTAAATCTAAGGGTGACCGCACTTTCGCTGTCGCTGGCCCAAGATTATGGAATAACCTGCCTTTTGCGGTTAGATCGTCCCCGATCGTCCCCTGCCACTTAAAGTCATACCTGTTCTCGCTTGCATTTTAAACTTTTAATGGATGTTTTATTGCTTGTTGTTTTTATCTGTTCTTATTTTCATTTTGATAGTTTTATTATTGTTTTATTTACTTGTAATGTACAGCACTTTGGAGTTACTGTGTAGCCTGAAAAGTGCTCTATAAATAAATAAATACAATACATTAAACAAAGGTTAGCAATAGTCTCAAGCAGGCGAACCATGCAGTATTGGTTTTGATTTGTATAAAAACATGGCAAGGCAGTAATCAGGGAAGTTATATGAATTAATGTATGAATTAATTATATTAATGTATATGTTATATGAAGGGAACTGACTGTCATGTGCAGAATTTCAAAGGCATTTTCTTTTTATAGTTCCCTCTAAAGAGAAAATTAAGTCATATGTTATCAAAGACTTTATATACAGGTGCACTCATATTACTATGAATGGGAGAAAGTGCAACGTGCAATATGGCAGAAAAGAGCCAATCGGCGATTAAAAGACCACGAAAAAAAAGTAAAGTCATTGCGTCACTGCAGCTGCTATTAGAAGCTTCGGTTCCTATAGAAACAGTCTTGTTCTGAGGTCTGCGCTTAGCACTGCGCATGTGCATTAGGTAGCTCCAGCCTGAAATTTTTTTTTTTGGTCATGATTCAAGTGTTTAGAACAAAATTGAGACAGTTGTTGTCCGATTTCTTTGGTGATTTCAAATGTGAAATTTAATTGTAAGCTTAGCGAACAGTTTTTTAGAATCTGATGTTTCCCCATTCAAAGAGATAGGAGCTGCACTTGCATGACTAAAATAGCTGCTAGTAATAGCAAAGTCCCTCACCCGGCTGTTGTTCTAATGTCCTTTTTTTTCTTTTACGGACTATAAAAGGAGAATTTAAAAAAAAATGTCCCGCCCAAAATCAAGATGAACAAAAACATGACATTACATACAACGCCTAGAAATCCCCCAAAAAGTATCCGTGTACTTTCTTAACTGAGTTAAATACCTCCAGACCAGAACTCAGGTTGTCAGGTGACAGTCAGAATGACAGTTGACAGACGTGAACGCAATAACTTTGTTATTATAACGTTGTTATTACTGTCTTACTGAAATACTTCTGCTAAGCAGCTGTGGACCACTATTACCTAAAACTGTGTCTATTAATGCAGATTGTCTGTCGTTCTTACTACTTTGAGTAAAGATAAAGGATGGAGCAAGATTTGTTTTACAAACGTTTATGTTACATCAGTCATTCACTTTAGTGCTCGGCTAACATGTGCGCTGTTATTGATACAGTTCAAGCATGTGCACCGCAATAATTTAGAAATATACACATTGGTTTGTTGATGGACATACTCTTGTTATTACTAAAGGTAAGGAATTACAGTTGCAACATCTCATTATGTACCTCAAAATGAGTAGCGTATCACTGAGAAACGTCCTGCTCAAGCAGTCCTTACGATGGAGGTTCGGGTTGAATAAGTTCTTCAAATGTTTAATAATCGGACTCACACTCGGATTGATATGGCATATATTTTACCATCGCTACTGTCTTTACAGTGAGTACAATAGATGAGCTTCAGGAAGCCTCCGGAGCTGAAGTTCAGTTATGGTAATGGTCGTTTAGCTTCCGACACGTGCTGTACACTGTAGGCCAATCACAACAGACTGGACCATCCGACCAATCAGACCAGAGTAGGCTCGCTTTAGAAAGACTGATTCATCCGTCGATTCATTTGAGAATCATTGAAAAATGTGGTGATGTGCAATGTATATTATGAGAAAATTAAACAGTTTTTTTTTTTTTTTACCTTTGATGCACGTAAACCTGTTGTTGGAGACCTCCAAAACAAAATTAGGAAACTTTAAAATAGCATAATAGGGGCACTTTAAAGAGGCCCCCTTAGAATTTTACTTAGGCCCTCTAGTGGGTTGCAGCCCCTGGTTGAGAATCTCTAGACTGGTAACCAAAAGGTTGTAGTAGTACTGAGTAATATTCGTGGCCTTTAAAAAAAAAAAAAAGTATACATATTTTAGTCTATTTCTACAAATAAAAATCTATAACAATTATTGTAAAGCATTTCTTCTCTGAAAGCGGTCTGGGTGAATATCTACGCCACTTTATCTGCCACAAACAAAACAGAGCCTAAAAGACAATGAATCATCGGCTTGAGATAAATCCTGTGGACTGAGCTACCTTTCCACTGACATAAACATATGTTCCATCAGCTTATCCAGACTAGAAGGATTACACCGATTTCATTTTTCCTGAAAGAGCTATTAACAATTAACCAAGATTGCATGTGCACAAACAGTCCAGGTCTACCTTGCTGTCTTTATGCAATAATTCCAAAACAGCCTGCTTCCCTCGTGCAATGTCACACCTCTGACGAAAAATCATTGAGATGAAGTGGCCACCGGTTGAATTGGTCATCTGATCCCTGATTTGAAAACTACATGACATACATATTGAACTCAGATCTGGCTCTTGTCTGCTCTCAGTTTGGCTTCAGCACAGAAACATTACTGAAGGCAAGTGTCGCTTTTTCCAAATGTAAATGGCAGTTGAACATCCCAAGTCCCAACGTACAAGACCACAACCGGTTAGCTATTCGCTGCCGTGTTTGTGCAGCAGCTATGAATGATATCAGTGAAGCTAGCAGGTCAACTAAGTCAACTATGCTGCAGGCAGTTAGCTTACAAGCTAAATAAACTCCTCTCACCTGCACAGGCGATGTTGTCACCTCTTTCCCCCTCTCTTTCTCCTTTTATCCCGTGAGTAATGCAGTTTAGACAAAGACAAAGACAAAACACGACAGATAGAAGCAGGCCCTAAAGAGACGGCTGAGGTTAACGGCCCCCTGGTTGTCGGAACCTGACGGGTAAATGTTGCGCTGGTGACCGTCCTGTCTTTATTTACCTTCCCCGTGTGGCCCACTGGAACATGAGCGAAACAGCCACACGAATCATCCTACATGCTACGCTTCGGATATTCACAAACGCGGTTTGCGTAAAGACACGCGCTTTGAACTGTGACGGATGCAGCGAGATTTACGCTGAAGTTACGTAAAATTCCTAAAGTGACAGCGCATGCTTTGAGTGTTGATAACCTATTGTTAGGGAAATGTGCTCCCTAACATAGCATCATTCATAAAGTCATTCCTGTTGTGCAGTATCTTTCGAGCGCTGTAACTTTTGAAAATGAATATTCGTGTAATTTGTAATTTAGGGGAGGATTGCTATAAACGGCTAGCCTACCAGAATCGAAATATACACTGGTGACGCCAGTATTATTATTTTTTAATTATTCATACTATAATTATTATTAATATTTAAGTATTAATACTTCATTAATTTATAGAACACAATGGCAAGCATATGAACATGTTGCCCAACAGGATGGGAAATAGCAAGTTAGTTGCAATTTTAATAATATTGTTCAGATTTTTGTGATTTCAGATTTTAGATTTTTAAAATCTATTTTTAATACATTGCATTGTTATTTTTAAAAAAGAACTGTGCCTTATTTATTTTAGTGCTGTCAAATCGATTATTAAATTGTATGTCTGTGTGTGTATACTGTATACACACACAAACATATTTATACACATATATACATGTATATGTGTGTATGTACATAGACACGCACACACACAGACATATAGCCTATATGATATATAAAATGAATAATCGAGATTAATCGATTTGACAACACTTTATTGTTTAACACTTTATTAATATTTATAAATATTTATTTATTTATTGTGGCTTATTAGTACTGGCTGATAAGAAAGCTGTGGTTGCGGATACTTTTTCATCAGATAAAATATAATGTATGGAACAACCAAAGATGGCTGTTTTGTTTTATTTGATTAATAGCATTATAATATTGGCAAAATACATAAATGTAGATTCCTTAACACCCACTCTCCGTTTGTTATATTTATAAAATTAATTAAACCATTTTTTAGACACCCTTACAAAAATGCAGTCAGTTTTTTTTTTTTTTCCTGATTTGGATTTGATCTGGTTCTGATATTTTGAGAAAAATTGTAAATTGACTGTTTATGCCATTGTATTCAACTAACCCCTTTCAAGACTAACATGAAAAAAAAGAGACCACCTGCTGACGTCATCCGTGTGTTTTTATTATGAATTTTTTTTAACAGATTATTTCTTCAGACGGTTATCAATAACAATCAATCCATATAATCCATGTCATTGTGTCTATAAGTATAGTTAATTGTCCCAATGGTAACCATTGTAATAATATAGCTTATTAATGCAAATTTATCCATTCTTAATATCACACTGCAAAAACAACAGGCCTTTATTTACTGACAGGTTTCCACTGTACACTAACACAGACAGAGAAATAGTCACGGGAAAAGAGAGGGAAGTGCGAGCTGGAAGGAGGAAGGGGTGGCACAGTTGTACATTCAGAAACCAAAAAAAGCAGTGGCAGTATCTAAAGAGTGTCAGGAGAGAGAAAGGACAGGGGAGAAGAGAGAGGGAGGATGATGGCAGAGTGAAAGTGTTCTAGGCATAACAATAATGTGCCTTTCTGTTTCACTGTGAATCAGATATTAACAAGTTTTAAATTACACAATTGAACACACAAATAAATAGAAATTCATCAAGCCAATCATTACCGCTCTTATTTCTAATACTATTATTGTCATTGTCACTGTATATTACCAGTAGAGATATTAGAAAAAAATACCTAGCCTAGCCTATCTGAAAGTGCAAAGACTGAAAATGAACGCAAATAATGGAACAACAAAAAAAATTATAATAATAGTAGTAGTCATTTGTATTTACATACATTGAAGTACAATCAAAACTGCCCAGGTTGAGCTAACATTCTGATACAGCAGAGGGCATTGCACTGTACTGTGTTTTTCGTGAGGTTGTGAGAAAAGGTGCACAACAGAGTTGTGTGCGTGCGTGCGTGTGTATTGTGATGCTTAAAAGAAAGCACTTGCATACCTAGCTGCAGTCTATCACTATTACGAAACACCTTTACTGACTACTCCTCTATATCTGTACATGTGAATTTGTTCAAGGAATGTATCAAGAGACAGATTGTGCAGAGGAAATACAGCTTCGGAAGTTGTTTTGTACTTAGTGTACAGGGCACTAGACACTATATTAGTTACAAAAGGCTGTAATTTGAAACATTCGGTATCAATTAGTTAATATGAGTTGACAATTAGTATTTTCATTATGTTTAATACAGTGTTGTGAGCACATCAATTGAAATAGGTTGTAGGATGAATGAACATATAATTGTGCCATTAATAAATATTGGGATCTGGGTTGAGAGTGGCAACGAGGAAATGCATTGTGCATTGTGGGAGCGTACATTCCAGAGAGAAGCATTGCATTCACAGAGGCTGAGAACCTATAATTGTGTCACAGGTGTTTTAGACACTTTTCATTATCTTTGATGGTGCGCCTGTGTGTGTTTATTCCTGTATTTTAAATGAGTGGGTGGAGTTTTAGAATGTGGGCATGGCTAATTGGCTCAGTAACGTCTGGGGGTGGAGTCTCTTCCCTCTTTCTTGATGATGATTCGTTGGTCATCACTGGTATCATCGGGCGAATCCACTACTTCTTCCTCATCATCACACTCTCCTTCAATATCTGTTGCAATGCCCATGCGGTTCTCGTATGACTAAGAGAGAGAATACAAAGAGAGAAGTGTAAGATACCACACACGTCAGTAATAATGCTGATCAGTAAGAGTTTTTAAAATAAATTAACAGTTTAATTCAGCAAGGATGCATTAAATTAATCAAAATTGACGGTAAAGATATATTTATAATGTTTCAAAAGATTTATATTTCAAATAAATGCTGTTATTTTTTATTTTCATGAAAGATTCCTGGAAAAAAGGGAATCATATTTTCCACAAAAATATTAAGCAGCATAGTTGTTTCAACATTGATAATAATAGGAAATGTTTCTAGAGCACCAAATCAGATCATGTGACACTGAAGACTCTATCACAGGAATAAATTACATTTTAAAATATTTTCAAATAAAAAAATATTTTCACAATATAACAAAATATAACAAAAAAAAATTACCAACCCCAAACTTTTATACAGCACATGTATCTACTTTTGGATTCATACCTCCATTGGGTTCACAATAATGGTGAGGGCCGAATCATCCCATTGGTTACTGCCCTCTTTTCCTCCGCCTCTTGCTCCTTCACCACGGCGGTGGATGGAACGGATGCGGAAGACACCAAGAATCACCATGACAACCAAGAAACCCACGCACACCATGATGATGACAGTTGCAGCTCCTGGAACAACTGTACGCATGAGGAGAGAGAGAGAGACATTGTGTTTATTCTTTATAGTTCTTATAAATTCTTTATAATTTTTTTAAGGGTTATATCATGAGGAATAAAACTGTCTTTTAAGATTAAATATTTTATTACTCAGTAAATAAAGAGACCATAAAAGCTTAAATAACCCTTAAATAACGTAACTAACCCTTTAATCACCAAAAATGTATTTTACCTAGGAGAAAAATAATACTTGTGTTTACATATTTCAGGCATGTACCTGAGTTGCGGTGTGGGTTGGGGAGTGTGTGTCCACTCAGTTCTCCAGTGTGATGGGATGGATGGAGGAACTGCTGCTGAGATGCCAGCAGGTGAGATGGATGGTACAGACTGTCCAAAGAATGCAGGAAGTTCACCTGAGCAAGACAAAGACAGTGAGATTGTGTGGTAATTATGTATCAACATTAAGAGTGTGAACTTTCAATGGTGTTCTTTGTCAGGAAGTGTGTGTACTGTGTTAGTGTGCTGCAGGTCAGTCTGAAGGATCCATATCAGTGTCATGTGTTCAGTTGTGTTCATTACCTCCAGCGTAAGCTCGTTGCTGGTGTACCGGCCATTCATTTCTGAGCACGACAGACGGAACCTTCTTTCAAAACGAGCAGAACCCTTTGCTAAGCGATAGCGAATGGAGCGCAACACATCCTCATACACAGAGATAGACTCCGCTCCTGAAAGAGAGAAAAGGAAGGATTAAAGCATTTTTCCTGTGAAATAAATAAGAATGAGTTTATATGTTTCTGCTAAAATAATGTTTTGAAAGAAATGTATATCTTTATTCAGCATGAATGCATTAAATTGATCAAATGTGACAGTAAATCATTAAAATATTTATAATGTTACAAAAGATTTCTTTTTCAGTGTGGTTCTTTTAAACTTTCTGTACATCAAAGAATCCTGAATCACAAAAATATTAAGCAACAACTGTTTTCAACATTTATAATAATCAGAAATGTTTCTTGAGCAGCAAATCAGCATATTAGAATGATTTCTGAAGGATTACTGACACTCAAGACTGGAGTAATGGTGCTGAAAATTCAACTTTGCCATCACAGCAATAAATGACATGTTCAAATATATAGTAAAATAGAAAACAGCTATTTTAAATTGTAATTATATTTCACAATATCACTGTTTCTACTGTGTTTTAGTGTACTGTGATAGTGTACATGATTTGCATTTAAAAAATAACACTTAAACATTTATAAATATTTTAAATGATTTAATAAAGTATTAAACCAAGTGACTTTTAAGAAGCACAAAAACTAGCACCATAGCACAAAAAGTTTTGTGTTTCAATTTCTAAAACTATTTATATATATTGTTAAAAATTAAGACAAGCTTTATTACAATATGATGGTAATGTAAGCCATTAAGTTAATGATGAAAAATTTACCAGTGATGGCAATGTAGGCCGTTGTGTTAATGATGTCCAGCCCCCTCTCTCTTAATGCCTCCATGTCGACCAGAAGCTCCTCCCTTTCTGGGTTTAGCTCCTCCCCCAAGGGCTGGACTTCACATCCATCCAGAGTGTGAGCCACAGCATCTGACATCAGTGCTGATCAAGAGACAGAAAAAGACTAAATAACTCTCTAGCCTTTGGCCATAACACTGAAGTGTAGGAGAGCAAAGTTCTGTCTCCTGCATTGCACAAGCTTAAAGTTACAGATAACAAAACGAGTATAGGTTAACCTGTAAGCAGATAAGCAATTCCACTATTTGTATTGCTCACATTTTCTATAGACAGACAATGCGTGCATACTAACGTGCAAATATCTGATCATTGACCTTGACTTCTTTAATAGAAAGTCAATCTATGCTGCACCATCTCCAGACAAAACCAAGACTGCATATCTTTTGTCCTTAGTTATTCATCAAGCCGACCCTCTGGGCTATAACAGGGTCTGATGTGTAGATCAATAAATGAATAGAATACATTTTGATAAAAAAAAGCCCTTTAAGAGGTCATCCATCAAGCTGTGGGTTCACAGATTACTGTTTTAGGTGAGATGTTCAAAGCTTACCCCCTCCTTCCATGCCCTGAGCAGCTGTGTTCACAGCATGAGACAAGGAGCAGACGATACGGAGCTCAGGAAACAAGGGAACCCCTTGAGGGCCCTCAAATTCAGCGGCTGGTCGGGCCAGGTGGGGTCCCACCCCAGACAGAGAGATCTGTGGGGCGTCAGGCTGGAGCACGACCAGGTAACCCTCCAGCTGTCTGAGAGAGAGACAGCTCTCTTCACTGAAACACCTACAGAAGGACAAAGAGAAATATGATGATTTAAGCAGAATATTTAGATACTTGAGAATAAAGTATCTAAATATTTTGTGTCATTTTGCTCGAATGATTTATGATAATGCACATCATTATCATAAAGCATTCGAGCAAAATGACACAAAATATTATAAAGTTAACACATTTAATAATAGTTTAGGCTGATTTGTCTTGTATGATAATGTTATATTTTTATTTGGGGTCTTTTCTAAGTAATAAATTATTGATCTGCACCACCAGTCAAAAGTTTGGGGTGGGTTGGATTATTTAATGTTTTTAAAAGAAGTCTCTTATGCTCACCAAGGCTGCATTTATTTAATCAAAAATACGGTAAAAACAGTAATATTGTGAAATACTATTAAAATTTTAAATAACTGTTTTCTTTTTTAATATATGTAAAAAAAAAAAATTATTTCCGTGATGGAAAAGTTGAATTTTCAGCATCATTACTCCAGTCTTCAGTGTCACATGATCCTTCAGAAATCATTCTAATATGATGATTTGGTGCTCAAGAAACATTTATTATTTTTATCAATGTTGAAAACATTTGAAACTTTGAAATTATATATATATATATATATATATATTTTTTTTTTTTAACAAATAAATTTTTTTTGCTGTCACTTTTTTGCTACAGTATATAATTAAAGTGCCCCTATTATGGTTTATTTTCGAATATTCCCTTTCATGCCGTGTGTAATATAGCTGTTCGTAAAAGTAAACGTTCTGAATGTGAAACGCACAATAAATAAAGTTATTGTCTCCAAAAAGAAAGAATCGAATTTGAATTGCATAATGCCCGTCTATGTTGTACATTGTCCGCCTGAGAACAACTTGACCAGCCCTCAAACACGTCATTTTACTGACGACTGCTTCTCAAATCTCGGAGTTCAACACAGGATTCGCAAAACGCTTTCTCTTGAGAGATGGGTCAGTACCCAGTTTATTTGGACCAGCTTGCTCCTCAGAATCACAACCTGTAAATATGAATAATTACTGATGTATATATTTGCTACCAGGTGTTCAAAATATGTAGCTTTGTGTTTTATATTGTGTAAATTTCCGGCTAACTGGCTAACTCACGTTATTACTGTCTTCCTAAAATAGTTCTAAGCAGCTGTGGGCCACTCTTACCTAAAACTGTGTCTATTAATAAAGGATAAAAGATAAATGATGGAGCAAGATTTGTTTTACAAACGTTTATCAGTCATTCACGTTAGTGCTCGGCTAACATGTGCGTTGTTATTGATACATTTCCTGCATGTGCACCGCAATAAATTTGAAATATACACATCGCTTTGTTGATGTTGTTATTGCTGATGTAGAGGAATAACAGTTGCAACATCTCATAATGTATGTCAAACTGAGTAACGTATCACTGAGAAACGTCCTGCTCAAGTTGTCCTTGCGATGGAGGTTCGGGTTGAATAACTATTTCTTCCAATGTTTCATCACCGGACTCGCGCTCGGATTGATATGGTAATATCAACATCATCGTTATGGTCTTTACAGTGTGTACAATCGCTGAACTTTAGGAAGCGGAGCTGAAGTTCATGGTAATGACCGTAAACTTCACAAAAGTCTAGGTCATCTGACCAATCAGAGCAGAGCAGGCTAGTGGAAAGGAGGGATTTAGAGAGATTGAATCATTGGACAGGTCGTTTGAGAATCATTGAAAAATGTGGTGATGTGCAATGTATATTATGAAATAATTAAAGTGTTTTTTGACCTTTGATGCATGTAAAGCTGTTGTACGAGGCCTCCAAAACAAAATGAGGAAACTTTAAAATAGCCTAATAGTGGCACTTTAATTACTACTTGATTGTTTGGCAATATTCACGCTATTGTATGTAGAAACATGTGCCCATATGTTTATGTGAATATGTGTCAATTAATCTGTTCATAGTGAGCAGCTGTTTGCATTTATCTACAGCTGATCGTTGATGCTACAGCTGCTCACCGCGACCCCTTGACTTGATATCTGTTAACAGTAAAGTAAAGCTCTAATTTACATGCTTGCCAAAAAAACAGAGGGAGCTGTTATTAACAACATTTTTTAGTTTTAGTTCAATTACAACATTTTTACAGATTTTCTTTACTCTGCACTTGATTGTTTCATCTCCTTCTCTTTAATTCACATTGAGGAAAAGGCAGCTGAACACAAACTAACCTACTGTTGGCAACTGCAGTAAATTAATTTTCCTGACAAAATTACAAATAATATTGAGTTCGAATTCATAAGGCTTTAGGGGCCAGATTTACCAACAGCTTGTGCCAGCGCAAACCCTCTTTTGGTGACACGCAATGAAAAATTTGCTCTGAAAAGGCGTGGACAGTTATTTTTGCAGCTGACCGTATTGCACATGCATTTATAGGAGTTTCTCTTTCAGATGCAAAATTTATTTGAGGAGAGTATTTAAACGAATCATGCAAGGTGCAGAGGTGTAAAGTATTTGAGTAAATGTAATTAGTTACTGTACTTAAGTATCTTTTTGGCTGCTTTGTAGTTGTACTGAGTATCAAAGATATTAGCAACTTTTACTCTCTACTCGACTACATTTTTGAACAAGTAAATTTACTTTTTACTCCAATACATTTGTGTTGAGTAATGCAATTACACATTACATTTTGCATGGCACCTAACTTTTTCTGCAGCAGTTTGTTTCTGCTATAAAGATGCGATATTGCCATTTAAGGGCATTGAAGGTACTATATCTTGTGCGTTTTGCCTTTACTTACCCAAACATGTCAACAAGGCCACTTTACATGAATGCGAGTGCATTAGCAGGGAGGTGATGAATCGCAGGTATTTGATTTATGAGATGAGGTCATGACTGCAGCCGGTGATGAGGCTGAAATCAGCACATCCAGTGCAAGAAGGCTTTGACTATTTAATTTTACTTAACATTATTTTGTTTATCCGCTATATTGACGAGACCTTTTTGAAGGATTTTGGTTTACTTATGGCCTTTCTGTGCACTTAGATGTTTAAGATGTTTAATATTGAGGTCTCATCTTACAAATCAATTGTTTCTTATTTTCACTGGCATGTCTATCAGGTGTCGAGGACTAGTGCATCGTTGAGCCTATATTTAGTATGAGTAAAATACTGTTAAAATCAGATACTTTAAGACTTTTACTCAAGTTGTATTGGAATTGGTGACTTGTAAGTCATTTTTGCTGTAAGGAATCTGTACTTTTACTCAAGTATGGTTTTCAGGTACTCTTTACTCCTCTGGCAAGGTGATTTACTAAGGTTTGCGCTCGTCAATTTACTGGTATTTGCGCCATTATTTACCTCCCAAAAAAGCATGTCTTAAACCAGATGCTAATTTGCGCTGCTCCTGGTATCTACTGACAACACGCACATTAAAGAACACAGACGCAGCTGGATCATTTCCATAATGACCATCATTGCATCATTGCTTCTTTAATGTGCGCGTCGTCAGTAGATCACGCACAGAACCTTTCACTCCCATCTGTGCTTTTTTGGAATTGCGCTATCACTCTAATTTGCCCTGTTTAGTAAATCTGGCCCTAGATATGTTGGTTAATTTGAAATGCTGAAGAAAGTTTATTTCAGCGTGTGGGTTGTCATGTACCTGAGAGAGGTGGTGAGTTTGAGCGGACGGACACCAGGGGTGGCAAATCGTAGAGAGTTCCTGTATGTCACCTGCTGAACAGCACGGTTGAAACTTTCAATGTCGTCTCCCTCTAACACCAGCACAGACTGGCTAGGGTTCACATGCACCTGAGGAGAAAAAAATACGTGTTAGTAAAAAAAAATTGAGCTAGTTTAAATGTTACAGGAATGTTCCAGGTTATATGCAACTTAAGCTCTATTGACAGATTACTATAGAAAATAATTTTGCATCTCAGTTAGACAAAAAACAAAGCAGAACCTTTATAGCCTTTGGGAAAAAATATGGGCTGTGTTATTAATAAAAATGTAAAGTTATCAAACTTTAAGTCATAGTTTGAATGTACCTTCATGCCTGAGCCCAAAGTCTCAAGGTCTCCGAAATCAAGCCCCTCTCGACAGGCATACAGGCACTCCACTACACTGTGTGGCTCCACATTTCCTGGACGCACTGTTACTCCTGACAAAAGCCCTTTGTAACCACTGACAAACTTCCCTGTGGACCAAAATGAGAAGATATAGTATATATAAATATGAATCGATACAGACTCTTTTAAGGACATTAAACACATGCTGGCACTTAATTGAGTATCTCTATTGATCCCAGACAGCTCATGAATAACACATACTTGCACATCCTCATCCACACACAAACATTGTCAGGTTCTCCTGGTGTGCACCTCACCTGTGTCTTTACTCTCTGGCATGGTGTTGTTCACAATGTCTTTTGGTTTCTCTTCTGGCTCTATAGAGAGGAATAAGGGAAAGAAAATAGAATATTCATTCATTTTAAAGGAATAGTTCATTTAAAAATGGAAAGAACTGTCATTCTTCACTGACCTACGTTATTTGATACCTACATTAATGTTCAAAAGTCTTTTATGCGTGCCAATATAGTAAAAAAAAATATTGTGATATATTTTGAAAATAACTATTTGCTATTTTAATGCATTATAATTCATATTTAATGATATAAATTGTATTTAAACTATATAAGTAAAAATATATAAAAATTTATATAATAACATAAAAAGAAAATAGATTGCACTACTGTTCAAAAGTTTGGGCTTAGTAAGATTTTTTTTATTGTTTTTGAAAGATGTGTCTTGTGCTCACCAAGGCTGCATTTATTTAATCAAAAATACATCAAAAAGAGTAATATTGTGAAATAATATTACAATTTAAAATAACAGAATTTTCAGCATCATTACTCTAGTCTTCAGTGTCACATGATCCTTCAGAAATCATTCTAATATGCTGATTTGCTGCTTAAGAAACATTTCTTATTATTATCAATGTTGAAAACAGTTGTGCTGCTTAATATGTTTGTGGAAACCATAATGTTTTTTTTTTAAGATTACGATGAATAGAAAGTTCAAAAGAACATTTATTTTGAAATATAATTTTTTTGTAACATTATTAATGTCTTTACTGTCACTTTTGATCAATTTAATGCATCCTTGCTAAATAATAGTATTAATTTCTTTAAAAAAAACATTTACTGATCCCAAAATTTTGAATAGTAGTGTATGTTCTGTTATTTTTTTATTGGGAAAACAGCAATATACAAGTTTTTTATATCATTTGTTATATTCTAACTGCTATATTCTAAAGCTTCTGAAGCAATTTTATATGGCTTTATACTGTATGGTTTATATGGCTAAAGCAGCGTAACAATAATGAGTTCCACAAAAAATTAAATAAAATACATAACAGTACATGGTTTGAAATTACATGAAGGTGAGTAAATAATGGCATATATGTCATTATTAGAGCCTCAGCCCAGTGTCAAAACATTTTAAGAGGTTATTAACATAGACTAGGTGACCCAGTTAGCAGAACAGCAGAAGATTGAAAGCTTGGGCATCTTTCTACCACACACACACTAAATGAGTGCCACAGTGTGTAAGAACGGTTCTGTTTAGCTGAATAATATATGAGTCTATTAATAGCTGAAACACACAAAGTCTCAGAAAATAACATGACTACAGATTTCTGTTCCACCTACTGCGGATATCTTCACACCAATTGAAGATTTATCACATATGGCTAACTGTAAAATTACCCCAGCATGCTCCGATGACCAGCCGTTGGTGTGGTGCGGGGTTGGGGATGGCTCCGTTGTCATGGATGAGTGCAGGGTCAAAGGTCACGCCATCCACATAGAGTGTGACAGAGGGGAACTGCACACTAAGGGACAGGTGATGCCACTCACTGTCACACACCTGTCAGAGACAGAGGTCAAAGTTCAGCTAAGCTCTAGAACAAGATGTATATTTATATGATGCAAAACAAGATGTCTCTATTAGTTCCTGTGACAGACTGTGCGTGACAGAATTCAAGTAACTGAGATTTGCTGTCACGGTTAGTTTACCTGTTCCAGTTTCCAAAGGAATTTGACGGGTCTTGCGGCAGACACATCCGGCCAATAGAAGAGAGAGAGGCGACAGCCATGTACCGATAAAGAGTAATGAGAGTACAAGTCATCTGGAAATGAGAACATAACACTGTTTAGTAGAGCAGTTTAAATATGAATTCTTAAGCACTGACTACTGACCAGGGATGTCAAAGGTACTGGTACTTCAGTGCTTGGTTTTAATGGTTCATCTTAGTATTAATGTAAACACATCTGATATGTGTCAAAATATTAGATTTGTGTATTAGAAACTGCTGTTTAAATTCACATAAAGCCCATTCACATTCTTTCAACTTCAATTCAAAATAACTCACAATTTCATGCATAACCCTTTGAATTCAGCTCAAAATATCTTACATTGGGTGTCTTTGCTGACCTCTTGTGGAAAAAAGATAATATAACATGATATTTCATGACTCTTGCATTTTTAGTTTGTAACCAAATACATTGTTTGTATTATTTTTACACAAATAATTACTTAGAAGCAATGCTTATTTTATTTATAATAAGTTTGGAGTCTGTCAGATTTTAGTTTGTTTTTAAAGAAATGAATACCTCAATACTAATTTTGCAAGGATGCATAACAGTCAGTAAAGACATTTATAATGTTACAAAAGATTTCTATTTCAAATAAATTCTGTTCTTTGGAGCTTTCTATTCATAAAAGAATCCTCAAAAATTGTATTCCACAAAAATATTAAGCAGCCCAATTGTTTTAAACTTTTCAACATAATAATAAGAAATGTTTCTTAAGAACCAAATCAGCATTAGAATGATTTCTGAAGGGTCATGTGACACTGAAGACTAGAGCTGAAAATCTTTTAAATTGTAATAATATTTCACAGTTTTACTGCATTTTTGATCAAAACAATTTTGAACAGAAATGTAACTTTAAATATAAGAGTGTGATCAACAACATATAATTATTTTCTGTGGTATTGACTTTTACTGGCACTACTATCAACTACTGAAATTTTGGCAAGCTAGCACACACTGACCATTCTTTACAGTGCTGCAGACAATAGTCTCCTCCTCTTTACGGGTTCCCCTCGCCTGATTGGCCGGCGGTTGAGCGCTGGCACCTCCTCTTCGCATCCACAGCTGCAGGGTAAAGTGGTCACCGGATACTGCTGAAGCAACTGAATCAGGTACTACAGCAACATGGGTGGAGCCATTGAAGGAGAAGACCAGGGATGAATCAGAGGACGGTAGAGTCGGCAGCGCGGCGGTCCAATTGGTTGCAGGGGATGGAGGTGGAAGGAGGTCGACTTCACCCCTCACGGCACCTGAAAATGTTAAAAGCATATACATTATTGATTTAAAAACAGGGCTGGTGTCAGCAAGTACAGCAAGAACTATGGAATTATTGAGTACACCCTAATTTTAAGGGATTTGCATCATGCTGTTAATCTGAGGAGAACGGAATGATTTGGGACATTTTCCCATCTGCTCTAAATTAGATGAACAGTCGGGTGAATTTGAAGCGACAGCGAGCAAAACAGATAAACTTCAAGTCCTCAATTTTCTGTCCGCTAATCATGTCTAATCCTAAATAAACAGGGGTCTGCCATCATCAAATTAAAACCTTAGACAATTTATCAGAAAAATTAAAGATCAGAAATTGACACCATTTACAAACATACCACAAAGTCTGCGCACAGATCGATCGGAGTAGCTGTCCCTGTCACAGCCCTTCCCAATATGACCCGTCTGAAGCTCAACAGTAGCCTGGATGTTCCAAACCGTCTCCTCACAGGTTTCCAAGTGTAGGTTCGGAAAGAGAGGGATACTGCCGGAACCAGGAGTATACTCGATGCGCTTTGTCCATCCTATGATTCAAAAACACATATATAATAATACAAAATAACATATATTGACATACCGATGTCGATTTTCAATAATGTTGAATTCATAGCCAAATTTTTATAATTTAAATAAAAAAATGATAATTACCGATCCAGCCCGGCTTGCAGGAAGGTTTGACTGTGATTATGACCTGAGCATCAGCCTGAGCTCGATTCTTCCCACAATCAAATGCTGTCACCCAGAAACTGTGGACACGCTGGCGTTTGGAGTCCAATGGCTCAGTGTTCTTTATGTTCCCTGGATTTGTAAAAGATAGAAAGAGGTTTATATATCTGGCAAGATAGGAAAAATAAGAGCACAGAGAATGTTAAAAGATTTGAAAGTCAGAGGCTTTTGTGACTGATCGGAAATTATAAAACAGATTGTATAGTGCCAGGGACACTAAGCATATGATAAAGAAAGCAAAAACAACAAAAGCAGCTGAAAATGAGAGCAAAAGCAACAGGTGAAGGCCAACATTGGATTGGAGGAGAGAGAGAGTGAGAGAGAGAGAGAGAGAGAGAGAGAGAGAGAGAGAGAGAGAGAGAGTGTACAAGAACAATATTGAAGTGGCACAATAAATAAAAGGATATTCACACAGTGGTGTCTGGTACAGCCTGAGTCTGACTGACCCAAATTACGAAACCAAACCACACACACTACAGCAGAAAAATCTGCAAAGTCATTGCTAAAAGGAGGACTTCTCTCCCTTGTGCGCCTTCCTTATTGTATCTTTCTCCCCTGTTTCGGTTTCTTTCCATTGGCCATTTCCTTCTTCGTCAGCATTTGTCATGTTACAAAATGTCGGCTATTGATCGCCTCCCCCTCATTCTGTCAATGGGTGCTCTGATCTGCATTGAATGATCAGGAAAGGTGACTATCCCTCAGTCTCACTGCAGAAACTGGGATGTTCCAAGAACTTGAATATTACCCTAAAGACCAGCTTAACATCGACATGCCACCTCATTTTTGAGATAAACAATTATTTGGAACAATTGTATAAAATTATGATCTTTACGGGAAGGATTATAATATTATATATTGCAATAATATTATGGGGGTGAATTTAACAGCAGTTTTAGACAATTTTACACACCCTAAAAATTAAATAATATTAATCAAATGTGTCTTAAATAAAAAAAGAACAATTACTCTCAAAGTAATAATATTGTCGCCTTAATAATTTTATACTATTAATAATGCTCAATAATGTTCACATTTACACATTATCTGAATTAAAGTATAGTTCACCCATTCATTTAGTCATTTTGCAGAACACAAAGGAAGATATTTTGTAGAATGTCAGTAACCAAACAGACCACTGACTTCTATTGTATGGACAAAAAATATTGATTTTTTTTTTTAACAAAATGTCTTCTTTTATATTTTATGTTCCACAGAAGAAAGAAAATCATACATGTTTGGAAGGACATAAAGGAAAATGATACAGATTTTTCATACCTTTAAATCCAAATATGTTGATAGCTAGTAAAAAACAGCCTTCACCTACATACTTCAGAGAAAAAAAATCCATAATGCGTTTTAAAGATTTAATTTTTCAATTCAGTGCAACAGTTTTAATTTCATAAATAGATTTAAATTGCCTCCAACCTCATGATCAAATCTTTTATGGAAGCTACTGGTGATAGTGTAAACCTTTTATTCATGTTAAATTTGAATCATCAACCTGGAAATTGAATAGAAATTAGTTTGAATTGAAAGACATCAAAATTAAAACACCAAATTAAAATATAGAACAATATTCTATTAAAAAACTATTATGATTAAATATCTATTTAATCTCCAATATAAATAAAATATTACATATTAAAATCACAATTTTTGTTTGTTTCAATTGTCCCTGGTCACGCTTACATTAGAAGTGTACTGTGAAAAAGTGTACTGTGTATCAATGCTGGCAGTTCTGTCATGACAACTCTTGGAGAGATTGGCATGGAATAGAGATTGGCATGGTAATGGATATGGCAATGTTAATGTATTTGGTCTTGGTGGAATAGATCTGCTACACTGCTGCTGCTGCTGCGAAGCAAGTACTGAGACTTGCTACTGCCAATACATTCAGAGACATTGCTGTGAGCATGTAAGACATGCTGCTGCTGCACATGTAACATACACAAAATAACCCCTGTAGTAGATCTATACAGGTGGAGCTGGTGAAGGTGGAGAGATTTTGAAAGTGCGCTGCACTTTCTGCCAACAGCAATCTACCAGTATTTGAATGTTGAGCCACAGCTCATTGGCTGCTGATGCAACAGCAACCAATCAACTGCGCTATGTAAATAATGATGTGATCGCTACCAAATGAGTTAAGGATCAGCCTGTGCCATCTAGAGTTTCATGCCAGAACTAGGTGTTTGTAGTTCTCACCATCATTATCAATGGTGAAAGGGACATTGGGTGTAATGATGTCATAGAAGCAGATCTGGCTGTACTGAGGGGAGCAGTCGGCATCCACGGCTTCCACCCGCACAATACGATCAAACAGGCGACCCTCAGGCACCGACGCCTCATACCGACGCTCCACAAAGACAGGAGAGTACTCGTTCACATCATTTACACGGACGTGCACCGTGGCCCTTGGGAAAAAAAGGGTTAAGAGTGCAATTTAGAATCCAAAATGGAGGACCGCAACAGGTTTTTTATGAATTTGCATAACCCAAAATCTCTTACTTGTGGGATTTCTTACTGTTGGTGCCGTCAGGACCTTCACCACAGTCGTACGCCTGGATGGTGAAGCTGTGTTCCTTCTGGCTTTCACAGTCCAGTGGCTCCTTGGACCGAACCAGACCTTCTCCAGTTGAGCGGTCCAACACCACAGCCTCAAACTGTGCTGAACCAGAACCACCTGGTCCATTATGAACCCTAAACCCACAGATCTCCCCTGAAAAGAGAAAAGTAAGTCTGCACTGATTACATTTGAATAAAATATATTTGTACGTGACAACCCTACAAAATCCTAATTTAAAGTGCCATTTACCACACAGGTGAAAAAAAACATTAACGTGTGAAATGATGTGAAAAGGGTTGCTGAGTGTTCTTCTGTAAGTAAACACTTGCGTTCAGGAAGTGCTGTCACACATGACACGGCACTGTGAATGTTAGCTTAGCCTGCGGAGGGGGGAGGTCTGTCAGCCTTAATCCCTGTGTAATTCATGTAATTTGTGTAAACATAACATGTAATTACTTACCACAGTACTGAACTAGCTGCTAGAGGCTTCAAAGTTGCTCACTCCCCTTCAAAATAACCCTTACACCAAACCCTTATCTAGACCCTGTCAATTGGAAATACACTAGTAATATGATTATGCACAACAAGTGTTTCCTTTTCACACTTCAGGCGTAAATGTTTATAACTACCGACTGAAGGTGCGATCACATTTATCGCTCTGTGAATTTTCACAAGTGAAATCCAGGCATTTCAATAGGAATCCATGCGATCAAGAATTTCATGTAAGGACGAAATGGCCGATTTCGCAATGGTTTAAAGTTTGTCATGCAGATTGGCCGTGATAACCAACAGATAGCTGCTTTGTTTGAAAGTGACTTCTGTGTGAACTGTGATTTATACACTATTGACAATAGGCAATGGACCTGTGAATGCACCTTACATGGAATAACTGCCACAGCATGAATATAACCTATAAAGGTGAAAATTGACGATACACTAGTAATATTAAATGCACAATAAATGCAAAGTTTCCTTTTCATACCTGCTGCATATTTACCGTCTAACAGTGCAGTCACATTTATTGTTGTTTGCCATTTTCACAGTGAAATCCAGGCATTTCAATAGGAATCCACACAATCTGGAATTTAATGTGAGGGGACGATAGATTTCCCCAAGCAGATTTTGCAATGGTTTAAAGTTGGTCACATGTATTCGCTGTGTTGACCAACAGAAAACTGCTTGATTTGAAAAAGTGACTTCTGTGAGAGCTGTGCTATTGACACTAGACAATACCTTTTTTTGGACCTTTTTGCCCACTAAACCTTGTTAATCTAACTTTAAGAGAATTAATCATCATAGAATGACTATAACAAGTAAACATGCAACATTATCAGCATCTTCACCTGCATAGTGCAGCGGTGCGTCTTTATCCAGGGCGAACAGAGGAGGGTTGAGGAGGACAGTGTTGTCGTTTTCCATGACGATTCCTTGGTACTCCGTCTCGATCCATGGCTTGTGTTTATTGGCTGAGAAAGAACAATCACAAAAGCAAGGGACAGGTGTGAGAGACACAGGAACAATCTGTGATTCAGAGCAAACAGCTATTTTTTTTTTTTTGACAGAATTATTTATAACACGCCGTTATGAAGGTGAGTGAGCAGAGGTTCAAAGGCGAACACAAGCAGTCCAAGTCGAAGGAAAGTGCAACAAATAAAAAGTTGTGCTAAAATACATTAGTGGCAGATGGTGCAATGGTTCGGCCAGATGTACGTATGCATAACACTAGCACATTAAGTTACAAACATAACCATATGGGGATCCACCAAAACTGTGTGATGGACACAAACAAAACACACACACACAGACACACAAACATGCACACACAGTACGCTATGCCTCACTGCTTTGCAGAGTAATTAGATGTAGAGATGTTTGGCCTGATCGCACACCGTGAGGTATATTGCAACTATCACTCAAATGCAGACAGATAGCTCTCTGTAAACGCTCAGAGAAAGACAGAACAATGCAAACCTACATCAAACTCCCTAAAAATGAGAAATCTTCAACAATAAGGGTGACATGCTAGCCTGTGGTCTTTCTGGCCGGTGCTGCATTACTACTGAAAATCTTACATTCATTATCTTGAATTTCCATGACTTGCCTTGCAACTTAAGCATTTGGTTGTTGTTGCAAATTCCACAAATTTGTCAATGAGATAATGTTATCTAGCTTGCTAACACTGGGGAGGATTTGTAAAAAATGAATTCTGATAGTCTAAAAAACAAAGTATGTGTTAAAAAACTGCAAACCAATCATATTCACTGTGCTCTATTTATGGGGTATTGGTGTTATATTATAGCTGTATAATTTCTTATTGCAGTATACCATTTAAATGTTGGGGTCACTAAGCTTTTTTTAAATAAATTAATACTTTTATAAGCATTTAACATAAAAAGTTACAGTAATTTACATTGTACAATTGTTTAACAATTTCTATTTCAAATAAATTATGTTCTTTTAAACTTCATATTGAGCAGTATAATTTACATCAAATTTACTTTGAATCCTGAAAATCATGGTATCCACACAAAAAAAAAGCATTAGAAGGATTTCTGAGGGAACATGTGACACTGATGACTGGAGCTTTGCCGTTACATGAATAAATTACATTTTACAATATATTAAAATAGAAAACAGGAATTTTAAATAGTAATAATATTTCATAATATTACTGTTTTTATGGTATTTTTGCTCATATAAATGCAGCCTTGGCAGTATTAAATATAAACAAATATTAATTTAATGAACTTTTTAAAAAACTACAACATATAAATGAATAAAAAATAAATATATCACAAGTTCGCACTTACATACACTCACCTAAAGGATTATTAGGAACACCTGTTCAATTTCTCATTAATGCAATTATCTAATCAACCAATCACATGGCGGTTGCTTCAATGCATTTAGGGGTGTGGTCCTGGTCAAGACAATCTCCTGAACTCCAAACTGAATGTCAGAATGGGAAAGAAAGGTGATTTAAGCAATTTTGAGCGTGGCGTGGTTGTTGGTGCCAGACGGGCCGGTCTGAGTATTTCACAATCTGCTCAGTTACAGGGATTTTCACGCACAACCATTTCTAGAGTTTACAAAGAATGGTGTGAAAAGGGAAAAACATCCAGTATGCGGCAGTCCTGTGGGCGAAAATGCCTTGTTGATGCTAGAGGTCAGAGGAGAATGGGCCGACTGATTCAAGCTGATAGAAGAGCAACTTTGACTGAAATAACCACTCGTTACAACCGAGGTATGCAGCAAAGCATTTGTGAAGCCACAACACGCACAACCTTGAGGCGGATGGGCTACAACAGCAGAATACCCCACCGGGTACCACTCATCTCCACTACAAATAGGAAAAAGAGGCTACAATTTGCACGAGCTCACCAAAATTGGACAGTTGAAGACTGGAAAAATGTTGCCTGGTCTGATGAGTCTCGATTTCTGTTGAGACATTCAGATGGTAGAGTCAGAATTTGGCGTAAACAGAATGAGAACATGGATCCATCATGCCTTGTTACCACTGTGCAGGCTGGTGGTGGTGGTGTAATGGTGTGGGGGATGTTTTCTTGGCACACTTTAGGCCCCTTAGTGCCAATTGGGCATCGTTTAAATGCCACGGCCTACCTGAGCATTGTTTCTGACCATGTCCATCCCTTTATGACCACCATGTACCCATCCTCTGATGGCTACTTCCAGTAGGATAATGCACCGTCACAAAGCTTGAATCATTTCAAATTGGTTTCTTGAACATGACAATGAGTTCACTGTACTAAAATTGGCCCCCACAGTCACCAGATCTCAACCCAATAGAGCATCTTTGGGATGTGGTGGAACGGGAGCTTCGTGCCCTGGATGTGCATCCCACAAATCTCCATCAACTGCAAGATGCTATCCTATCAATATGGGCCAACATTTCTAAAGAATGCTTTCAGCACCTTGTTGAATCAATGCCACGTAGAATTAAGGCAGTTCCGAAGGCAAAAGGGGGTCAAACACAGTATTAGTATGGTGTTCCTAATAATCATTTAGGTGAGTGTATAATCAGATATAGTACAGAATATGTATATTTGGCGTGCTGTCCGAGTGGAGGCCTCTGAGCTCGGAATTTGGCCCGAACCCAGAGTAACAACCCCCCACCCAGCTGGGAAAGGAAGGAGTCCGAGAGGATGAGTTGAGGTGGAGGGGGGATGCTGGAAAAGTGTCGTAGAACAGAGGTAAATCGGCTATATATATGCATCCTCTGACACTGATTGGGTAAATTATCTGAACGTGCTTTTGTCCCGAATCATTTTTAGCAAAATCAATCATTCTTTTGCAGTTGTGCCAGTTAAAATGTTGGCAAGGCAAGTAAAAATCATCACTACTAATCCTTATTATTGAGCCGTGCTTCATTAAAATGACTTTGGTCATGTGTGACAGTACTAGACAGTCCGCTGACCACTAACCCAATGCACCAGTCTCGCATGTAAGGATTTTTCATGTGTGGCTGCATGCTGACCACCTCGCTCTTATATTTCAAGTCAGTCTGTGTTTTTTTGCCATTTATCTCTCTACCTATCCCTTTCTCTCCCACCCACCCACGCCTGCGTTCCTCCCTCTCATCCCTCACTCAGCCATATAACATTAATCTAAGCATCAGACCACTGGATTACTCCTCGGATTACAGACTGAGAGATGCTTTGCCTCTCACTCCATTTATCACACGTGCCGCTTTCCCACACTGACCAGAGCGTTTTGAATGACTCTGACAACATCTGTGACGGAGAGATAGAAAGAGCTACGCATGTCTGTGATCACACATGGAGAAACATTAGCCGTAAATTAAGAAATATAGCATCTCCAGTTTCCCACATCTCTAAAAATAGCTGACTGGAATAGATAAGCTTTCACCCTTTTCTTCAAGGACAAGAGTCGACCTCTCACTCCACCTCTCTTCCTCACAGAGATCTTACAATATATATCCAAGCATGTTTATGTCCTCCTCCAAATTTTGCTCTCCCACCAGTTTACGTATCTCTGTCATTAGCTTTCATCTATTCACTCCTATCTTCCAGTGTGTCATTCCATGTTTTCTCATATCTCTTCACTTTTTTCATCATGTTGTCTCTTGTCACCTTGAGATGCGGCCTACCTTTTGTGATCTCTACAAAATCTACTGTTGTCATTCATACAGGAGGCATATATTTAATAACTGACATGATTTCACACTTTACAGCTGTAACATACAGCAAAATTAATCAAGTAGCTGGTTTCAATCGACTGTATGTGCCAAAGCTGCAAACGAAAATGTTAATACACTCATTCGCACTTAATCATCAACACAATGCTCAATATCAACTATCAAAAGGATGGAGGAGACTGACCTTTGTTGCCATGGGCAACCGAAGTCAAGCAAAAGAGGAGAAAGGAGAGAAAACTCATTCTGGCCATCTGAGGGAGGAAGGAGGGGAAGGACAGAGGGAAATAACATGCATTAACCTGATATAAAGCAGTTTAAGATAGAGGACAGAGGAGAAACAGATAAGCGCAAAGACAGAGACTGAGAGACAGACATATCTCCTTGCTTGCATTTCTTTAAACGTAAACATCAAGACGAATACTACGCTAGGTAAATGTGAATATGATATGTAACACCCTTGACATCATCTTTGTGGCCTAGTATGGCCGAGTAGTTCTGGCTTACATCTGAGATATATTACCTCAATATATAGTCCATATTTACTAGTGAAAATCAACACTCAATAAAACCTTTATATTAAGCGATTTGAGTGCGCGTGAAATGTAGAAGTCTGCGCATCCTCGTTTACACGCGCATGCAGGTGTATCCTCGCGAATGTGCGCGCGGACGCGGATATCACAAATGCAGGTTTGTTAACAGAATATTAAACGTGATTCATTACGCATGTCCTCGAATAACATCTGGTTTGAAAAGATGTGATACATACATCAATATTATTTTTTAAATAAATGAAGATTAAAACCTGCCAACTTGAATGACGGACGGAGATGTGATATAACCTACTGGTGTTTCAAACGCTTTATTAAAATGACCGGCATTAAACGTGTTACAGCTCACTCATAAATCTAACACATATATGCGACAAACGTAAATCGATTTTTTAAGCGTGTAAATGAATTCAAGCGACCTGAAATCACCATATCACAACATATTTACAAGCAGAAAGCAGTTAAGACGGTATTAACCCCTGTCATAAGCGCACGAATAGAATTAGAATGATTATTTTGGGATCAAATGTACGTTACCGTGAGGTGTGAGATGGTACCCTGCTCAGTCTCCTCTAAGCATCCGTCACACACTCACACCTATGACAGCCTGACGCCCGCCGACACACGAGCTCACCAAACGCAACGGGTGGAGCGATGGGGCCTCCGGTGCCTCACGAAATTTTTTGAACTGTGAAAAGGAGCCAAACTGGAATTTGAAGATTAGATACCAAGAAACCAATGCCCCTGTTTTCGGTGGACGCTGTGAGAGAAAAAAGACAGTGTTATATCTCCTCCCTCTCGCAGTTTCTTAACCCGCCCACACTGCGTCTCTCGCTCTCAGGACTCACCCCGGTACGCGAATTTACAAATCCTACTGCGACGAAGGCTTGCTTCTTAATGCTCATAGTCCAACCTACCGCCATTGGAAGGTTAAGAACGTACCTAATTAATATTCATTATCCAGGCCGTGTCCATTGGAGGACAATAGCGTAACGTTATAGCGGAGTACTTAATATGCAACAACCAAACCGTTGCTATAGGAAGTTATCAAGCGACATTAACATAAACTATTTACTATTAATAAGCCAAGCATTGTAAATAGTAGGAAACATATTTTTGCATTACATCTGGCTGGGCTCGTGCATACTATTTCTCATCCTCAAACCACACATTTATTCCCACTTCTAATCTATAAAGAAGGACATTTGTGAATGCGTTTGAACTGCCCACTATCACAATCTGTGCTTCAGCTCTAGGGCCCAGACTGCAAGATGACGTCATAGCGGCTCCCACAGCAGACAGATATAAAATCCTGACACCACAATTCAAAAACACCACAACACACTGGAGCAGGTTTAGTTAAAATCCAGCATTTTTTAATTAATATTACAAAAAACGTTTTCATTTAAAAGTAATTGTTTTTTTTCTCTCTCTCTCGCTGTTTTTTTTTTTTTTTTTTTTTACATTTGGTAGCAGTAAGGCAGTAGTAGTTGTTTCCCAAAAACAAATTTTACATCATTAAAATTTGCAACCACATGTATAAATATTATAAAACAATTCCGTTGCTACAGTGAGCATCTGTTCCCTTGGATTGAATCTGGGTGCAGGTTTTAAAAATCGGTCCTCACTGAAGAGTGATGCACATTTGTGCCAAGGGTCTTCAATATGTCATGTCATACAGAACAGATATGAAGGCAAATATGCGTAGGAATTAATGAGAGCAGATCGCAAAGAAAAAAAGATCTTGATGTATGAGGAGAAATGTTGAGAATGAAAAAATGGTAAATGTTTTAAGTATAAAAATAACTTCCCTGTGCAATGAAAGAAAGTGACATTTGTAAGGACTGTACACACATACACACTTCTTCAATCTGAATAACAGCAATTTTTTTTTGTTGGTGTGCACAGTTTAGTTCATTGCTCACTAAAATACTTATTTAAATATATAATACTCTGCTCTTAATAATATTGACACAAATTTACCCTCATATATATGATTGCGGTGAGTAGTGTTGATGTGTTTCTGTTTTGCTTGTGCTCATACACTGGACAAAAAGATTTGCTGGAGAAAATGGAGTGAACAAGAAAAGGTCAGATGGATAGACAGGCAGTCTTAAATGGAGTGAGAGGATGAGATAACAGAATAATGAGCCTTTTTATGAAAGTGTGTCAAACCCCCACCCCCATAAAAAAGCAGTTATCATAAAAATCCTTCCTAAAAAAAAAAAAATAAAAAAAAAAAGAGAAGGTCCTCCATCAGATGTTGTCTGATCACAAGGAAATAAAATGGTTATAAACATGAAAAACATTCATTTATAATGCCAGGCGATGGTGAGTGCTCAGTCAATGTTCACATTTCAGTGTCTTTTTTCCAATCTAAAAGGTACACAAGTTGAAAGTTGCCATCAAAGGAAAATAAAGTTCTCATTTGTTTCCATCTTTCAAATACATGCTCTACATTCCCTCTAAAAGTGCACACATGACCTCAGCGACAGCAAAAGCCAGTTCTCTGATTAGTAATGATCTCGTTTCCTGTGAGTAATGAGTGCAATGGTATGAGCAGATACAGTATAATTATTTTTCAGCCACCAAACATCAGTAAATCTTATTTAACGAATATTGAACCTCAGAAATACTTGTATTTCTGCAGCTTTTGAACCCTTTTCATTATAGTCCACCACAACTTCAAAAGAATGAGAAAACTTTCAAACATTTGTACACATACATCAGTGCTGTATGTAAATAGTAATATATTACTAAAGGCCTTAAAATGTGTCCTCTTCAGGTGCTCTTTAAAAGTCACAGTTCACTTCAGTCAAACTTAGATGGCCGCAAACAAACCTGTGTAAGACAAAGAGGGGGAAATAAAAGGATGATCATTTTACTTTTTCACACAGTTGCTAATTCTAAAAGCACTTTTAGTCAAAGATTGCTAATCAGTAATCAGTAAAACCTCATTATGATCAGAAACTAAACACTTGAATGACAGGGGAAACGATTCTCAAATGGAAAAACTGTGGTGCAACAAATAAACAGGTATTTTATGAAGACCTGGGTGAAATATTGCCGCAACGCCAATAAAAAGCTTTGAGAGAGAGGGATGATACATTTTCCCCGCTGGTATTAAAGGCTTATGGTCACACTGATCCTAACTGAATCATCAGTCATGATCTAATGAAGTATGATTATGCTGCTTATAAGTCCTCCTGGGAAGATCCTGCGTACATGTTCGGAAACCGTAATTAAGATGTGATGTGGGTTCAAGTGATTTGGGTCAGAATGGAAAGGACACTGCAACTGCAAATCTCTCTCTCTGTCCCTTTCGGGATTTTATTTAGTGCTTGTGGAATTCAAGAAAGAACAAAATGATGTGCATTATGTATGCTTTTTTCATATATTTATCTTTATCTTAAAGGGATAGTTCATCCAAAAATGAAAAATCATTTACTCACCCATGTGTTGTTTTAGACCTGTATGAGTTTCTTTCTTCTGTTGAACGCAAAGAAAGATATTTTGAAGAATGTTTCCATATGCATTTCATAGTAGGAACAAAAATACTATGGAAGTCAATGGTGCCCCACATCCTTTTGGTTACAAACATTGTTCAAAATATCTTCTTTGTTGCACAGCAGAACAAAGAAACTAATACAGGTTTGGAACAATGAGTAAATCATTTTGAATTATCCCTTTAACTAAACAAAATATGTACAAACTTAATTGTATTTTTAACTGAATGTTGCTTGAAATATCATGCTTGAGGTCAGATCAAAATATATTTGCATATTTGCAAGGTTTGAGAGAATGGTGCATTGATTTTTTTTCATGTTTTTGTTTACAATTTTTACATTTGTTTAAAAAAAAATTTGCGCTTTATCAACATGCAATAACATGGATAAAGTTACCATTCAAACGTTTGGGGTCAGAAATAAAAAATAAATAAAAACTAAAATTTATCAAAAGTATATTATAAAAGACATTTATAATATAACAAAAAAATATTTTCAAATAAATGCTGCCCTGTTTATAAAATCAATAAATCCTGGGGGAAAAAAACGATCTTGATTTCCACAAAAAAATTAAGCAGCACATCTGTTTTCAACATTGATAATGATAAGAAATGTTTCTTGAGCAGCAAATCAGTATATTAAAATGATTTCTGTGATCAGTCAGATCAGCTCACAAGGGATGGATGTAAATACCATGTAAACAGGGCCAAAGAATATCTTGAGTTTCAAACTGGTAATACAATATAAAGGTGTTCATGCAACTACTAATATGATCTGAAGTACAGGAAACGGCAAACACAGGAAAGAACAGATGCATCACACTCAAACTAAAAAAAACCCAGTGAGAACAGACAGGCAGCACAAACAAGAGAGTCTAGAAGAGACAGATGCTAAATTTACCCTTTTAATTAATCCTCCTTTTTCTCACTGCCGCTTTTTCGAGGCACGAACACCTTGCGGAGGTATGGCAGGACGAGAAAGGCAGCGATGAAAAAGATGTGACCACAGAAATAAATCGAGGAGTAAACCTGGAAAACAAATACATTCAAAAAGTAAATGACAATAGCAAACACTTCAATAAAGGTGGTTAGGTCCAAGGACATCCAACATCAGATTAATGATTAACGAATCCCTGAGGAGCAAGTACACACCTTGAGCCACTTGTCGTAAGTGAAGAGGCAGAATGGCACCAGAGGGTATCCCATAAATAGCCAGTGAATTAACTGCTGTACTAAATAAACAAGTGGATACAGGTGACTTTGAGCGATGGACGTCAGCAAAGGACTGTCCCGCACCAGTGCCTGAGCCTGCAAAAATATTTACAGAACAGTTATATTACATTTAGCCTTTGTCTAATGGCATTTGTCCACATACATGGAAGAAACGCTCAATATTCTGTCCAGAAGTGTCTAATAAATGTATTATCATTTTAAGTTGTGAAATTATCATTAAGAATAAACATTTACCTTGATTAATAAATGCTGTAAAAAAATATTGCTTGCTTTGCCTTGATGTCAATTTCTATGTATGAGCCGGTCACAAAATACAAAGCGAAAGTGCTTCGCTTCACTCACTCCACACCGGTGGACACATACCGCAAGTAAACATGCCAAACGTTTCAATCTTGCCTAGAGCCATAGTTCACTGAATAATATTACATTTCAACTTGTTTTCTTCTTCTCCTGAGAAGGTTAATGATCAAGCTGTACCATCAGCATTCATCAAAAAATGTTTGGCTCCGACAGGAAATGTCATTTGTAAATATTCCATTGAATTTCATTTAATGTCTACTGATGTCTACTAAACGTGAGGACTATTTGTTGTTTTTAAAGTAGGACTACAATTATGAGATGCCTCCTCACGTACTCACAGCTGTCTTCAACCTGTAAGATTTTTGGAATTGATTCCTCACTGTTGTTTCCGATTCTTGTTTTACGAAATACTGAAGGAGCCTAATTTCGCCATGGCCACAAGATATAAAGGTTGTAGAAATTAGCCTTCTCATTATATGAAGCTTTGTTTGTAAATATGAAGATACATTTCTTTATCTCAGATTGATTCTAAATTGTAATTTTGGCTGCCCCTGAAATGGGTCATAGCCCATCAGTAAATGCGCTCATTCAAGCAAGAGCATTAATTGCATGGATGGAACAATACGCATGTGCATGCATGCATGCACAGTTCAGTTGAATCATTAAGTTTACTTTATGCTTTTGCATAGAATGTACAAAGCAAACCCTACACTGAAATAAAAGTGTGTGGTTTATCTGTTAGATGCGTGTGGAAGTTGCATTCATTACTATAGAAACAGTAGGCTCTCGGAAACTGATCTGTGCTCTCAATGTATTTTCTTTCATAATTATCATTGGCTGACAGAAAGAAAAAAAACTGTAGCATTTTATTTAAATGAAAATAAAGACCCTTACATCATGTGTCTATTATTATATCTCGTAGTCTAAGCGGTGCTCAAAACCTACCATTGTGTTTCACCCTTTAAGCTAAATCCTTGAGTTTGTAAGACTTTTTTCTTATAGACTTTAGACACGTAGAACATATCTGCGTTTGTGCGTCAATTGTGTGGTTTGGGTGCAAAATGTATGAAACTTGTCCAAGATGTAGGCTATTTTTCAGTTGTATATGCGAATCACAGAATGAAACAATGACAACAAATACCGTTAATTTAAGTGAATAAAAGGTAATAATCAGCAATATGTGTTCACACTTTGAATGTTTCAGTGAGTTGACATACACTATATTGCCAAAAGTATTGGGACACCCCTCCAAATCATTGAATTCAGGTGTTTCAAATCACTTCCATGGCCACAGGTATATAAAATCAAGCACCTAGGCATGCAGACTGCTCCTACATTTGTGAAAGAATGGGTCGCTCTCAGGAGCTCAGTGAATTCAAGCGTTGTACCGTGATAGGTTGCCACCTGTGCAATAAGTCCATTTGTGAAATTTCCTCACTACTAAACATTCCACGGTCAATTGTTAGCGATATTATAACAAAGAGGAAGCAATTGGGAACAACAGCAACTCAGCCACGAAGTGGTAGGCCATGTAAAATCACAGAGCGGGATCAGCACATGCTGAGGCGCACAGTGTGCAGAAGTCGCCAACTTTCTTTCAATAGTTACAGACCTCCAGTTTTTCAGGGGTTGGGCTTGGCCACTTGTTAAAAAGGAACTCTTAATGCTTCAGCATACCAAGACATTTTGGACAATTTCATGCTCCCAACTTTGTGGGAACAGTTTGGGGATGGCCCCTTCCTGTTCCAACATAACTGCGCACCAGTGCACAAAGCAAGGTCCATAAAGACATGGATGAGCGAGTTTGGTGTGGAGGAACTTGACTAGCCTGCACAGAGTCCTGACCTCAACCTGATAGAACACCTTTGGGATGAACGAGACTGCGTACCAAGCCTTCTCGTCCAACATCAGTACCTGACCTCACAAATGCTCACAAATTCTAGAAGAATGGTCAAAAATTCCCATAAACTCACTCCTAAACCTTGTGGAAAGCATTCCCAGATGAGTTGAAGCTGTTATAGCTGCAAAGGGTGGCCCAACTCCATATTAAACCCTACGGATTAAGAATGTGATGTCATTAAAGTTCATATGCATGTAAAGGCAGATGTCCCAAAACTTTTGCCAATATAGTGTACATTCTAGTTGCGTCAACACGTGACGACGAACTGGTTCTTTGAAACAAACCGACTGAAAGAACCTGCTTGAGGAAATGGATCGGACTTTCAATCACTATTAGCGAGCGAGGGGTGAGTTAATAATTAGCGCTGTTGAACTGAAAAAGGCCTCGTAATCTATTCTTTTTGGACAGATTGCACGTTGAATCTCACCATCTGTTTCTATATATGCAATACTGATCAAACGTGACAGTTAAGACATTAATAATGTTACAAATGATATCTATTTCAAATAAATTATGTTCTTTTGCAGAACTTTCTATTCGTCAAAAATTATTGGAGTAATGATGCTGAAAATTTAGCTTTACCGTCACAGGATTAAATTACACTTTAAAATATATTAAACTGTAATAATATTTCATAATATTACTGACACTCAAATACAGCTGATTAAATAAACGCAGCCTTGGTGAGCATAAGCATGAAGAGCAGAAAACACTCTTGAACAGTAGTGTGTGTGTGTGTATATTTATATCCTGTGCAAACTGTTTAAGATACATTTAATATTTAAAAAGTTTATAATTGATATATCATGATTTTAGAATGCAGTTATTTTTGCTCCAGCCATATATGAGCAAGACATAATTTCAAATAAATTCTCAGCGAGTTCCTAAACTCAGAAACACTATATCTTCAAAGCTGTAAACTTTTAAATCCGCCATTGGTTGGCATGAAAGCAAGAAGTGATTCAAAGACTTTAGACATCTTGACTCTAAACAACTTCACGCCTCATGTCTGGTATAGTAATGTTGCCATGGTTACCTGCTTCTCCACATTGACAATGATGAACTCCATGGAAAAGCAGATGAGGTACCCTGAGTGCAAGCCGTGCCAGACAGCCAGGAATAACAATGTGAACATTTGAGACAACAACTTGTTACCCAAAAACTTCAACCTCTTAAACACATGCCTGTAGAAGAGAAATGGAGAGAAAATGAATTGATGCATACATTTAAAAGAAAAACAACACGATTTTGAAAGCCATATCCATAAATGTCATATACATAAAAACGGAGCATACCTGGCCACCCAAGCATTTGTGTTAATGTTGAAGGAATTGATGGTGCCTGTGAAGAGGGGCGTGGTCTCAAATAGCCACACCCTCACATTGGCACAGGCATCCCATTGGGGCTCCCCCTTTTCGTTCTTCCCATCATAGCCCAGCCCAGAGAGTATACACACACCTTCCTAAGAATATAGATATATATAATATATATATTTAAAGATGATTACAAAAGATTTTTAATGCTACAACAGCCCCAAAAAGTATGTGGACACTTAAGTCACATTTAAAAACTGTATGAATGTCATTGCATTTGATATACAAAATATCAAACCAAGTGGAATTATATATAATGTTGTTTGGTTATAAATCATAAAACAACAGATATGCTTTTCAGGGGTCCATGGTTCATAACTTTGACAGATGCCAGATCTTATCATCGTGATAACTTATCTCTGGCTAATTTGGTTTAATTTGATTAAAATATCTGGATTAAGTAGTCTGAGATTACTGCGTGTATTACTGTGTTCGTCCGAAAGGGCATATATCAATACTCGAAACCATGATCACGATTTCTAGTATTTGTACAGGCTTTACATTTTTGTTTCAATGTTGTAATTAGCAATTCATTTAATTTTACCTGCGAAGCACTTTTTTTTTACATGACATCATTAATATATTTTCTTAAGGAACAAGAAAATTTTTCTAATGGCACAGCAGACAGCTTTTTGTCAAGCCACTCCCATAATAAGTCCAAATGAATGCATGGATTAGGGTAGATTAACTGTAGCCTACGCCATGTTTGTAAGACTCAAATAAAATGATTAGGTAATTATTTCCTCACGAATAAATCTCTTAATGAGTAAAACTGTCTGTGTCTATATTATAATAGACTACAAAACAATATAAAATTATTTGCAAATTTATTTTTAAATAATTAGTATTATTTTAAATTATTATTGTCCCTGGTTCATTAGGGTACTATTGTAAGAAAGTAGCAGTGGCTTTGACAGACTTTAAGTATCACCTCCGCTTAAAGAGATGCAATCTAATCCTGTTTACATGAAATAAGTCTGCTCCCGAACAGGTTTGAGTTTACGGACCTGTTTCTATGACAGATGAAACGACCCCAGATATGCTGTTCAGAACTAAGAAATTAATTTAATTTTTATCTTGTTTTTTTTATCAAATGCAGTGGCATTCAGACATTTTAAGTGTGACCCCCAAAAAACTGGGCCACTGAATGTCAAAGAAGACTTTCCAAACATCAAGAAAACAATGCAAGCACACCTACAAATCACAATCTACAGACAGTTTTAAGCCTGAAAACCTGTTTAGCATCCTTTCAACCTGATCAGGTGTGGCTTGTACTTCTAGTCTGACGAACACTATGGAGGTTCAGTTTCACATTCTCAGCTAGAAAAAGAAAGCCACGTCTTGTTTGTAATTGACTTGTTACATAGCTAACACCTCGCTAAGAAGATAATAAAGATACACTGACAGAGTGCACAGCATGTAATGTAATGACTCTCAATTACCACAAGTGTGCTCTTAATGGGGGATTGTGGTTGTGCTGTTTACTCACCGTGATTAGCCAGCAGCTGATGTACTTATACAGGTTTATTTTCACCCACACTAGCATGTAAACACACTTGTACCAGAACGAATGTGCCTGAATCACAAATAAGAAGAAATGAATCACCTCTGATGAATTATGAAAAGATTTAGCCTTATAAAACCATTTAAAAAGTAGTATGCTTTCATTTTAATTCACGTCTTGATTGATTACTGTCTTTCTGCAGAAAGAGGTTCAAATGATAACAATGAATAGGGATGTAAAGACTTTCAATTGATTCAATTAACAATTATATACAGTCAAACCAAAAATTATTCAGACACCAGATATCATTTTTTACTAGTCGGTGCAGGACACTATAGTTCGTTTATGTAAGTGAGGATAGCAAAATAAAGTAAACTGTGACATATTATACCCAAATATTCTTCATACAGTGGACTACCAGTAAAATTGATAAAAAATTTGGGACCAAAATTATTCAGACACTTTGACCTGACCATGTTTTGCTTAAGTGTTTTTTCTTTAATTGCTAATGCGACCTTTTACACCACAGACTGAACAAAATGAAGCATTGCTTGGTCATTGGTTGACCTAAATTGGTATTATCTAATTGTGTACTTAAATTTAACAGCTGACAGCTGATTGGTTGATTGTAATCCATCACATACCTTTCTATCAAAGTTATCTGACATTATCAAGATGAATTTGATCTGACACAGTTTGAAGGCTGTTACATACTTTGCAAGAACAGAGAAAAAAGTTCTCGCAGCTTGTTCTCGACACATCATCTGAGCAGAACTTTTTTCTTGTGGGTGTCCGAGAATTATTGTGTGATTGGTCAGAAACTTAAAGTGGGCGGGGTTAATGCGGAAAAACGGAAATGTTCGGCACCTGCTTTTCTCGTGAAGTATGGAATGTCCTGGCCAGAACGAACTTTGTTCTTGTTCTTGCCACCTCAAGAAAACGAACAAATTTCTTTGTTCTTGCGGAGTATGTACCAAGCTTACCTCTGAGTTCTTGTCATATTTTATTACCAAACTATAGCGAATAAACTGATGTGAGAAAATGTTAAACGTGTCTGAAAAGATTTTAGTTTGACTGTATGGTGATGCCCTTGCAACTATATTTTGTATAAAGACCCATTATTCTGTTTGATAAAAATTGTGTGATATTACTGTATAAAGGAAATGTATTCATTGAAAATTTGCAGCCACTATAATGATAATATTTATAGAAAATACGGATATGACTCTTTATCCAATAAAATTTGTAAAACATGCCAAATTACAGCATGTGACGAGAATTATCATGTTGTCACGTTGTACAACATGTTGTCAATTACAGCTTGTTGTCATGTACTTTAAAGGGATAGTTCACCCAAAAATGAGTGAAATTCTGTCATCGTTTACTCGCCCTCAAGTTGTGTTTCAAACCTGTATGAATTTCTTTCTTCAGCTGAACACAAAAGATATTTTGAAGAATATGGGTAACCAAACAGATTTGCATAGTATGAAAAAAACAATACTATGGAAGTCAATGGGGCCCATTAACTGTTCGGTTACCAACAATCTTCAAAATATCTTCTTTTGTGTTCAGCAGAAGAAAGAAATTCATACAGGTTGAAAGCAACTTGAGGGTAAGTAAATGATGACAGAATTTTTATTTTTGGGTGAACTATCCCTTTAACACAATGTTTGTTTGTAAAATGTTCCCACACCTGATTACGCCAAGACTGTTTTATTTTTACAAAGCAAGAGTACGTAAGCCACAGGTTCTATACGCATGTAACATGCAGTGCAAGCTACAGCTTTGGCTCACTGCTTGAATGATTGCTCAATTCATTTGTGCTGAAATATTAATTGAAATTTGATAAGCTGAACTGATTAAATTAATACACTTGAGTCTTGGTTATACATGAACACCCCTAACAATGAATCATTTTCAACATTTTTCACTGTTTGTGTGAACTCATGTTAACTTCCTCCTCTGCAGCAGTTAAAATGCAGTTATTTGGCTTGCAGCAACCATTTTTTATTTCCTATATATATATATATATATATATATATATATATATATATATATATATATATATATATATATATATATATATATATATATATACACACACACCTAAAGGATTATTAGGAACACCATACTAATACTGTGTTTGACCCCCTTTCGCCTTCAGAACTGGCTTAATTCTACGTGGCATTGATTCAACAAGGTGCTAAAAGCATTCTTTAGAAATGTTGGCCCATATTGATAGGATAGCATCTTGCAGTTGATGGAGATTTGTGGGATGCACATCCAGGGCACGAAGCTCCCGTTCCACCACATCCCAAAGATGCTCTATTGGGTTGAGATCTGGTGACTGTGGGGGCCATTTTAGTACAGTGAACTCATTGTCATGTTCAAGAAACCAATTTGAAATGATTCGAGCTTTGTGACATGGTGCATTATCCTGCTGGAAGTAGCCATCAGAGGATGGGTACATGGTGGTCATAAAGGGATGGACATGGTCAGAAACAATGCTCAGGTAGGCCGTGGTATTTAAACGATGCCCAATTGGCACTAAGGGGCCTAAAGTGTGCCAAGAAACCCCCCCCACACCATTACACCACCACCACCAGCCTGCACAGTGGTAACAAGGCATGGTGGATCCATGTTCTCATTCTGTTTACGCCAAATTCTGACTCTACCATCTGAATGTCTCAACAGAAATTGAGACTCATCAGACCAGGCAACTTTTTTCCAGTCTTCAACTGTCCAATTTTGGTGAGCTTGTGCAAATTGTAGCCTCTTTTTCCTATTTGTAGTGGAGATGAGTGGTACCCGGTGGGGTCTTCTGCTGTTGTAGCTCATCCGCCTCAAGGTTGTGCGTGTTGTGGCTTCACAAATGCTTTGCTGCATACCTTGGTTGTAACGAGTGGTTATTTCAGTCAAAGTTGCTCTTCTATCAGCTTGAATCAGTCGGCCCATTCTCCTCTGACCTCTAGCATCAACAAGGCATTTTCAGGACCACACCCCTAAATGCATTGACGCAACTGCCATGTGATTGGTTGATTAGATAATTTCATTAATGAGAAATTGAACAGGTGTTCCTAATAATCCTTTAGGTGAGTATATATATATATATATATAGCTGCCAAGACTATATCTGACAGATTTAAAGAGTGCTCTCATTCAGACTGTGAGCTTTCTGTGGCATCAGCGCCACATTGAAAAGATCACAGAACAAAAACAAGTGGCAGCTCACGAGATACAGGTACAAGGCTGTTAACAACTGAACTTAAATACTAAACATTCATT